>VZRF01003380.1:382483-651783 GCA_013396875.1 Vireo altiloquus | reverse complement strand
GGGAACAGGGGCGAGGGGCGGCGGTTCTGGCGGCCGCGGGGCTCCTCGGGCTGTGGGCGGCCGAGCCGCGAAAGCGGCGGCCTGCGCTCGGCTCCCCGGCCGGTGACACGCACCTGGCCCGGAGCGTCCCGCGCTGCCCCGGTACGCGGCCGGCCAGCCCCTCCTCACCTCCGCTCGCTTCCCCTCGCCTCCCCGTGCCTCCCATCGCCTGCCCGTGCTTCCCATCGCCTCCCATCGCCTGCCCGTGCCTCCCCTCCGCGGGGACGGAGCCCGCGTCCCCAGGGCCGCTTCCCGGCCTCCTCCCGCAGCGTACAGCGCTTACCGGGAAAAATGGTCTCGGCCGGGTCGGCAGTTTGTGTCATAGTTCATCTTTTGGTGAACTGAAAATTACGTGATGTTTTTGTAAAACTCGATCATGAGCGTTTGTGGAGAAACTCCAAGAAGGTCTGAAGTGACAAAAGTTTTTGAAAATCCCGCCCCCCAGGTCTTCATGGCTTTCATGTCTGTTCGGTCATTACGGTGATTTATTTTTTCATATGGCAATGTCTGACATTCAATTTCTCGACATTCTCAGTGGTCTTTCTTTCATAACCAGTATTTCACATATGAGCTTAAGATAGCACTCAAGACCTTTGCAGTCTCTCTTCTCAGTCAAGAATAAACGAATGGTTTATAATAATTTTGGCCATAAAAGGGGAACCTTTAGCTACGTACCAGGTGTTACAAACATTATACTGTAGAGAAGCTAATGCAGAGAGAAGCTGTGTGATCTTTAGTTTTCATTTATTTACTGCCAATCGATGAAGAAATAATTGAGCAATAAAATAGTTCCCCAGTCATGGATTATTGCTTAGTTTGGTTTTGCAGCTAACGGGAGGAACATTGCATGGGATGTATTTTAGCAGATGCCAGTAACTTACTCATTAAAATAGTGCCCATGCTGTCTTTCCTGCACCTTTTTCTGTAGGATCGAAGCAAAACAAAATGAAATTTCAAACATTCAGGTTTTGTCTCAAATTCCATTAATCTCAAAAAAAGTTCTAGCTGGTATTGAAGAAAATAATGCTTTAACTGAATTAATAAGGATGAAGAAGTGGGCTTGCTTGCTAGTGTGTCTGGAAGTTAGTATGTAGTTATTTTTACTTTGGTATTTGGTTGTATCACCATGATGTCATTAGGCTAATTGTGAAAACCTTGACTGATCATTCATTTATATCTCCTGAATGAAGCTGTAGTACTTGTGAAGCTCAGCTTGGACAGAGATCATATGGATCATTACTGGTGTTCTTCGACTTTCACAGAAATTGCCCTAAGCCACTCTGTATTGAGAAATTTTCAGGTGGTTTTTTTTTTTTTTTTTTTTTTTTTTTTTTTTGAGCAGGTATTGTTCCAAAATGCAGGGATTTAGTTGGTTTTTTTTTTCTTACTGTGCTTGGGTATGGGTGACTGGAAAGAGGAATGAGCTTTTTTTTTTGAGGATGGGTAACATGCTCTGTGGACACGTTTCTGTACGTTTAGCTCAAGATTATTTTGGCCCAGGGCATTGCAGAGTGTATGTTTATGCTCTAACATAGAGGCCAGGTGCAGGATACTGATGCTTAGTCCTTCTGGACCTGGCTAATTCATACTGAGGTGAGCTTCCTGCTCTTAGAAATAACTTCCACATTCTGTTTCCAAGAGTTCTGATTGACAGTTGTGGCATTGTGCTATGCGTAGAGTTTTGCGTGGGTGGGGTTGAATGAGAAATTTTGGAGGACCAGCTGGTGAGTTTTATCATTTCAGCTTCTCAGTTGGTATCTTCAAGTGTACATCCAAATGAAAGACTGGTATTCATTGGTACATGGGACTGTCTGCACTTTAGAGGCACACGTTTGAAAAATTCTGTATCTTTTTCTCTATTGTAGGAGACTATAAGTAAGGTGAAAAAGGAGTCCTGCAACAGGCTGTGAAAGGACTCTTTGTAAAAAAGACAACTTTTCTCTTTTTTTCAGTGTGAGCTTTAGCAGATCCTGGTGCAGTAAAGCTTTTCATAGGTGAGGTGATCCCAGCAGTGCTGTAACCTAGTTCCTAGCAAAGAACTTGAACACAGTTGTAGAAATTTTACATTTTGTCATTTTGAACCTTTCTAAAATGCCTAATTTCTGTTAAACCAGGTGTATGGTTGATATGTCCCTTATATACCCAGGCCTTTCTAAACAAGACGTTTTATACTTACATATTGCTCAGAGATGAATCTGCAATTCAAGGTTAGGAAAGAAGAATAACATGAAACAAATGAAATAGTTTGTACCTTGCTGTGCTTTTAACTCGGGTTTTTTGAGACAGATATAGGAGTTTACCCATAGTTAAATTTTGTTAGGTACATACATGATACAGATGGTTAGGAAAGATAACTGAAAATAACTGTTTTTCACCATGGGAGCTGCTGTTTTTATTTTTTCTTTCTTTGCTTTGTTGCTGTGTCTCAAGCTTTAAAGCGTAGTTGGAAATCTGTGTAGCAGGAAAACCTTCCATTTAACTTCATGGTTAATGAAGTCTTAATCAATGGACTTTGATGATCCAATACCACAGGGTGCCGTGGTATTGAAAGACAAGCTTATATGTTGTTATGTAATGTATATTTTACAGTAAAGCTTATTTACTTGATGTAAAGGTGGTATGTTGCTCTTTTTTTTTTTTTTAAACTGTTACTAATTATCTTCTAGAAAATGGCGTATTTCCTGATTCCTTCATATATAAAAGAATTAGAAACTATGTGGAGTGACAAGAAGCCAAGAATTGCAGGTGTAACAAAGGAGCATGATGTATTAGGTTTGGACATCACTTGGTACCAGGCTGTGTGCAGCCTCTTAGTAGGAGATTCTTAAGCTGTGTAGAACTTCATAGAATAAATATTTGTCATATTTTCAGGGATACATTAAAGATGATTTTGTCCCATGAGTGGAAATAATAAAAACCACAAGCACCTGTGTAACTTCATTTTAGGAGCAGGTTTTGGAGTTAACCTCTATGTGCAAAATTAGCACAATCTACAAACAGGCAGCAGTTCAAGAACTATTAAAATAAAAATTGACTTTTACAGAAAATACATCTGACATATTGTCAGAATTGGACAGAAAAGCCAGATTTCTTTTCTTAACCTTGCACAGCAGCATAATGGCATTAACACATCACACCCTGCTAAAGTGAAGCAGTGACCTTCGGCTGTTATTCCCCAAGATTTTGGGGATCTTTAAGTGCTGTCACAGCAACTCTTGTTTCAGTCGATAATTCTCTTCCGTGGATATAAAAATGTAAAAGAGAAAGGGATGGCATATTCTCTAAAGTAGCTTTCTTTTGATATAATTTGAAAAAGTGAAAAAAGTATTTTTTAAGATTTTTATTAGCTCTGAATGCCTCTTGCTTAAGTTCTTTGTGACATTAAACTAGTATTGCTATTTTCTGTATTAAAAACTTTACTGCTTCAACAGTGGCACTTCAGAAGTTTTCGTTACCTTGTTCATGTGAGACTTTTTCGAGGAACTCTGTCATTTTTGAAAATTTTATAAAATGGTTTATAAGATGAAGTTTTAAGAGTGTGTGTATGTAAGGCCATTTTCTTGCAAATGTGTGTATCTGGGAACATAAAATACAATGTTCCCGGATACACACAGATACAATGTTTTGTATTTTGTTAAATACAAAAAGAGAAAATTCCTAATGAATTTAAAATTTGAGCACTTTCATCTTTAATGTTTCTAGTCATTAGACAAACTCCCTTTTTGTAATTTGGAAACTAAATTCATATTTATTTTGTATGGAAAGACTCTAGGAAATAGGAAACAGTCTTAAGATTTTATCTTCATGGTAATCTATGTGCAGTTAACTGGTTTTTATGTGGTTTTGTTGTGTTTTGTGCTGTCTTTGCTTTCCTTTAGCTATTCCTGATTTTCAGTCATAATCAAAGGGTTAGAACAGTTTACTCTGGGTTTTATGTATGGATTTATGGGATTACAGCAGGCAAAGGTGAGATGCTGGAGTTTTTTTAAGATGAGGCCCTTTTGACAGCAGAGTTGCCAGGGTTAGAGGCAGCATCTGCAGCACCCAGCTGTTACCCTGTGCCTCTGCCTGCACCTGCCAGATGAGAGCGCACAGGTGTCTGTAACAGAGAATCAGTGTACCAAGGAGGTCTGGAAACATAATGGCCGTGGGGTCCCTGACTGACTGCCGTGGTAGCAGCTATATGCCAAGGTTACATTTCGGAGTTTGTAATTTCTGTCTGCCCAAAAGTGGTAATTTCCTTCATTTCATCAGGTGCTTTTTGATACTAAGGACTTGAAAACTATGATCCAATTCATCAGTGGAAGTGTAGGTAGGTATAGGAGGATTACTTAATATCTGTTTGCTCAGGCCAAATGAACTGACACCTTAGCACACACAAAAATAGAACACAGGTTGTGTCTCTTGGCTTGCAGTAGCCTTCTTGCCTGGTTTTAGGAAACAGCAAACATTGTCCCAAGTGCCTCTGTTCCTTTGAACTTGTAACGTTTTGATTTACACGTGCCGAGCCTCCCAATTAGAAGAACCAAGTCTAAAACAAATGCATCATTGCTCATCACCAGCTTATATGTGACAGGAGAACTTGTAATTAACATTAGACATTTCTTTACCTTACTTATTTTTTTCCTCTGAAATCCCTAGTTGCTCCTGCCCAGCCTTGTATTACGTTTCCAAGACTTTTAGTTATTATTATCTGACTCTTTTGACAGATTTCATAGTAAAAAATTCATTTGATGAAGAAAATGTAATGTTTTGTTTATGTTTGACAGCATTTTTAAAAGCCTTGTGTAATTTTACTGCACTTCTTAGTGTTTTCTTTCTTCTACCTTTTACATAAAATTCAGTGTTTCTAAAATTAATAAATCTTTCATTCATCAGCTGACATTCTATTCTTTGTCCTACAGGCTTTTTTCCATTGCTGTGAACGTCGAACTTTTGTGATGAATGGTAGATGTACCTTCTGTTAATACATGATTCAGACACTATTCCGTTTGGAATCAAACTGGAATGAAGGCATTGATAATTTCCAAGTAAATGAGTGGGTGGAAATCAGACAGCTTATTTATTTTTGGGCGTTTAGCTTGTCAGTTTTTGTGAATGTTTGTGTTCGCTCACATTCTTGCCGTCTAACGTTGAATTTCCAGGGACCATCATGTGTCTAGAACCATTTAACTTTGCCCATGCATATGAAATGTAACCCTGTGGTGGTTTTGGTTGAATTTCAAAACACAAAATGTAGCACAATAACAGTCTTATGAGCGATCTGAGATCACTTCAGGTAGATGGAACAGCTTTCAGTGCTTAATTTTTAACTGTCATTTACGTTAACTCTGTGTTTTGAAGTGCAAGAAAAACTGACAGTGTTTAGATCTATCACTGTATTTGTTTTTCCAGTTGTTGCAAAGTTTTAAAAAAGTATTAGCAACAGTTCTCCTGGTACATTCTTATTAGTAAAGCCACTATCTAGTAATGAAAACTATTTTCCTTTAGTTTTCTCAAAATTTGTTCTTTTGTATAGAACATATATACATATTTTAGATACATATATACATATTTTAGATACGTATTTTGTATCTACATATATAAATGTATGTATATATAAAATCACATTCTTAGCAATTTCATGATCTGGAAGATAAAATAAAGCTCAGGCAAGGTAGCCTCTGGCTGACTTGATGAATATGCCTGCTCTCTTGGAGATCTTAAGTGTACTCTTGAAACAAAAATCCTAATGCCAAAATAAACTGTCTTTTCTCTCTTGCCTAGGTAAACAGTGATATTTTGTACACCTTTGGTTACTTCCCTGGTGTAGAAGGCCTTCCCGTTCATGTCTACCTTTGTTGAAGCTCTTTTCTCTAGGAGTGTGTAGGTTCCTTTCAGAGTGGAAGTTTTAATGTTTTTTCTGAAATTTCAAGTGAAAATTGATCCACCTGTAGCAGAAATGCAGTTTTAGTGTTGTTGGTAAATGTATGAAACCACGTGGGAGAAATCTCTTGTAGCCTATTCTGCCTAATAATGGATAAATTTTATTATTTATTAGGTAACTAGGTTTACATTTTTTTACTTCATATGTTATTGTCCTGAGAGACTGCAAACTTAGAAGTTGAATTGATTACATCAGAGTATGAGGACAGTTTGGGTAATAAGGTTTCAAAGATCTGTTCTCTGTAGTTTTTTAATATTGGTAGAAGTCACTTTCTTAGCTCTGTTGCTCTTTGAAACCAGTCTTCAAATGTGTATCTTACCTATCATATGCACATTCAAATTCCATTACTATCTTGAAATTTCAGGTTTTTTTCTCCCCTTTGCCCACAGATATGCGTGACAAAATGAGGAAATGGAGGGAAGAAAACTACCGAAACAGTGAACAGATAGTGGATGTTGGAGAAGAGTTAATTAATGAATATGCATCTAAACTTGGAGATGACAGTAAGTAAACAACCATTATTTAAAAAGTTTCATTGTCTGATTTGTTTTTCTTTTTTCAGTCTCTATTTTATTTAACAACCTTTGTGTTATCGTTCAGTATGTGCTGATATTGATGAAATATAAATTACTTTCTTAGTCTAATAGGCTTCCAGAATTCCGAGGGTTTATTTCTTTCCCAAATATGGGCTGCAGTTGAAAACAGCTGTAAAAATTACCTGGTAGAACTGTTAGTTTGCTATATTAGTATTTAGACTGCAGTGTGAAAACTTCGTGTGAAACTGTTACTTAGATGTTATTTGCCTGATTTTCTGTTCAGACAGAAATAGAAGCAAGTCCTCACGGGGATCTGTCTAGAACATGGCAGTTAGAGAATTTTGGCCTTTCAAGATGTCAGAAAGTACTTTGGCACTAAAAGCACTAAATTGTTTAAATATGTTTTTAATTAATTCCAGCAGTTTCTTAATTTGTCCTGTTTCAGCTGTGATTCATGGGAGTGGAAAGGGGAAAAATGTACAGACAGAATTCATTAATCCTGTTTACATGGTAGGTGCTTCCTATTGTCTTAAACAAACTCCAAACTAATTGTCTGAATTTATTGTCTCTTTGTGTACAGTTTGGATAATTTATGAACAGGTGATGATTGCTGCCCTGGACTGCAGTCGAGATGATTTGGCATTGGTAAGTTTTCAAGCCGACTTTTCTTTCACTCTGTATGTTTTCATCCTGGGTATCTCTTCCAGATAGTTTTTTGGACAGTTACAGGATATTCTGAACTCCATAGCTTTGACTTGTAGAAAGAATATCTATCGAGAAATACACAGCTGTGAAGAAACTGCCACCACCTACCTCCTCTAAGGCATAACTTTTGTTTAGACAGGTCTCATCTCTTCCAATAGCCATGAAAACATTTACAGCTACTCTGGTATGGGCCAAAGGTCAAGAATAATATTGAAATTGCCATATTGTACAGAGAGTGTTTGTTTATTGAAAAGTTCTCAAATTATATTGCTTTTCTGAATGTTTTGAGATAAAATGACCCATCTTACGTATCATATTATATATCATGTTGGCTACCATCAAAGAAAGTTATTGACAGATTGGAGCAGGTCTTCAGGATGAGTAAGAAGCTGGACTGCATTATGTACAAGGAAAGGCTGGGAGATCTGTATTAAGTCTTGGGAAAGCCAAGAAGGGATTTTTGAATGCGTACTGAAGAGAAGGAAAGTTGAAGGAAGGTGGGCACATATTTTCATAGATGTGCAGCAAACGACCAGTGTGGAACATAAACTGCAACAAAGGAAATTCCATCTACATATAAGAACAAACTTCTCGAATGCTTTATGACAAATGGCACATTGAAGCTGTGGAATCTCCTTTGGAAATGCTTAAAAATGGATTGGGATATGGCCCTGCATTCCCTTGGTAACTGACTCTATTTTGAGTGGGGATTTGAAGCAGGTAAACTCCAAACGTCCCTTGCAATCTAAGTTATTTGGTGATTGTTGATAAAAGTGTTGTTAATGGATATTTGAGTTTTGTTAATTTGGATGAAAATTTATTCGAATGATACAAATAACAATTGAGATAGAATTAGCTTATTTTGAACTGTAACCTGTTTGTTAGATTAAAAACAAAAAAGCCACTGAAATAAACAAAACAGCCCAGTCATCTTAGTTAATCCTTTAAAGGCAACAACAGGAAAAGGCAAGTGTGTCTTACAGGAAAATTTTAATAATCTTTTCACCCCTCCTTCACAAAACAGAAGTAAACAGAGGCTTGTCTTGTACCCTGAAAGCCATAAAGCTTGAGCTTATTCTAAGTAAAAAACCATCTTCAGGGCTCCAGGTGTTTCTCAGCAATTACTCCTCCAGTGCCTTGTTCTCTGACAGATTACAAAATACCTCATAAAATCTTTGAGCTTCGTGTGATGTCATTTGGGTAAAACTTAATGCAAGGGGTCAGACTAGAGGATGTAGTTGGGAGAAGAGCAGTTTGAAAGTAGGCAGAACTAGAGAGGGTTACATGGCATCCCATATATATAGGATAAAATGGAATATGCTGGAAAATACAGTACAAGACTTTGAACTTGTGAACCCACTGAACTTCCCTCTCTTTTGTCCCTCAGAAGAAAATACTGTTGTAGTATAGCTGTTTGTTTAAACAAAACCAAATAGACTGACTATTTAAATAAATACATTTCTGTGTCCTGATTTATATGTAAAACAGATTTGGTCTTTATTTTCAGGGTCTTTTAAAGAAGACTTTCACAAAATTGTTGACGGAGCCAGTGTTGAAAGATCAGTTGTGAAACACTCTTTGTTTTTACTAACCCTGGCAGGGAGTTTAAATTTCAGTGTCTTTGCCCTTTAAGGAATATTGTGAGGGAATGCAAAATTTTATATGCAGCTGAGAAATAAGATTAAAAGCATAGGAGGAAACTTAGAGGGTTTTTTTGTTTTTTAACTCGATTGATTTATAAAAAAGAAATAGTTAAGTCAAACAAGTCAACATCATTGTTGGCATTTTACCACAGCTGTAGCTCCAAAGTAGACAAAACAGCTTTGGAACTTCTGGGTTTTTTAGCAGTGAGCTTTTGACAGCTGTGATGCATTTTGCTTAGGGGAAGAGGTCTCATCTACTCCAAATGAGAAGCTGAGGTAGTTTTCAGAAGCATTTCTCTGTCTTTTGGTTTTTTTCTTTTTCTTTCCTCTATTTGTTGCTTTGTCCTTTCTGTCCTGCACAAAAAGCCCATGTGGCTGCAGCTGCAGCCAGCCGGTTGGTTCACACAGGTGGTTTAGTGCAGTCACCTATTGTTGGCAGCACTTGCATTACCGGTGTTATACTTGCTGAAGTCCTGGTTTATGTTTCTCTGCCTTTGACTGATGTTTAAAAAGTTAGAAAGCTAATTAAGTGCAAGTTGAAGTTTCACATGCAAATTATGTTTGCCATTGTAACTGAGAGAATTCTGAGAGAATTCAGGACATTCAGTGCTGCTGAGTCCAAAACATTTTGGAGGTACAGCTGCTGTGGTTCGTTAATGTGCTTTTGGTTTTATCAATGTTACAGTGAGTTGTTTGTGACTTTCTTGCAACTTTTCCTGTCACTTTATTGTGTCCAGTAGCTTAATCTACATGAGTTTATTTTGGCCCTCTGACTGCTGTGTTTGGTTGAGTTATGATTTTGTAGTGAGATCTAATGTGAACAGTTCTGGTCTCGTACTACACCTGCACTTGAGCACTACTTTCATATTGTCAATGAGGATTTTTTAGATGTTAAAGTCCATCTGCAGATTGTGGAATTTGGTATTGTAAATGTTACAATTTTTGTTGCTTGTACATTTAATGGAGAAGAATAGTACATGTATTTATAAAAATCACTATCCTTTCAGGATTCTCTGATCGCTGGACCACAGGATGGATTTATTGTATTTAAAAATTATTTTTAAAGTTTACAAGGTTGTCTGTGTTTTAAAAGCTGGAGTGGATCTACTTTTCTGGAGTTTTATGTAAATTTTCCTGTCTCTTAAGAATGGTCAGAGATTAGTTCAGGTATCATGTAACATGCTACTAAGTACATGTAGTATTTTTATGACTAGAGCAACAGCAGTTCACCTAGGCATTACTCAAAGTAAACTACTTCTGTACTACACCTGAGCCTTTCTATCTGAAATTGCAATGTAAAGATCTTGGTTCATTGCAAATTAAGTTGATTGTGATGAAAATAGTCTATTCTTGCTTGAGGCTAAGCACTACAACTTTGGTTACTGTTGCTTTTCTCTCTTCCTTTTCTGTTTTTTAGCATTTAGGAGAGATGCGAATATTCCTCTTGGATGTGCTTTAGCAACTTTTCTGTTTATCTACAGAAACAAAGAGGGATCCTACTAATTGTTACTGATTTGTACTTTTTCCTTTGACCAGTGGATGTGATGAGATGGAATAGATTATGTAGATAGGCCTCTGCTCTCTAGCCTTAGGTCTGAAGAAAAAGTATCTAAGTTGAGTTGCATAAATAAGTGCCTAGAAGAGGAGGATTCAGTGTGAAGCTTTTAATGTGATGCATACCAGTGGTCTGTTTGAGAGCCTGTGGACTATTCTGCCTCCCACTGTCATGAGTCAGCTACAAACTCTGAAATGCTGTTTAGGCACATTCAAGATACGGTTACGAGTTAGTTTGCTCTGGGGAAGTTGTGACTCAGTCCCTTTACCAAACATCCTCTGCTAATCTGGAGAAATCTACCTGTGATCAATTCTTTTTATCCAGCCCAGGTGCCTCATTGATTTCAGGAGTTAAAAACTATGTCTCTTCTTCCAGCAGGCTGTACCCAAGCCAGTGGCAAACATTTTCTTTGGATTTCAAAGTTTTGTTTTAAAAATAAACACAGAACATTGTATTAGCATAGTTTGTTCCATTGTAAAATATCCATTTATTAAAGAAGTATCACTTAAGCTCTTACTGTCTTTATTTTGGTTTTTTACTGTCTTGTGTTACTATGGGGCAATTAAATAGAATTCAAGTTTTAATAGTATCAGAGCTGTTTTAGTAAGTGAGTGTAATTTTCAGGGCAAATAGCTATTTCCTATAGTGGGAATATAGCTATTTCCCAAGTGGGCCTGACAATCTAATGCCCTGTATGGAAGATACTTCTTAAAATTAGTCTTCTAATAGTCAGAATTTCAGTTTTTGACTTTCTCTTTATCAACGCATTATATTACTTATTTCAAAAATTGGTATGTACTTTTATTGGGAAGTGGCGTGCCAGGTTGTTGAATTATCAGCCAAGGCCTTTTGTTTTTTTCATATTTTTTCTTCTTTTAGCTTCTGTGTAGATAATTATATTCATCGTTTTTTTTGGTTCTTTGTATAGTTTTGTCTTCAGGAACTAAGGCGGCAGTTTCCTGGGAGCCACAGAGTTAAACGATTAACTGGAATGCGATTTGAAGCTATGGAAAGGTAAAACCTGAATTTTAAAAATGTGCTTTTTGCCTGAAAAAATGTTTCCTCTTTCTTAAAAAAGCATTCAGCCATTAAAAAATGGCAAAATAATGCTGGGCAGTTTCTTTATCGGAAATAACAGTGTGCATGATCACATGATGATTTTTAGACACCTGTATTGCATTTTTGAGGGTACTATGCTGTGTTTAATTTTTTCAATCTTCCCATCAGAGATCATAGATCAGAAGGATCTCTAACTTGACAGCATAAGTCATTATACAGTAGAACACTGCACAGTTTTTTTGGAAATTCCTTGAGGTGTAAGTTTCAGCTCTACAGAGGTAGGGCAGCATATGAAAATCAGTATCAGCATTTTTTTGCCTTAATTGTTCTCCTATACTTCTGATTACTGGAGGGTGCAGCTCTTTACCCTTGGTTCTGAGTGTGGGTAAATGAACTTAAAAAGAATTAAATTTATAGAGTTTGTTACAAAAACAAATCAAAAAACATAAGGAATAGGATGGCAGAACATAAAAATCAGACTGACCTTTCTGAAATATCCTCTAGGAGGGTTATAGCATACTAAGGTTAACAGAAGTTACTAAAATAATGTACAGATTAAAACTTGGTAACTTTCCAGATGAATGACCTCAGGGCTTGAGGATGAACTTTATTGAACACATTTCTCCTTGGATACATCTTTGTTGTCAACATTCTGTTCTATAGCACTTGTCTTGGATGTTGAGAATGACTTCCAGTGACTTTGAATGATAGAAAATCTGTTCCATGCCACATTTTGCATACAGAGTTGGTGAGTTTGGAGCCTTTGGGCCATCTAGATAAAAAGGAATTGAAAGTGCACCCTAAATGCTTTTTAAAAAGATACTTACTTAGCATATGCTCTTCATTACATTCTTACAAAATCAGCTTTGAAAATGGTGTTTGGTATGAAACATGAATAAATGTCCATTGCTTGGGTCAACAAGAATGAACAAATGGACTCCACTCACAGGAGCTGTCTCAGGGCAACCAGATGCCCTATGTTTCACGCTCACTTTATATAAAATATACATTCTTGAAGAATTTCCATTAAACTTAGCTCTCTTCATTTTATATAGGGTAGGAAGAGAATGGCAGCAGTTTTTCCCCCTTCCTGAAACCTATTCAGAAGTACAATAGATCATAATTCAGTCCAGGCTTATGTGACTACTACATTAAACATGTTATTGCATGGGAACTGATCTTTGTGGGAGATGACTGCTGCACAAACATTATGTCTGGTTTCAGCAATGAAGCACTATTGAGCCATAGTTTTCTGAAAGTGCTCATCAAAATTCTTGACAAAATGTCTCTGTCAGATTGGATCCTTGAGATCAGAGTATCAGGGAGCAGAGAAATCAACAAAAGCTGAGGTTTCATGTCCACAGGTTTTCTCTAGAAGTCAGAGAAGAAAGAAGCTTCACCTTGGGGTTGTTTTGAACGGGAACCCATCTGCAGGTGCCACAGAGGAACCTGTCTGTCTCCATTAACTATAAAAGAAGTCTAGAAAGATTTAGGCTGGAGGCATCATGTTTTCAATTGAAGTGAACTTCTTGCTAAATTCTAAGTGACTTGTAGTATCTAGGGAGGATCATGCTTTCTCCAATGGGAAGAGGAAACTGTGAAGAACATCCCCGTAGACTGAGACAGCCCTCTATGCACTTGCTAATAAAAAGAATCATGTACTGGAACTTCACCATGTGAAGCTGGGATTATGGCCATTAGATTCAGTCTTTTAAAATGTATTTGACAAAGCACCAGAGACTGAAACTAACAGAGAACAAAAATACAGCATCTTACAGCACAGCTGCTCAAGCCTGTAGTAGTCACCTTCTACTCGTTTCTGCTTTTGTGCTTCCTTTCACATTACCTCCTATAGCTTGTGGTAGCTGGTCTGGACAGCTGAGCTGTGATAATGTCAGCAGTGCTTAGGGAGCAGTGAGAGTATGTAAATGAGTGTCTAAGGTGATGTCTAAGAAATGTGGAGCATCAAAAATCAATCAGCAATGTCTGAAAAACAGTGGTCAAACTACACATGAAGACACAATGTATTTCCTAGTTCTGTGGCGATAGCACAACAGCTGTGTAGTGAAATATGGTTTGAATTATTTCCTCTGATTAGGCCATGTACGCAGCTGACTGAACATACAAATCTGTTTCCCAGAAAGTTTGAAGTGCTCATAGCACCTGAAGTACCCTGTTTCAAGCAGAGTTCAGATAGCAGAGTTAATTGATAAACAAATAATAAAAAGTGGGAAATGGTGGAAAACATTTTCTTTCAAGATTTATGTTATAATCTGGGGTAGAATCCTGTATGAATCTTTGCAGTTTGCTGTATGCTGCTGTTTATACTTTTAAAAGTCACAGCAGAAGGGACTTTATATGAAGTTTTAATTTACAAAAATAAAGTGAAGTGTCATATTCTGGATGGCTTTTCAAATTTTGGATTCTCTTTCTTCTTTGGATTTCTCCTTCTTGGGAGATGTGAAAGGGGGAGTAGGGATGTGATGGCTGGACCTGTCGGGTATGGATGAAGAGAGAATAGACAGAAGAGTAAGATACTGGGTGTAAAATACCTAAGTTGTTGCTGGAAAAGTATTCCTTGAAGCGATTCCCATGTCTTTCTTAATTGATGACATAAAATACTGCTGTTGATACTTAGCACTCACTCAAAAGAATTTTGTATAAATATAGTTTGCTTAGTATATGTATATTATATGTCAGTATAAAAAAATGCAGGAGGATTATTAACTATTACAAGAAGAGTCAAAAAGTCAGAAGTTCTGTCTTAGCAGAAATAAATGTGAATTATTTCTTTGAACAGGTATGATGATGCTATCCAATTATATGATAGAATTTTGCAAGAAGATTCAACTAATACAGTAAGTTTAAAAGATAATTCTAAACCGCCGTGATGTGTTGTTTGAAATTGTGACTATATTTTCTGTGTTTCAGTGTGGAAAAATGTGTGTCCGTATTACTGTATTTGTTTCCTTTAGTTTTCTGTTATAATAACCAATGTTACGTTCATTTCCTGGTGGGAGGATGTGATGTAATACCTGCTTAAACACTGATTTTAGGAGACAGATTATAACTAGTGATCTTTCCAGAAGTCTAAGTAGGGTTTAGAGCTGGGCCTTTCAGCTCTTTCATTTCCCAGAATATTCAGTATTTAAAGACTAATATAGTCTGCCGTGTGTCTTTTATGTTCCTAATGTGTAATCTTACTTAAGGATTAACTACTAATACACTCAGGTGGGGCTTGAATAGCACTTATTTTGATTTATGTCTGGGACACTTTACTGGCTCTTGGATCAAAATGCATAAAGCATGCCAATTGTATAAAACAAAATCTGAGACAGACTGTACTGTTCTTCTGAGCATTTTTGAATACTGTTTGTGAAAGCCACTGTGAGCTATTCGCTGCCAAAATAAAAGTCTAGAGAAACTTGTAGCAATATATTTTCATGGATTTTTTTTCCCACAAGAATAAAACTTGAAATATGAAGAAACTATGGAGTTTCAGATTTTTGTATGACATATAAATTTATTAGAAAGTCAATAAATTATTACTAATCATTGAGGATATAAGTATTACTTGGTTTTGAGGAACTGTCTGTTGGGTAAACTTCTGTGTAAATATAATAGTTGGGCTATTGCAGATGTTTTGGCAATCTCAGGTAAATCTTCCTAGGTGTGTGTTGAACCTCTGCCTTTCTTTGGTCAGCTTATTTGATGTGGTCTGCTATTCAAGAAAACCCACAGAAAGACAGATAACTGGAATTAACTGGGGTGTGCCAGAGCTGGATATAGATCAAGTGCCGTCCCTTAAACTAAGTAAACCATTAAAAAATCCCACAAAACAAATTAAAAAGCAAGCAGTGACAATAAAAAACACCCCAAACCACCAGAAAGTTATTTTTAACGCAACATGTCTGGAAACAATACAAAATTAAGCACTTGGAAAACAGTGGTAGGTTAAAGTCTGTCTATTAGCAGCGATAGAACTCAGAGATTTTGTGCAAGGCTAAAAAGAACTATTGCAGTTCTGTGCTGTTCTTTTTCACTCACCTGAAGTAGTAGAACTTGAGCTGAAGAAGTTTTGAGCACAAGGTGCACAGGTGTCCACAGTAATGGTTTTTATCTGTGTGTGGCCCAAAGAGTTTCAGCGATGCTAAGTCTTCAGAGTCATGTTGAACCAGTATGGAACCCATTTGCAGTGAAGTCACAGAATGGGCCACCTTGATGCATGTTTTATGACCTTTTACTGACACCAGTGGAAAATGGAGCACCATATTACAGTGACTTTTATGAACCACAGATCTTTGACGTGTGCAATTTTGGCAGTTTTACTCTTCAGCTGTCTCAACATAGCTAGCATCATCTGAGTGGTTTGTTGGATGGTGTTGTAAAACAAAACATATTTAAATAAATGCATGATTATTTCTTTATTTGGATTTCCTCTGTAACCAAATCATAAAGATCCATAAAGTTGTAATATTTAGAAGCATAAGTTGTAAATATTAGAACAGTTGTGTGGTTGGATTTCTTAAGTTCTGATAATAGGATTGAAGAATGTTAAATGCAAAGTAAAAGTTCCATGCTGTATAACTGTAGAGTTGGTTAGGTAAGGCTTGCATGTCAAGAGTGAAAGTTAAGTAAAAAGTTTTGATAAATTGTCATGTGCAGATTTCTGTTGGTCATTTACCTGTTAATTATTTCCATGCATACATGTGGCTGCTGTAGGAAAAGAAATATTTCAAGATTTTAGAAAAGCAACTATTGCTGAGTTTGTCTTGGCATTCACCTTGCTTTATGGAAATTTCTTCTGGTCTACTGACACATGGAGTTGCTTATATACATTAAATGTTTTGGCAAGTGCTTTAAGTGAAACGTAGACATTTGTTCACACAAATAATGTAAAAATCATACCTTGCATTGACTAATCAAAAAGTAGCATGGAAAAAGATTTTTCAAAAAAATTACTTCCTTTAGACACATAGCAGAATTTTCCATTATAAGAAGTGAAATTGGAACTCAAATTATGTAATGGACATTTACACTTCCGTTTGAGGTTTTGTTGCATGCAAAAGGCTGAAATTTAGATAGCAGTAATTATTTTATTTAATTTCTTGCAATAGAATTCAAAATAGTCTTTATTTTTAAAATATAATCATCTCTATCTCACTCTGCACTTACTTGCTGAAAAAGATGACTCATTTGACAATGGAACACTGTTAATGTCAGCTCAGAGATTTTGTTTCATTTTTCAAAGAATGTAGATGTTGAGTAATAGTCACTTTTCCAAAGACTTTAATTATTAAAATGTGACTCGTGAAATGCATAACTTGCATACATTTCAATAGGATAAGAATGAGATTCTTTTCCATTCTGATCTATTTTGATTGAAATCATGGCGTGTTAGAGGTCAAGATGACAGATTACTCTTATTAAGGCTGCATAGTATTTTCTATCATAGGGCTGTTTTTATTAATTAAAGTTTCATATAGTGTCCAATTGAAAATGTTTATAGTGATGCTGATCATTGACTGATTTGTTTGTACCTTTTCAGATAAAATGCTTATTCTGTTTCTCAGAACAAAATAAAACAGATTTATTGGTTTTTTAGTGTTTTGGTAGAAAGGACTTTTTTGTTTGTTTTTGCTCTTTATCTGTTTCATTGAGAAATCCTTATCATACTCTGCTTTGGAGGAAAGCCTTTTAGTTAGACAACTAAATATTTTTCATCAGTCGGGCCCTTCTTGAGGTGGTCTGTCTAGCAGTGCAGAGAAGATTGTTGATGAGAAAGAAAATTGAGTTAATGTGTTCAAGACGTAGATTTGGTGTCTAACTCACTCCACTGTCATCCTAGTGCACCAGCAGTTTCTCCTGATTGTTCAGCTCAACCGTCAAGAAGATTGCAAAGCTCTTGGTCAACACCAGGGAAAAGTGAGATAAGGCACAAAGTTCTGCCATAATTCTAATCCTCAGAAAATCTGGTGTGTTTATTAGGGTAGTTCATCAGCTGTTTTTCTTGCCACTTTTTCAACCAAGTTTTTCATATAAGATACTCTGCACACTTCCTTAGCTTAGGACATGTGGATAGTCTCATTAACTTCTTGGGTTTGGTAATATAATTATGTCAATGAAGAATTAAAATCTTCATAGTAAGACAGTGTTCTGATCAACTTTATTGCTTATGAGTGTGGGCAGGAACAAGTGTATGCATATGGTCACATGAAGTTAGCATATGGTCACATGAAGTTACCTTTTCTCTTAATGTTTTGAGATTGTTTTTGTAGATGGGCTGGACGTATTTTAGAAGAGACACATTTAGAAGACATGGTTGAATGCCTCTGGAACCCAGAATACTAGAAAGATTCAGAGCAAAGTCATAGTACTTAGTATCATGTAAATAGGCAGCACTTATATACTATGCATGTCTGAGTTCATCTCTTTCTGTGATTGTGTATTACTACTATCTTGACTATAGGTAACCCTTCTTTCCCTACCTCCTTGTCTCCACTAAATAAGATGACAATAATGAGCACTGAATTGGAGCATTGCATATCTGTTTATCATCTGAACTGTGGTAATTCCTGCTGCAGCAGCTGTGAGTTCATTTTTAACTGAGACCTCCTGTGAAGATCTTGCAGCTTTGTACATTTATCTACAGGATGCTCTGAGTTGGAAAAAGGAAAACTGCTCACCAAATGAAACATCTCGTAATGGGGAGAATTTTCTGAGGTGACAATGTATGTTTCGTTAAATATATTGGCAGCATTGCCGGGAAAGACAGAACTAGACCTAAACTTACGTGTGTACAGTGGTAGTTTTAAAGGGAGTTGAGAAAGATAGCTTGGCACTGTCTGACACAGGATGGAGTTGGTGAGAGGTGTGAAGAACTGCAGCTGCTGCTTAGGTTGGTTCCCACTGAAAACTGATGGGTAAGCTGGGAATGCACCATGTGGTCCTAAAAATATAGGGTTTTTGCTTTTGAAAGAGCATAATTTACCATTGCAGGGTTTTTTTGCTTCTTGTTCAGTCATGATCGGTGAAGTGAGAGAGGAGAGTGCATTCCACCATTTTTCCCATGTTTTGTGAGTGCAGCACTTCTAAATGTTGATGGAGATTTTGTGCCTTGAAATTAAGTATTTGAGAACATAAAAACAGCTGTACTGCAGATGTGGCAAAAGTCCATTTTACTTGTCCTGTGTCTGACTTTGACTTATTGCAGATCCAGAAGTGTGTAAGACCAGGGCAGTGACAGTGTGCTGTGGTCTGTTCTGCCACTTTCTATTCATCTTCATGTGGCAGCTTTCCTGTGCCAGAAGTGATAATTCTGTTTTTAATGGCTCTTCATGAAATTTCTGCATAGATTTTTTTTTTTAAACTTGAGTTTGCCATGCCTCTAAAGTTTGCCATGCCTACATCTACAACAGAATTGAGAAATTAAATTTTATAATTTATTAATGGATTGGGCAAATTTCCCTTTTTTTTTCTTCCCACACCTTCAATCTAACAATTTTATTTAATGCCTCTGAATTTGTCTGTTACTGTCAGCAGTTGTTTTCACTTTTTTAATACTCATGACTTTAGGGATCTTTTGCACTTTTCTCCCCTCTAAGCTAACAAGTACCTAATGTGCAGCAATTCTTGTTGCCATTCGGTGCCTTAAAACTCTGCTGCTGTTCGGAGTGTCATTTCTGTGTTTTTTCCTTAATTTGGGTGAGAAATGAGAGGACAGAACAGCAGTCAGTATTAAAAAGGCAAGAGCATTATGAATTTACAAATAACAAAATGATGCCATGAATATGTCTCTACTGTATTCTTTTCTGAAAATTCCAGTATCACAGTATTTTCAGTTTGGGGTTTTGGGACAGGGTTTTTAGATTTTTTAAGATGGGTTCTGAACACTGAACTGATGTTTTATAGAACTGTTTATTGCAAGTCCAGCATCCCCATCTTAACTGGACAAATTCAGACAGCTTTTTTGTATTAAATTCCTATTGTTTGACGCTGTATGCAACCATTTATGTAGATTAAATTTCAGGGTTTGTTTTATTGTGCTGATAAAAGTATTTATTATGATTCGTTATTTTGAATGCTATTCTTTGCTTTGTCTTTTGTTATTTATACTTAAATAACTCCTTATCTACATTTAACTCTACATCACTATTAATTCCTTTGTTAGATCGCTTACCAAGAGTGCTGAGCAGTAGTTTTTAGTACAGGTGATTCTGGGATTCTCAGTGCAGATAACTCTTTTCTCCATTTTACTTATTTATGTGGTAACTCTAGTTTCCTTCAGAGCTTTCAGCTTCAAAATGAGACATCTTGTTGAAATTATTTTTTAAGTCAAAGATGACTTTTGCATGGATCTTTATTCATCTACACTTAGTGACTTCTTAAGTACTCCAGTAGATGAGGGAAGCCTTACTTTCCTCTGTATAAACTGTTCTTTTTTTGTTGGTATATAACATTTTTCTTGTTTACCTATTCCAGGGTTTACCTTTTCAGCCTTTACAGCTTCTACCAATTTGCTCTATGCTGGTGTTAGACTTTGTAGATTGTTTATTGGATACCTCCAGAATTCTGTAAAAAGTCATGTTTTGCTTTGATGTTATCCTTAAAGGAGCAGCTTCAACCCAGAAACTCTGTGGCTGCGTAGGTTAGAGAGATCTAGCTGTCTTTCGTAACTTTAAAAAAAGTCTGAATTCTGGCAAGAATGCATTCCTTATTGTGGTTGTTTTTGATTTTTGTTCTATTTCTTGACATCTGTGTAATTTTTTCCCCTGTATCTTTGTTGTAGCTGTTTACACTTGTTTTGATTTGTATATTACTATTTGAAGAAAAATGTTTCAGTGTATCAAACTCTTAGAGCAAATGCACGTTTTCTAAAATGTTTAAAAAAGAGTAATTTTTTTTTAAATGAGAAGTATAATTTGTTTAATGCTGTAGTAGTTATAAAGATAAGAAATTGTTCCTTTCCTAGGGGTGTTAATCCCTGAAAATTCTCCTACTAATACTTTCTTGGCAGCCATGAAATTTAGAACAATGTTAGACTCTCTTTTGGTATGTTTTACTAATGAAATACAGAAGTTGATAAATGTTGAAGTCCTTGCTTCATTTTGAGTCTACTTAATGCTAATTAAAAAGAATCATGACAAATGGAGGATTAGTTCTTATACCAGATTGGAGATTTTTAGTCTTTGAAAGAAATACCTTAGAAAGGTTCACTCCTTAATAAATTTGTACATACTGAAGTACCTTTGTCCATATGATACTGATTCTTTAAAGTATTTCTTTAAGACGCATTATCTTTCAATTAAGAATTATGGATTTACAGAATTAGCCAATAACCATTCTAAAGTTTTGCTTAAAACTTTGGAAAATTGATGGGGGAAATCCATGTCGTAGTATCTGCATGGTCAAACACTGCAGATCTTGTTACAGCACTGGAGGTTTTGCCTTTTCCTTTTCCTTAAGGTGGAAGGAGAAAGAAGATCGTGTTCATTTTTGTATGAGGCTTGTTCTAGAAAGTCTTACTGGTGTGATGTGAAGAACTGAAATGAACTCCTTGAATGCTGTTTTTTAGATCTTTATCAATGTAGTTGTTTGTGGCTATTTTAGTAGGCTTCTTAGACTTCAAAATAATTTCAAGTTCCTGTAGTTAAAAATAAATTTCTCAAGAATATTCTTCGTGGACTTGAAATTAGTAATTGAACAGATTTGTACTCTGCATTTTTCAGTTTTTTAGTATCTTGCAATAGATCCCCTAAAAGTGGGTTTGTATTTTGGTATTTGAGGCTTTTGGTAGAAAGGGCCTTTAACATAATAAAACATGAAATTGCTTGGTAGTCTTTTATCAGCTGGTTGTAAGGCAGGTAATAAATTGGAAATACAATGTACATGCTAGGTAAAGCTTCTGTAGAATTGGTGTCAGTCTGGCTTTACTTAACAAATAACTATTTTTGTATGCTGAAGTGGTTATTAGTGGTGGTAGAGGTTCTGTGCAGTAAGGCATTTTGTTTAATTTGTTTGGAAATAAAGAAAAATTGATGCTATGAGTGTAAATTGTTATTGGTTTTGCTGCTGTCCTCAGGATGCTCAGGAAACTCTGTGAGCCCCAGCTGTGAATCCCCACTCACAGAGCAGCACTTAAGCTGATGCACAGTGAGCTCAGGGGCAATATAAATGAGAGCAAGAGTTAGAAGTTTACAGCACACAAACTGGCCCATGTTTTGGTTATAATGCAGACTTTTTTGTATATACTTTTCTTAATGTACAGACTACTGGAATTACTGTATTTTATTTTTATCTAAAAAACCTGATAGAGTTTATGATTCAAAGAAAAACTAGGAAGTCATATTAAAAGCATTAGTAGTTTGATGTCCTGTCTTTATTATTTCTCCTGTTGTATCACTCCTGTGGATCACAGATGTGAATGCTTCAGATCTACTGAACACCTCTGCGCATATCTATTGGCTTTATGATTTTATTCATGTGATGGAAAAAAAATAGAATTTGCCTTAAAAAAACTCTGCATCCTCTCTGAATTCTTTCCAGTTGTTTTAAAAAGACTTTCAGAAAATCTGTGCTAGTAGACAATATTTTGTTCTTCCTCAGGATGTCACCACTGTTTTGAGTGGCTGAGCCTCTCTTTTGTAAACTCTGAGTTCTCTATAAATAAACTGACCTCCTGGCATTTTTGAGGGTGAAGAGGGTGCAGATTCCAAGTCCAGATGCTGCTATATTTTTGATGATGAGGAAGGTGGATAAAAAAAGGAAGATTAAATACTATTTTTTATGTAAAAGTGTAGTTTGGAAGAAATTTCATGGGATTTGGTGCAGCAGGGAGATTCTGTCACATGTATATGAAACTCATTTAATTCCTAAGTGCTACCACCAGAATATGTTAATTATGTCTAATGCTTTTGTCTTTGTTATTAGATTGAATTGGATTACATGCTTGCTATAGGTAAACATCAGCTTACATTTGGGACTAGAAATAGTTGTAGTTCTCATAAATTAATGTCTTGAGTCTCCTGTGATTTATGTTACTTGGGAGTGCTGTGGTTAAGAAATAAAGCAGCCGTGGAAAAAAATCTGTTTCCAGACTCTTTTGGAGGACTGACTTGGATGCAATTGAAGGAGTTGCATTAGAAACAAAGAGAAGAGTGACTTATATAGAGTGTTCCTGTTTGCCATTGCAAATTAAATTGTCACATGCACTGATTGATTTTATATGTTTAATAGATTATTTTAGTTCTCAAGGGTTTAGCTTAATCAGGCTCTTGATTTCTTTAAATTTGGAAAATAACTGAGTTGTTAATCCAAGAGCTACATTTAAAAAGCTACACTTATAAAGTTGATAGTCTGTTACCTGCAAAAACCCTTCTGTCTTGGTAGGCTGTGTGAATGCTTGATGCATTCCTTTGGCTGTGCATGCTGTTATCCCCACTTTCCCTTTTTTCATGTTTCAGGCTCAGTGGGCAGGTCACTCGGCTGTGTATAATGTCAGCTTTGGGTAGTGGGTTAATGCTGCCCTGGTGTTCCCACCATAGCAAGGGGGTGACCTGCTTTAAAAACACACTGAGAACTCCATAAAATGTGACAGTGAACAATCACCAGGGTTTTGGCTGAGGCCTTTTTGGTTGTTATTCTGTGGTTTTGTTTATAGTAGCAGTATATTATTCTTTTTGAGTTTAAAGAAAATAAGTTTAATTATGCTGTTATCTTTATTTTTTAAAAAGCAAAAATAAAATAGAGAGTGTTATTGTTACAGTGATAAATGTGTCAGCAGTTAAAATTTCCAGTTATGGCTTTTAGCCATATGTCTCCCAGTAAAAGTAGAATGATGTATGTAACTTCACAGGTTGCAGTTTGACAACGAAGAAGTGGAAACCACATTGCCTGTGTTCTGATTTGGCCCCTGATGAGTGTTCTCTCTGCCTGCCTTGCGTGTTCTCTGTGTCTTATATTTAATCAGAAGAGTCAAATATTTTTTTCCTCACTTGAGTTGTTTTCACTGAATTTTCATTGAATACGTGTTCATGAGGGAGATAAAGGAGATTAATTAAAAGGAAAGAATGAACTTAGTGTCAAAAGCATTCCTAGCTGTTCTGTTTTGGTGCTTGAGCTAGTTTACCACTCTCTTCTTTTGGAAGCAATTGATTTGTTCAAATGATGATTAAAGGATAAAAAATTATTTAGGAGAGTATTTGTGTTTAAAATGCTGTAAATAGACAAGAACTCTTGCAGGGTATATGTGACTATAAACTCGGGTATATCATGAATAAATTGATTTCAGGGCTATCTGAAATTCAAAGATTAACATTGTTTAAGATTTTGTTGAAGGATTGTCTGTTCTGTGCTGTCAAGGCTTCTGAAAGGGGATAACCAACTATATAAATTCCTTATACAATATGAAATAGGATGAGAGCTATGAAGGGAGTAAGCAGTGGGACTTAATTACCAGGAAAGTGTGCTTTATACTTTTTGTCATTGATACTATCTCATGGAGAAATGGCATGCAAGAGAGTGTGTGTACACGCAGACGTCATGTACTCCAGACTGTCTGTTGTGTCATGTCTGACCACAGTGGTTGTGATCACCCAAGAGCACAGGGGTTAGAGGCAAGGAAGGAGGCTGATGGCATTCCTTCTTTGTGTTATGTTATGCTGGAACTGTATTTTTCTTTCATCCTCTCAGATTTCTGATCTGATGACTCTCAGGCTGGCTGAGGTGTGCTGTTTGGTCCCAGCTGGGAAGATTCCTTTGTTCTGAATCCCACCTCAAGTGTATGTTGATATTCAGCTGGTTTGAGCATGGTGCTGATACCATCAAGGTCACAGGTTCAATCTCTGTACAGACAATGCTAGTAAGGGTTGGACTCGATGAAATCCTTCGATGAAATCCTTGTGGGTCCCTTCCAGTTCAGAATAATCTGTAAGATTGACAACACCTACAGGCCTGAAAACTGTAACTGGCATCATTCAGAAGCTGGAATATTGGATTAAAGTACAGAATAATCAACTGTTACAATCCTGTGTATCTTTTCTCCTTCTGGTCTCCAACAACTTTTATGGACTTCAAAATTTAAATACATTATAATCCTTATAACTCATTTTTATATTGTTTAAATTGAAATGCTTTTCTACCCACATATCCAAGTACTGCTCAGTTTTTGCCATTGAAATGGCTATTTTGTATTCCCTTTACATTGCAGAGCCTACTTTGTGCTGCAAGAATGATGAGAGACTTGTTTAGGGAAATTGGTGTGTATTTGGCATTAGTTAAAGCTGGCATTCAGCACTCCAACAATATTTTTAAATGGCTGAAAGCCATACTTATACAGAGACAACCAAGATGCATCTGTGGGATTCTTTATGATTCAGTCTCCATTTCTACTCTGTAGTCATGGATCTTGTGAATGACAAGTTGGGGATCATTGGAATGGCTGAAGATTAGCATCCCCTGCTGTTTTGTAATTATCAGAATCTGGACAGTCATTTATTTGAATGAAATAATGCATACAGTTTGTGCCTCCGAAGAAAAGCATACATAATGTGATTGTAAGAAGTTTTCAATCTCTCAGTGGGATGTCATAGGATATGTTTATAAACTTCAACCTAGCAGTGTCTCTGCAGTGGAATTCCACTGGTATTGAGATAATAATTTGCACAGTCAAATTGCTTTCCTTACAAAAACCCAGGGAATTATGAGGCCTAATCCTTTATTAATGTCAACCCATAGGCAGCAAGAAAGCGTAAGATTGCCATTCGAAAAGCCCAGGGGAAAAATCTTGAGGCCATCCGAGAGCTGAATGAGTATCTGGAACAGTGAGTGTCTTACAAGAATACGGATTGTGTTTTGCTATTCCTATAAATCTTTTTAATTAAAATGGAATTTGCATTTAATTTACGCTTTTGCTTCAGTGCTAGTCATTTACAGAATCCCTTCCACATTCTTTCTTTTTTTCCCTTTTTCCTCTGTTGTCGTCTCTATACAGATTTGTTGGCGACCAAGAAGCTTGGCATGAACTTGCAGAACTTTACATCAATGAACATGAGTAAGTTGTTTGCTAAATCCACGTAAAAACTGTTAATTTGAAACCCACTCTGTGGGTTCGAAACCTCAGTGATTTTTTTTTCCAAGGACTAGTGTTACAAAATATGCTGTCTCATTTCCAATGTAACAGGCCTCAACTTGAAATAATTACAAAGCTTATTTGGCTACCAAATACTTTAAGAAGGCATTTGGTTTTCAAAGAGAAAAAGTTTACTTAATTACCTGTATGTTTCAGTAAGTTTTAAAATCTGATGTTTAAAAAAGTGGTTTAAGCACAGCAGGGAACAGCACTTCTTTCCCATCATTTTTTGGTTTGAGTGATTTATTTTACTTGTTAGACGTGTTAAATTCTTTACTTCTAAAATCAGTTGATCACAGCAACTGATATTTCAATTTTCTTTAACCTACCTCTCCCAGAACTTTTAGTAACCTTTAAAAAAAAGCCCCACAAAGCAAAACATGGATCCAGAGTTGGAGGCATCTGGTCGCCTGGGTACAAAACCCAGCGCGATCAAGAATGCTGAATGTTGTAGTAACTTGCTTATTGGATATTTAATGTTTTTGTTAGCTTTTTTTATTGCTGTAGTGACAGGAGGAAATCCCAGTGTGAGAGGATTAGCTCAAAGCCTTAGTGCAAGTTTTCTAATATCACAGCATTAATTCAAACCTCCACCCAAAGGCGTATCTTTTTTTTCCCTCTTTCTTTAATTCTTCAGCCCAGCCTGAATTATATCACATTGTTTCCTTCTTTCCATTTCAGAGAGTAGTAAAAGAAACAAATTGTCAAGGAAGAAATTTGTGTGAGGAAAAAATTGTTCCCCAGTCACCTCTCCTTGCACCCCATTCCCAAAGAAAACAGTTATTAAACTCTTTTAAATGATGACTTCAGAAATAATCTAGAATTTTGATACCCAGATTTCCATTCATTTGGGGAAATCTACCAGCCCCTTTTCCAAGAAAATAGCTACTAAAAAAAAAAAATAGCTAATAAGATATTTAAGCCTGTCAAATCTGTCATTACGAATGTGAATGATAGAGTGGTGCAAACATACGTATTCCATTATTGGGTTGGGGTTTTTTTGCTATAATCTTTATTATGAAATTGTGCAATGAAATCCAAGAAAGGAATTGCTTTTGCTTGTATTTGTCTTGGTCTGTAATTCCAATAAAAAGGAATATGTAGAAATTCAGTTCATGGAAAGAGTTCACTATGCTCACTGTACTTCTACAAGCATGATTATTATTCATGATAGGAAAAAATTGGGCTCTTGGCTAAAAGCAGCTAAAAATAAAGTTTTAAAAAAGAAGATAATTCTTATCAGCTGATTTGTTTTATTGGGGTCACAAGTCACAGGAGTTGTGAAATCACCATGCTCTCATTGTTGTTCATAAACACACTTAAATGTGCAAGGTTTACACAGTCCTCAGTTCTGCCTTGTTCTGCAATGAGGACTCTGGCTTCTACTTTTTGAGAATGAGGTGGCTGCCCTTTCGTCTCCAAATTAATAATTGATGTAGATACGTGACTATCATAACATGCATTGGAGAAAACAGCAACATATTTATTTCAGGATACAAGATTTTACAGATAATATGGTTTAATATGGTCTCGTAATTGCTAAATTGCTGTTACTGTGATATTAAATATCTTCCCACGCTGTTATTATAAACCTTGTGTCTCTGAATTTTAGAATCTTAGCACATAAACTGTGCAATAGTGCTATCATGTGTCTCTAGATGATGCAAATTCTGCAGAAAATTCCATTATTTGAAAGATTACAAAGCTGAGATTCTTCTTAATAAACCTGCATTTTGAGTTTGACTTCTTAATTCTTTCTGAAAGCTTTCACTAAAAAAACTCAAGGACTAGCCTTTTCAGATAAGGATTTGCCTATTTGGACCGGTTTGATGCTATTTTTCTACATAGATTTGAACTGTTTGAATTTTAGAACTGTTCTTAGTATGGTTTTTTTGATCTCAGTTCTGTGGTTGACTCTTGGCAGGTAAAGTTAATTGACAGTATAAGTGCTGTGGTCTGTAGCTGGGTTTATGAATCCTTGAGTGGCTGAATTTTCTTAGGAAAAAAAAAAGAATTATTTTGTAGTCTCAGTTCAGTGTCTTACAGTACCTAATAGCTGTTTCTACTCATCACTCTTGCTGATAAGAAATGGCACTTATTAATAAGAAATAATTATATTAAATAATTTTCATGAGCTGTTCCATATATACCAAGACCATTAGATTTTGTGTATTTTTTCTCTGTCTATAATACAGTAGCTTGGTTCTAAACATTATTTTAAAATGAAACATTTTTATTAATCGTGAATCATGTGATTTTTATGGAGGGAAAATGAAACATTTTTATTAATTGCTAATCGTGTGATTTTATGGGGGGAATAGTTAGACTTTTATTGTGCTGTGAAAAAAAACAAAGCAGAGAGCTATGTACTCTTGTTTCATTATATCATTGTTTTTTGTATTCCTCAGCTATGCAAAGGCAGCCTTCTGCTTAGAGGAGCTTATGATGACTAATCCACACAACCACTTATACTGTCAGCAATATGCTGAAGTAGGTATTTCAGAAAAAGCAATTATGTTTGATTACGTTTTCTGTTTTTATGTTACAGAAGTGGTGAAAATGGTTTCTTTAATTTTTTCCCTAGGAGATTTAAAAGAGTACACAGAGAATGTTAACATCTCATAGACCTGAATATGTTCTGAAAATTGTGTTTTCTTACTCAGTGTGACTAAGCTAAATATAAGAGTTAGGGCAGGAATTATTGAAGATAAAAGCTAATTTTAAATGAACTCTTGTTGAAGTTTTTATGCACTTTTCAAATTAAGTGCATGAGAAGTTAAACTTTTCTATAACAGTGCTGCCTAGGAGATTATGATAAATTGCCTGTTACTGTGGACTCAGATCTTGAAATCCACATGGCAAATTCATCCTGAGGGAGCACTGGCAGAAGAGAGGTAAAAACTAGAGGTAAATTTAGAAGTTTTAGCTCAAGGCTTTAGCCATTTGAATTAATCTTTTTTTTTCCAGATTTTTTTTTCCTGAATTGCTCTGTTATCTACTTAGAATGAGTTTAATTTGTTTAGTTAATGTGGATAAAATTGGGTTGACATTAAAACTTAAAAGCCCAAGTAGCTTTCTCATAGAAAGACTTTGAAGCATATCTTCAAGTTTTATCCCTCTTTTTGTTGATCTCATATCTGGAAAAATGAATAGAAAAACAATGGATTAATACTCTAAACTTTGTATCCTATTTTGAATACATAATGAAAGGCATTGTGTTGTTTCTTGTACTGGTTTCATGCACGCTGTGGGAACATACTGTCAGGATGGCTTTCTGCTAGTCAGATTTTAGATTTAAAGTTTGTGCCACTTTTCATAAGAGTCTATCCCAAGGTTTCAAATATTTATAGGTGAAAAATAATCACTTTTTAATCTTGTAGCAATACATTAATGAAATTAATACTGTTTTTTTTTCTCCTATAATTAAATATTTTAAAATGTTTATATTGCAAAGAGCTTGCATTTCTGCCAGGCCAGTATTTGGCCTTTGATAGGACTCACCTGATTTGAAATGTCCTGTGAAACAAACTTGGGGTGAATTTTTGTAATATCACTGCTTCAGAGGGAATTCCTGAGGTATGAATGACATGCAAGTTTCAGGAGCTTATCCTTTTTACAGGTTAAATACACTCAGGGGGGACTTGAAAACCTTGAGCTATCAAGAAAGTATTTTGCACAAGCACTGAAGCTTAACAACAGAAATATGAGAGCTCTATTTGGACTTTACATGGTAAGCATGATTATATATTTTCCATTTTATCATTTTGAATGTTTATGCATGTGTATTATCCTTTGCCATTTGCTATTCTGTTTTTTCCCCCTGTTAACTTAACAGCTCAGATTATTAACACTATTTTAAAATATGGAGTATTTTACATACACTTGGAATATAGACAATTTTGGGCCAGTAAGTACTCATTGCTTGAAGTACTCTTTACCTTTAAGTCTTGCTTGTATTTTCAAAAGAATTTTAATTATTGGCACAGGAAGGTAACTTCTTGAAAAAGGGTTTAAAGACATGCTTATCTCTAGAGGATGATGAACTGCTGAAGAATACCAGCACAGTAGCATTGATTCCTTGCATAGTGCATTTATTTATATAAGTAAAAAGCTCTTTTTGGTTCTTAAGTAATTTTTTTCGTTCTTTCAGGTGAAAGTGGGCATACTTTATGTAGAGTCTTACCTGCTTTTAAAATGTGTTTTCTGATGCTACAGGGAAAAATGTCATGTTTTTAATGGCAAAGTGGACATACAAGTGATGTATTTTATATTGTCTATGGTAACAAATTGAATGTGAAAAATTAATTCATAACCCTCAGTTTAGGGAAAGCAAATTAGATTAGTTGATCATGTCCAGGTTTGGTTCTTAACTCAATACACAATTGAACTGAAGTCTAATGTAGCTTTAAATACAACAAACAATAGTTTAGAAAGTTCATTTAATTCTTACTTGGATACTGTTTGCCAGTAACTTTTAAAATTTTTTTTTGTCTTTTTCCACTATAATTATGCATGGGTCTTGGACTGTAGGGATGCTAAATGTTCTCTTATTTCATGCACATAAGTTTTATAGTTACACTGTGTTTTGTTTTTTGGGGTTTTTTTTGTATTCCTAGTCTGCCAGTCATATTGCTTCCAATCCAAAAGCAAGTGCAAAAATGAAAAAAGATAACATGAAATATGCCAGCTGGGCAGCAAACCAAATAAACAGAGCATACCAGGTTAGTACTTCACTGCTTTATGATACTCTTGACATGCTCTATAGTTCTTTTCTGCTCTTTTATCAGCTGCTGTTCAAGAGGTTAAAGAGGACGTGTAAATCAGCATAATCTGCTTGGATTTTTTACCTTCTCCTTCTGTTTGATTTCCTGGAAACCTTAATTAATATAAGGTTGATATTTTACATTTATTAATTACTATCATGTAGTAGCTTTAAACAGATTTTTCCTACTAACATTAACTGAATGTACATTAGTGTAATATTGACCTCCTAGACTTGGTTCTACAGCTATTTTGGTAAAACTTGGCATGTCTTAAATCTTAGAGTGGCTTTGTTGTCCACTTCTGTTTTCCTAGAAAACAAGTGAAAATTCTAGAATTTTTATTTCCCTTGTGTTTACTCTGACCTTTAAAAATCATATCTAATTACCTTAGTGGGTATGTCTGAAGTTGGTTTTGTGTAGTGTTCTAGAAAAATGCTGGTTGAGTTGTGAAAACATAGACTTTGTAGGCCACAATCAAAGCTTGCTTAAGTCATTAGGAGTCTTTTGAACTTTTTGAAAAATTAGGTGTAAACTTTTATATTTCCTATTGTATCATAAGCCTCTGTGTCTTTCTGTAACTATGAATGAGAACATGTTTTAGCTCATAGGCTCTGCTCTCTGTGCATTCCAAATATAGTATGTCTATTTGACTACTTTACAGCTATTTTCAATGATCAGCCAATCAAAGTTTATATATAAGTAATCCTGAACATCAACATCATACTGTCCAATTCTCCCCACAAACTTTTTTCTGAGCAAAAGTATTGATACTAAATGCAAAGACTTTGTATACATGTAACACTTCTTTCTGTCTGCAATATTTCAGTATCAGAACCCAATGTTTCATTTTTTTCTTGTTGCTACTGTTTCACAGTTAATTCTACCAAATGGCCTTTTTACAAGCACCATCTCTTATGGAATTAAATTAGATTTTCCTTTTACAACGAGTGCAGTTTTCTTAATACATACTGCATGTCAGTTCCTTGCCAGGAGTGCAGCCTCTTGTGGCTGATGTGTTTTTCATATATTCCAACTCAGATATTTTCCATTTCTCCAAATTGGCCCTGTAGCTTCTGACTATACAGTGAAGAGTATTGTATCCCTGGGGACAAAATGAAGCATTTTATACTTTTGTACCTAAAGTTTATTTCTCTTCTGCTATTTAAATCGCTCTGCTTTTCATTAATAAACCATTTACCTGCTCACGAGGGTAAGGTGTGTATGAATTAACTACTTTGTCTGATGTTTCGTAAATAATCAGGGCTTCTTTTTCTTGAAGTATGCCTGACATTCCTGTAAGCACAACACTGACAGAAAACTCAAGTATTGCAGGATTAAAAACAAAACAAAAAAACTCCCAAAAGAAAGAAGAAAAAAAACCCCAACAGAAACCCAACCAAAACAACCAAACACTTAGAAAAAAACATCAAAGAATGTAATACGCTATGGATTCATAACTGATAGAACAAAACAGGTTTTAAAAGATGTGTGAATTTTTAGTGAAAACCAGTATTCCATGTTTTACATCTTAGTAAAATGAACTGCTTAGATTAGAGTGGCTTTGCACATGTTTTAAGTAAATATTTTGACTGGAGTTCAAAGTACCAGTAGAGACTTGTAAGCACTTCTGGGAAACAGACCCTTTCAGGGTGCATCAGGGTGGAAATTTAAAACCAGTGTTGACTGTGGACTGGCCTAGAAGACCTGGAAATTGCCATCTCCTGGTTCTAAATATAATGGGTGTTTAATTAAGACAGTTTCTAGTTAATTGATGCACATCTAGACAAGCATACTTGGTTTTTTTTTCCTTTTCTTTTTTTCTCTCTACATGGCTTACTGTTAACAACATAGTGTCTCTTATAAAACAGGAATTTTATTGGGATTGGTGTGGTGCTGGGAGCATTTTTGAATGTGTGGCATTTTGGGCTTTTTGGGGGGTGGTTGTTCTTTTTTTTCTTCTGGTTTGATTTCTTTTTTTTTTTCTATTTGTGTGGAGATCTTTTGGATCCTACATTAAGCATTTTTGGCTGATGCTTACCAGAACAGACCATGTTAACACAGCTAACATATATACATATATATACATACATACATATATGTATGTATATTTAGCATACTTTAGCTGCTCTTGTTAGCTGTTTGGGATATAAAGTGAAGAACACTGTGTGTAATTAGAATCTTAGGGGAAATTCAGCTCTTGAAAAAATGAAAGTGCTCAAGCCAGAATCTGGCAAGTAAATGGGGTGAACAACGCCTTCCTCTTTCCAGAAGAACCACAAGAAGCTCTAGTGAGTACAGTGGGCAGGACAGCCCCAGCCCAACCCTCCTGACCTTGTTACATGGCTGCAGAAGCATTTGGCTACTCCAGCCTCTGTGGCAGAGACTCAGAACATGCGGCAGCTACAGCCAGTGGTGTTGGGTGATGCAGTAGGTGGTAGTTCCCCCTGTGAGTCAGTGTTGATTTGATGCTCCCTCGGTGAGCCGAGCAGTTGGAAATTGTCGCCATTTGGACCTGAGGATGAAACCTTGGTCACTTGTGCCGGGGGAAGAAGCCCTTACAGTTTTCCTGCCTTAGTGGAGGGTATGTCTAGACAGGTTTTAAGCTGGATATTTATATGATCTCTATAAATCCTCCCAACTTTCCATGCATTACCTACCTGTAAAGTGCAGTAAGAGCCTTAAAAGCTTGTTGGGTTTGACAGTGTTTTATTGGTTGGACATTCCCATACTACTAAATGAAATTTTTCTGGTGGTCATGTTTAAGAGAGCAAGATGCATTTGGAATCCTGATTTGGATGTCTAGACAAATTATATCAATTTTTGACAATAAATTCCAAGTTATTAATGCAAAAAGTTACTTTTGAGTAATTGTCTTCCAATAAAATATTTCCCCATTTCCAGTTTGGATTTGAACTTGAGTTACCAGCAATTTTCTCAGTAATTTTGGAAAACTGCCTTCATTTTTTCAAATAACTGGCTATAGTTGTTTTTTTATTATTTAATCACTTTTTATTGTTTTTATGTGCAATTTACTTGAAATATTTTTACTAGTCCCCTTCTTTCAGTTTATTCTGTCATTCAAGCAGTGAGCTTTGGCACTTGATTTTTGCTTTTTCTGTGCATTCCTTGATGAAATCAGAGAAATTTCTTAGTTTAGTGATTTAAAGAAAGCAATGTTTGATTATAAATAGAAAACTTTATTCTACCAATGTCAGTTAGACTGTGCAGCACTGTCTTTACAGGAAAACATGGTGATAAAGAATAGTTAAAAAAAATTCAGAAAAGCAAAGATATTTGACGTTCCATCTAGTTAATATACTTATTTTGATATTAAATATATAACCATCAGTGCTGATTAGTACTTCTCATCTGCATCTAATCTAGGAGAAATGTAAACTTCTTCAGGAAGACAGAAAGGTTTTGTAGCTAGGGCTGCTGTATGGAGCTGGAAATCCTGGCTGCTAACACATCCTCTGAAAAAAAAAAGAGGTCATTATTCTCCAGGCTTCTTAAATTTAATTGACTGGGTGGAAAAAAAACCAAATAAAATTTCATTTTAATCTTTTGTTTCAGAAGTTAGTGAAGTAGTCATTATTCAAATAATTAGTTTTAAGTTTATTATTATTATAAGCTTGCTTTTGCCTTATGACTGGGAAACTGGATCATTCCATCCATGCAGAGCCTGAGAAGAACTTCTGTCTGTTCTAACTGAGGACATGAGTCACAGTTACTTTACCACCAAAACAAAATAAGGCTACCTGGTACTCTTCAATTAGGTAATTGGTTAAGCATGTCCTCTGGTAGAAGCATTTCAGCAGAGGAAGGCAAGTTTGATTAATGCTCACAAAAATCTTAAATGTGGTCCTACTCATAGTAATTTTCCAGATACATGCTTCTTGGGTACATTGCATAAACTCTTCTGTGTTAGCAATCTACATGTTATTTATGGCTGGAGAGAGGTGATTTTGTTACTAACCATTTGGGAAGCAGAAAATTAAATCATGATTTAAGAAATGGATTCCAGCTCAATCAGTCAAATTGCTGTGTAATGGCTGAATAGACAAAATAATTGTTCGTCAGGGCAAATTTGAAGTGATTACATTTCCAAGTGTACTTCTGGTTGTTAGGACGCAGAGTTTGGTTTTATTTGTTCAGCTTAAACTACATGTCAGTATCATGAAGGCAACCGCTCTTGAAATTAGCAAGTAGCATTTTTTTAAACTAATGTCGTATGTCAGTTTTGCTTCCAGTGTCCATGGTGAGAATAAGTAAAATTTTGCTTATTTTGAAGCTTTTCACTGCATGCTTTCTGTGTGTCTTGCTAAGTGTGCTTTTTGACCACAGTATATTTAGGCTTCTGTGCTTTTAATCGAAATTTCTGAATGCTTTGAGTTTGAAGCAGGTTTTCACTTGAAACTTTTGACTTCTGCTTTTTAACTTGCTTATTTTTGTGAAAGGATTTGGAATTCCCTAGTATCTCTTTAATGTGAATAACCAGGGGATATTTTACTCAATCAGATATAAGCAAAAGTTGCTGCTTTCACCTGGGAGTGTGTTAAGAAATACTGGATTTCTCCTCTGGAGTTGACTATTGCATGTCACTCTGGAAAACTGCACAACCTGAAGAATGGGTCTATATATACTACTAGAATCAAAACCTGGCACATCAGTTAATCACCTGGAAATAGAAAGCATGAAAATACAGTGTTTTCAGTACATCTCAAAGCTGTAAAGTGTTGTCACAGTAACAAAATTTCTCCTAACTGTTTAATTTGAAGTAGCTTATCATTTACTGTGCCAAAACTATTTTTTTTTTAACAAACTCGATCCTGATTGGGAATCACAATGCTAGATTGTAGCCTGGGGGTCAAAAGCAGGTTAACAGGTCCTGCAGCTTGCTTCTGGTGTGATATTACCTGAGTTTGATGCCTTAATCTTTCTTAACAGGTCATGAAGAGTTTGCTAAATTAAGTTAATTACAAGAGAGAAGGGACACATTATAAATCAAGGACTAACTATGCGAGACCCTAGTGTTATTTGAAATAAAAAACTTCAAATTGAAAATTTATTGAGTGTTTAGATGTTAACATTTAAGTAGAGAATAGGCTGTTTTACTAGAAGCAAGTTTTAGTTACCGTTTCTGTAATTTCTTTACCACCCCTCCCCAACCTGAAATGCAAAACTTTTTAGTGCAGGTGTATTAAAAATGGTTAGGAGTTTCATTTGACTAAAGACCGACCTGGTCAATGAATCCCCTGAGTTAGATATGGCTGATGAGTGATGGGAATTGTCAGTATCATTAGAAAAACCCTTTTGAACTCAACATGGGATGGTCAACATTTCCTATTCTTCTGCCCCTTCCTTTCTGAAGCCATTAGTACTATTTATTAAGCTGTATCTTCCTTTCTTTCAAATGTTCTCTGAAATTGCTGTTTTTATAGTAGGCTACAATCAAGAACAGTGTCATCACTTGTGGTTATTTTGAACCATAAAATATAATTATATGTTGTCTGGATTATTTTATAGTAAATCTTGGTAAGTAGAACTTTTCTGTCTTGTTTTAACAAAAACTAATTTTTCTTTTCTTCAAAGAAGAAGGCTGATATAGCTTGTATTCTGGTAAAAGCACAAAACTAACTCAGAATTTTTAAGTTTGTAGTAAATAGAGTTAATTATCCGTATTTGTTATTTTCACAGGATTTAGATGTAGAATTTCAGAAATATGAAAAATAACAATCCTTTCTTTCCTGTTTAGTTTGCAGGTCGCAGTAAGAAAGAAACTAAATACTCTTTGAAGGCTGTGGAAGACATGTTGGAGACCCTGCAAATCACTCAGTCTTAGTTTGGCACAGAGATCTAATATGAAATTTTCCAATACCACACTCAACCTGTGGGTTGTGTTACTCCAGTGCTGTTAAAAATTAATTTTGTATTGATTAACGTGCTATATGAAATAACATTTTATGAAAATTAAAATGCCTATTTATTGCTGCTATAAGAAATGTCATGAATACCCACTGAAATGAGTAACTTATCCACATAAACAACATAAAGAAATGACGTGCTGCACATCAGTCTCCTCAGATTTTTGTATGTACAGGACCTGCTTTTAAGCCATAATTTGTAGAAATAAAATTGTTAAATGATTAAAAAAAATACAGTGACTTATTGAACTTGGAAATGGAAATCACAAATTTATATATGTAGATTAATAATGTATGCTAAATACATTTTCTGATTTGCGTATTTAAGATTAAAAGCATGCTAGAGAGGTACACTATTTGGAAAATACATCAAGGAGTGATTATGAGTACACTTTATTAGAGAAGGTTTGTTAAGGGTTTTTTTAATGAGTTGATACTTAGTACTGTAGAAATGGAGAATACTTACTTGTGGACTTCTCTTCAGAGGTGCTGTGGCCAAAGACATTCTTTTCCATGGCTTTGTGGGCACATGTTTCCATGTCCACGTAATTCTCTGATCAGTATATGCATATTCCCTTGTTTTATTCCTTCTCTGTGTCCTTTGTTGTACTTGTGTTTCACATGCTGAATTTCAGCTGGGGCTCTGTGCTGGTCTCTGCTGGTTCTGTGCCCCCAGTATGGGCACCTCTTTGCTGTGGTGCTTTGGCTTCTCCACACGAAGCAAGGGGTGACACAAGACAGCTTGTTCAGCTGCCTTGCACTTACTGGGTGATAGTGTTTGCTACACCATCAGCATGAAGCATCTGGCACACTGCAAAACTGTATTCTATTTGTCTTTAGGCACTTGTTTATTTACTCAGATAATTAGTCAAACACCCTAATTCGAGCATTTTGTACTTCTCATCATTCTGGATGATGTTCACACGTGTACTGTGGCAATTCAGTTGCACAGCTATCATTTCATTTACTACAGCTTCAGTAAGATTGCATAACAGCAGCAACATAGCCTTGGCAAATTCTAATAACAGTTTTGCAATGTTTTCATGGCTGTTATAACCATCCAAGATGATTAGACTTTCAGATTTTATACTGCCTAATCTATATAGATGGATAGGTTAAAGGTTGTGTATTAAAATGTCCTTATTATGATCCTGGACTTGATGTAATAAAACACAGCTGAATTCCTTCTTAAAAACAAAGCAACAACAAAAACTTCCTTCAAAACCTGAAAATTTGTATAACTGAGCTGTTTTTTGCACTGACTGGGACTTTAAGAAACATACAGGATCTGACTCTTACCCATGAAGTAGGTTGGAGTTCAATAGTGTGACAGAATGGGTGCCATGCCATGAGAATTAATTGTATGTGGAATCATGAAATAGCTTAATTCACTGCTGTCACAATACAAAGCTGCAAATACTGCCTAGTATTATATTCAATCATCCAATTCTAACTCGGGGAAATACTGCACATCCCTTTATAATAATAATTTGCAAATTGGCCTTAGAACAGTACTTGTGGCTAGATTATATATGCTTTGGTTGAAAAAACAAGAAAGCATCATAGTTGAACCTGTGTATTTCTGTTGTAGTCTTTGTATGAGTGTGCCATCTAGAGTTTTAAGCCCTCATTGGTGTTTTTTTCTGTTGTACCTACATCTTGTATAATTGGGTTGAATTTTAAAATTAAAAATGGTGGGAATTTGTACTGAAGGTTAAAGTTACTTAATGCATAACATCTTACCGTATTAAGGTATTAAAAACCAGCATTGCAATATTTTTGTGTGGCAGGCATCTGCTGCTGAAATGTATTGCATATATTGCTTTGTTCAGAGGCAGCTTTTAGTACAATAATGTCAGACTTGGGTATTTAGTATATCAGTTTCTCTGTAAGGAAATTTGTTCTTGTTTTCAGTTATTTGATGACAATTTTCATGTCATTTGGCTGCTTAGCACCTTCTCATTTTCATTACTGCTTAGCATCTCTTTGAAATTACTATTTAGCACTCCTACACACTACTACACACGATTTGTGCTTGTATTTTGGCAGAATTTCCGCATAGTAGAGCTTACAAGTTAACCTTGCAAATATTTCTGACAAATTTGTGTTTACTTCAAAGGTTAAATAAATTAATCCTATGAAAATGCATCGGCAGTCTCCAACAGAACTAGTGAATTGCAGCAATGGAAATTGGGATTATTTTCCATATTCAAACTTTATTTTTAAGTTTAAAAATTCTCTGTCTGCAGGAGAAGTAACTACATGAAATGCCCTGAACTCAGCAAGGAAGGGCTTGCTGAGAATAAAAGCTATCATATAATATGATCTTTGTAAAAGTAATTTTCCAGTTCTGGTAAATGATTTCATAATGTTATGGATGCTATGTTGCATTAAAGAATAGGTTTTCAGAGAATGGGTTACTTAATTAACAAATGAACTTCATTATGTTCTGTATTGTGCTCTGACAGTGACAAATGCTACACAAAAATATTAGCAAGCATTCAGACTCCTCTTTCCAAATTAAAAGGCCATGTTTTCATATTGTTAGCTGACAGCAAAAGCTTGGGACCTTTGCAATGCCAGGCTGTGTAGCGATGACTGTGTCTTTATTTTCTCAACCATACTTCAGTAAGGCTTGACGAGGAGAGCTCAGTGTTCCTCGATGAGGTAAAGGTCATTGAAGAGCCACCAAAACCTCCAGTTCTACCATTGTGATACAAGTTACTTGTGACTTCAAAACCTTTTGTCCAAACGTTATACAATTCATAGCTGCAAAAAGTACATCTTATTTAGAATATATCCCTAAATCTCTTCAGTTCAGTGCCCAGAATATCTTGCAGTTGCTATTGGAAACTCTGTTATTAGTCAACGGAAGACTTCCTCTTGGCAGTGCTGTATTTGTAATGGCATCCGTGTTTGCTAGTCACTGCATTTACAGTGGAACTTGTATTTCAGCCAGCTTTAGAAGGGAGGGGAAAAGGAAAGCAAATTAAACTTGACTTACTGGCATGAATTTTTTAGCTTCTTGTTACTTGCACTCTCATCTTCCAAGAACACCAACTGTAACTGCAGTCAGGTTTGCAATAATAATTCATGTAATTTAAGAGCTTCTATATATTCAGCTCTAAACTCAAAACTCCATTATAATCTAACCATAGGGATTCCAGTGAAACAGTTCTGTGTGATGTGCATATGCCCCCATATGCAGCAAAGGATTACTGCCACCCTCCTTCAAGTTGGTGTCAGAGTAGAGGAGCATTAGTACAGGTTTTGACTGTGGTTTTGTCTAGAAAATTAATACGGCTTAATATTTCTCAAAATATTGATTTGTACTTGCATTGCTCAGTGTATGAATAGAATTTTAGGGGTATTGCTTAACTACAGCAAGTAGTCTACTCTAATGCTGTCTACAGTCATACAGGAGACTAGTTGAGTCTACCCAGAGATTCATTACCAGGAATAAATTGGTCATTAATCTACTTGCCTCTTAAACAGAAAAAAAAAACCCCAAACAAACCCAAAGAACAAAACCCAAACCAAACAAACCCCCCCACCAAAACAAAAACTCAAAACCAAGCAACCAACCAAACAAAAAGACCAAAAAAAACCCAAAGAAAAAGAAAGAAATCAACCCCACCAAAGTCACCTGGTAAAGTTGTTTTTCAGCTGCTGGATGTGAAATGGAAAATGTTTATCAGTGCACTTCATAGGTGAATTTATTTTGCCCTGCGATGAGGAAGTCCCCTGTACAAAGCAGTGCACTCCTTTCAATGCTTATCAGGAAGGAAATAAGGCTGGAGAGGAGCACACAGCCCGGTTCAGCCCAGTGCCACAGTAGGGTTTCCACTGGCAAGTTGCAAAGAACATGCCATTCATCTGCACTCAGGATCCCAGAGCTGAGCAGTCACAGGTGAAAAGTGCAAAATAAGCTTGGCCTGGCACAGCCCAGATTCTGCAGAGCTGGTGCTCAGGTCCATGTGCTCAGAGACCCATCACAGCACTTGAGCTCTGCCCAGCTGCCACTAGGGCTGCACATTGCTGTGGGTCTGCAGGATCTTGCTCCTAAGAACTGTCCTGTCCTCTGCTTTACTTTTCTCTCCTTCTCCACAGTTGGAATCTTGCAGAAGATCTGTTTCTGCTTTGGGACTGGTGTAGAGGTGAGGGTACAGAGGGATCAGCTTGCTGGAGTGATCCTGGCTCTGTGAAGGTTTTGCACGTTATTGATTTCAGTGCACTGAGTGACCAGGGCACACCTAAAGGTCAGCATGTAAGCCTCAAATCCTGCTCAAATCCTTTGTGAGTGCTTGACAAAGAATGCCTGAGGTTGGATGTGGTCCATGCTGAATGACCTGCAAGTGTATGGAAAGATCTGTTACGGTGACGTGGCGACTGCAGTTTAGGTCTCACAGTCACTGGGCCTTTTTGTGCGTGTGTGTGAAACAGCATGGGGTGAATCACTTCAGGAAAACAGTTCCAGATGGGAGGCTCTTCATTCAAGGTCAAAGGGATGGCTGGAGGTAGGACGAGCCACCTTGTCAGCTTGTGTGTGTCAGCAGAGGTCCAGTAGCTCTCTGCCCTGTAGAAGGTGACAAAATCTGCTGCACTTTTGCATTGCCAAAATAATGATAGGTATTAGATTTTATTTAAAAAAAAGAAAGAAATTGAGCAAAAATGTTTCTCTCCTCATCTGTGTGTATTTTAACTGCTTTCAATGAGATCTTGTTGATTTTAGGGTTCCTCATGACATTTGGGTGGCACATAGGCATCAGCCTCAAGGCAGTGGAGAAGACACATATACAGTGACTGCTGACATGATAAGTTTCTGGTGGGCTTCCATAATGGCAGGCCACAACCTGTTTGCACTGGCAATAGAAGCACTGCTTGTTTCGTTGATGAAGCTTGCTTAAATAAGATTCCTCTTAGGATCAAGGCTAATTTTCCCCAGAGAATGAGGGATCTTTTCCCAAATTTATACAGTTTTTCTGTAGCAAGCTTTTAGGTTTTGGACATGATGTTTGAAAGTGAAACTTTAAACCAGGCAGATGTAATCCTCCCAGGAAGAGACTGCAAAAATCAACACTGAAGCAATTTCAAAAAAGTGAGCAGAAAGTAAACCATTGCCTCTGTTTATTTAGATAATTGAGCTTGACACTGATGTGTCTGACAAGTTGGTTTGTGTTTTTTATTCCATTAAATACAGATACGACACTCAAAGCTGTCACTGCCCATCTGAGAATATTTGTTTCAGTTTAAAATTTGAAAACCATGTAAATGTGGATAGATCACGAGGTGGGCAGCAGTGTAAGAAAACAAGCCAGTAGAACTGTGTCTCTTTCCCTGGACAGCTGTTGCAGTTTATTCTGTTTAAGTTAGAATCAAGAATGAAAACCATAAAAATTATTAATAGATCTATTAAAAGTCAATAGCTGCTGTGTCTGTTCAGTTCTGAAATCAGTGTTGTTATTCCTTTTGTTAATTAAATGATTATTCTACGGGCTGCTTGGCCATTATTAGCAGACTTTATTGTAAGCTGGAAATATGTTTGAAAGATTCAAAGAGAGGATGAAAACTCTGAGAAATCTATAAATACCCTGGTATTTATTAAATTGAGATAAATTGTATATAAAATGAACACAGAATTTCTGTTTTAAACATACCAATAACGTTTAGGGCCTTGTAACGATATTGTAATTGTAGCCATGCCAAGCTTTTTGATCAAAACTTCCCAGAAATGTGATGTCTATATGGAGCCAAAAGCTCTAATAAGCTTTTAAGTAAAATTTGATTTAGTTAAGTGTAGGCACCGCCCAGACTTAGAAAGGAGCCTTTGCTAATACAGTTAATTTGTTCCTCTTGGGAAGCTCCCATATTCAGGTAATTCTGAGCCTGATGCCCGTATGAAAGAAACAGCTACAAGTATTAGAGCAGTTTCAAAGAACATCAAGGCTTTTCCACATGCAAACCATCTTCTCAGTAAAGCTGAGATGTGGATGTGGTCATTTGGGAGCATCTTTGAGAGCAAATCAATACATGATACCATCATTGGAATTGGATGGAGAAGCCTGGAAAGAGACTTATGTCTCTTTTTCTTTAGACACTTTTCTTAATATGAAGTATGCTGAAGAAAAAGCCTTCTGTGATTGAAGTTCGGTGTTTCAGATGTTTAAGTGCATAACAGAAAGTGAATTTGAATGATATGAGCCTGACAGGCTGGTGGGTGGCTGGGTTCAGTGCAAGGAGCAGTGTGTTACGCTGGTTCCAGGTTGAGAACACCTGGACCTTCTGTGCCAAGGCAATAGGGCCTGGTACCCCATCTAACACCTGTGTTTAGGATTAGAATAGTCTTCCTTGTGTCTTGTCAATGCCCAGCCTTCATACTCAATCTTCTGAATGCCTGTATAACATGAAGAGTGCTTTTTAAAAAAATCTAGTGATTTCCCAGTTCAGAGGAGATCAATGATCCAATTTATTCCTTCCAGCTCTAAGCATCATACATACAAATATTTTGTTCAAAATGAGATCCTGGGCCCTATTCCTGGATTCCTATTTGGACAACAAAATTAGGGATGGAATTCGAGTCATCAGCTCCCAGCTAGCCTTGCTGGCACTTTTTTGATTTCAAATTATTTTTTAAATCAGACTACATATTTAAGTGCTTAAGTGCTTAGACATGGATTTTATTCTTAAATTTAGGCACCATTTTTTAGAAAACAATTATTTTGTGTCCTTCATTTACCAGACTCCTAAGTGGAAGCAGAACAGATGTCTGAATTGCCCTGGCTCTGTGTTTGTAAGCAGCTAAGAGTGACTTTTCATAGGCCATCTGCACCTAAAGCAGAGAAAGAAAGCAATGAAAGTGATTGCTGACTAATGCAGTAAGATCAACATTTTAAACAAAATTAATTCAAAAAAGGCTGCAGATACTGGAAATTGTAGGAGTTAGGTTAGAGGTCTGCTTGAAATATGGAAGGTGTAACAAAGTCTCTACACTGGTGGGTTCTGGAGAAGCCCTGTGGTCATTTTCCTTCGTGCCTCCATGTTCATTCCCACCAGTCTCTTGCCTGTTGCCTCCCACCAGTTGCATCTTTTGTGGTGGTTCTTTGGGGCAGGTTCCTGTCCACGTGCTGTGGCCAACTGTGACACATTTGAGGACGGAGAGATGACGTCGGGGTGGTGGTTTTTTCTGTTGTTTTGTCCTGTTTCCTTTTAGTGGTGGGTGAGACCTGAGAGTGTGTTCTTTGGCAGTGAACAAGAAATACCAGAAGACTGTCGTATATTGGCTCTGTTCACTTACCTCTGGTCACTCAGGTATATGAGCCAGAGAAGTCAGAAGTGTCACAAGGATGTCTGTCTGCCAGTCATCCAAAGAAATCTGTGGGACCAGCATTTCAGTGCCACCAAGGGAGTAGGAGGGAGGGGAGCACAAATACCCTGAATGAATAAGACTAAATAGATGGGAAGTTATACTACTGAGAACTGGCTAGAATGCAAGGATTTCATTTTACAATAAAATTGAGGTTTGACTGCTGCTTTTGTTCCATAACAGAAAAAAGAAAAAGCCAACAGAAACCTTCTCACCACTGAAAAAGCCATACCCACAAGGTTTACTCCACACTGGATTACCAGTAACCTAATGGCTGAGTCATTTCCCTGCGTGGTAGGAGGTGATGGTTTATGTTGTCTACCTGATTACAAGAGACTTTGAACTTGTGTTTCTTGTATTCCCAGCAAGTGACCTATCCATCATGTTGTGGAGTCAAGCCTCTGGCCCAGAGATGGTTGGGAAAAAATGAGAACTCAGAAGAGACAGCTTCTCTTGGCAGCTTGAAAAGAAAAACTTTGCCTTTCATAGTGAACTTCATGTATCAGCAAACTACCGAAGTGTTAACTGAGCTTGAATAAAGTGAATTAGCTTTCAGATATACAGATGCATCTTCAGATCTTTAACTCAGCACATTGCTTGGCTCAGACATCAAGTGACATAACTGGTGCTGCCAAGGAAGGTGCATGCCATTGCAAAGACAGATCTTAAAACATAACTTCATTTTTCTTACCTGCTTAAGGTTGGTGGGTTTTCATTTTTTTATATGATTTTAGCAGGGTTAAGTAGATAAACTTCCTTATTATGCTGATCTTTCTACAAAAGACACCTGTAAATGCTGTGCTTTGTTTCATTAGTAATGTCTTATCTCCCGAGTCATTCAGTCAGACTATGCAGTGCTTTTTCCCCTCCCTAAGCAGTTTAAAATATCTCTGATGAAGTCTGTATGCAGAAAAAAGGTAACTTTGCTGGAAATTGTCTTTGATTAGTTATTTTTCTCTTGTACAGTGGAAGTTACTCAATCTTTTTTAAAGACAAAAATCTTGTGGGCAATGGTATAGTTCTACGACCAGCATGGAGCAACTTCCCATTTCCTGAGTTTTGTTACTAACTTGGCTCTGCAACATGGTTCAATTCAGTAATTTGCGGTTTTTCTCCTTCAGATTTCTTAAATGTAAAATACAATCAATAAAATCCTTTGTTCCTCAAAAAAATCACTGCTCATAGGTGTTGCTATGAAATTAATACATTGCTTATCAGTTTTATCCTTCTTAACTTCATAAATGTTATATTACTACTTGGCTGATCAGTGAGCTAAATCTGTCTGGGGAAAGAAGTAATTTCTCACAGGTAACAAGAAATTTATGTCATGTGGGTCATTCCAGTCAGTGCTTCGAGTGACAGGAAAGTGTAGGGTAAATTTGGCAGAATTCATGTACATTTTATACCGGCTCCAGATGTTTTAAGCATTCTATGCATTCATTTTAAAAAATGGTCTTTTAATAGTTGAGGTCATTACTAGTTTTTCTGCTCAAACTGAACTTCAGTGTGAGTAGTTGATGGATATAAATTAGGATGTCTTGCTAAATTAAAACTATTATTATTTATCCATGATATATTTTCTATAGTTGTCAAGAGCTTTTGATCCTGTAGTATTCATTGACTATATAAAAGATAATCTGCCATTTAGATTAACAAGAGATATATATTTGAAATATGTTGTATGCAGAATTTTTATATGGTCAACTGCAAAATGATAGATCGTCTAGTAAAGGGATGTGAAATAAAGTATGAAAAGCGTTTGAAGAAAAAGGTGAGAAGTGATTCTGAATGTTAGTCACAGCTAATCCTGAGATTAATTTTTCTGTATACTGAGAGTTTGATCAGCTCTGCTTTAACTCAGCAGGAGTTTTTATTTTGATCTGAACATGAACTTGATGTGACTTTTACATCAAATATTATATTCCATTAAAATACTAATTTATATTTTGTAAATAATTTTTAGACCATTTTCATTTGTAATCATAGGTTTCTCTGTATTGAAGGTGCTGCATTGCCAAATACCTTGTAATGAATGGAACACATGACAAGTCAAGTGTTTAAAGTACATGATAAAACAAAGTGATCAAAAGTTTTTTCTTATTTTTAAACTATTTTTCTACCAGAAGTCTGGAAAGTGAGCGACTGATTTTTTTTTGTTAATTGTCATTAGGCAGCTCTGGTATAATTTATGTTAAGAGGTTTTGGCCTGTTTATGTGTGCTGAAATTTGCCAAAATTGGTAATATGATATTCCATCTTTAGCAAGTCTATAGAGCAATAAATAATGACACATGACTGTATGTGAGTGTTGTTAGTTAATTTTTTTTGTGGTGTTCATGAAATGCAACAATTTTCCAACGCAAATTCTGCAGCATTAGGCAGCAAGTTGTACTCTGAACTAAACCAGATGCTGATCAGCTCTGTTCCTATTATCGACTTGGGGCAGAGATGGTAACCAGACCTTATTTGCAATGTTAACATTTGGAACAGATTAACAGCAGTTAGGCTGAAATGAGAAACCTCCACTTTACTGAAAAGGTTCAAAACATGTAATGCTGTAAAAATCAGGATGTCTGTAGTATGTTAGATAGGAATAAATAAGTTAACTGTAAGCCGCACTTTCTCCTTTGCAGGATGTGTTGTTTCCAGTTTATGAGTGACTCTGAAAGGACATGTTTATGAGGTATAGTCAGGCTTAAGTCCTGATAAACCATCTACCTGATGAGGTAAATTTCATCCAAACTTGCTGTGCCTGTTCATTGTGAGAGAGCTCTCCCCAAAGCCAGGCTGTACAGAAGATTTTTGCCTGAGGCACAAATCCCACATGCATTCAGGAAGTGCAGAGACCCAGGATACTTTTGACTGCCAGCCTTCTGCTACATTCAAGCCCAACGGGGAAGGTGTCCCAGAGGTCCTGTCAGAGTACAGGGAACATGTGGTGGCCCGTTCATGGCACATGGACTTGGATGTTCCTCTGTGCCTGCTTGTGGTATCTCAGAGGATTCGCTGGGAACTGGAGGGGTTCAACAGGAGTGTAGCACAGGCCCACCACAGTGTGCTTTTTAGGCTGAAATGGGGCTAAGCTACACCACCTCTTTGTGAATATTTTATAGATATCGCTGCAACCATAAGCTTCTAAAATGCGTTATTTCTGTTGTATTACATTCCTCCTTCTTTCTTGTATTTTTAATTGGGAATATTGCTTTAGCAGGAATTGAATAGCAAGCTTCAATTCTAAGAGTATTTCTGCGAAAGTCAGTCAGAGATGTTGCTGGGTTCTCATTGTGTCACCTGCTGCATGGTTTTTCTATGTGCCTGGTTTGGAAACAGTGTTCAGGTTTTCAGAGAGTAAAAGCTTTTTTGAAAACTCACATGCAAGGCTTCTATTTAAATGTATTTATTTGTCACTGTCAGTACAGATGTTGAGAGAGATGAAGCGAGGACATTAGCTACCCTGGTAGTCTGGTCAGACTGTTCATACAGCAACCATGTCAGCCAAGAAAATATCCAACCACGGCTGCACGCACAGAGAGCTGCGCTGGGAAAAGAATCAGCAGCAAAGTGCTTCCTTCACGAGTGGAGGAGGCTGAATTGGTGGTGCTGAGCAATTGCCACAGTAAGCTAAATGGGAAATTAAACCTGATCTGCTCTATTTGCATTGAGTAAACTATTGCATGGATTTCAGCTGAGTTATGTTGACTGTGAAGGGGTTTTGGTTAAGAGCACGGTGTGGCTGGAGGCACGCGCTGGAGCAGTGGCTGCGCTTGGCTGTCATGTGTGACTTCCTACAGGTAAAGCTACAGTCCTTCCTGTAGGACGTAGCAACAGCCATTCCTGTCTTTTGGGAAGGAGCAAATATGTAATGACAGGGACTCTGCCCTGTGCTGCTCTGGCCAGGTGACCAACAAGGAGGGATGTGTTTGGCCTTCTCCTTTGGGATGGGGAGAAAACACAAGGTGTGGTCAGGCGGACCAAAGCAGCACTGGGACAAGCGCTGCAGGGAAGGACCTAAAAATGCACCAAGACATGGAACCATTTACTCCATGCAAGCTAGTTAGAGATAGGATCTAAAACATGTCTTACCTTGGGCAGCAAATGAAGGGATCCTGGAAGCCTGGGAGAACTGCCTGTCTGACACCGTTTCCATGTGTGGTTGGTACATGCTGGTGTACACTTTGACCCACACTACCCAGGGTTTGCTCCTGGCATTCAGTCACACACACACAAAAAATGTTGCCTCCTAGCTTGTGTCCATCCAGCATGGATGTGAGGCAAGTTCAGGTGAATGAGTGGGTTCAGGCAGCCTTGGACCTATGCTGCAGAAGTCTGCTGTTTTTCCCTCCAGTAGTCCACAGCTGCATCAGCCAGCTCCTGAGTGAATCCACTTACAGGTCATCCAGGGATGCGGGTGTAGTAAACTTCAAAATTTTATTGTAGAAAGTATGTTTGCCTTTTTCTCGACCTTCTAGGTATTTGGGCCTTATGAAAATGGATCAATTACAGGTCAGTGCGAAGCCATCCATAGCCATGGTACTACTTAGAAGTTTGTCTGAATTTCAGTTTGGAGCTGGATCTCTTCTGTGCTCTCTATATTTTAAATCAGAAGGAATATTTTCAGATGCCGAAGAAAAGCGGAGAGTACTTTGCAGGTAATATTTCCCATGAAAAAGTAGTGAAATACTAAGCTGTTAGTATTTTAAAGCATGACTTCTTTTAGATGGTGTGTACCTGGGGAGTACAAAGGAGGGATTAATTTTCCTCCTCAGGTTAGTGGCTACTGCCAAGGAAGTATTTTATGGCACTGGCACTGCAGAAACAGGCAGGTGGGCAGCTCTGAGGCATGGTGGATGTTTCTACCTCTGCTTAAATACTTTGATCTGAGACTGAATTTAGAGTATCCAGCATAAATACACGGTGCAAGATGGTGAAGCAGGAGTAAAATGCCAGCAAGTAACTGCAGCTCAGCATGTCAGTACACACTGCTGTGTGGCTGTGATGTTAACATCTCCCACGCTGAAATGGCTGCAAAAGAGTTTACAAAGTGGAAGCCTTGCTTCAAGTGAGGCAGAGTTTTGAGAAGAAAACTTGACGTGACACTGTTGCATAGAAAGTTTTGTGTGCCCAGTCTTTCATATTTTCAGTCCTTCACCTCTCTGCATTTCTCCTCTCAGAGAGGTAGTGGTTCTAAGGGGGCTCTGCCCAGCTGTCATTTCAGCATCCACAGGACTGGCAACCAGGTCTCATTTCTGACAGTAAAATTTGGGTCATCCTTTTCCTTGGTCACTTGAAATGCTTTGCTGGGCAGTGGCGAATTTTCATAGGCAACCTTCTGCTCTGAGGAAAAATCATACTATTTCTAACTCTTGTACTTGAACTTCTCTTTGCTTTACCTCTGCAATGAGCATTCTTATTGTAAAGAGTTCCTTAGCCCTTTATGCCCTTTTTAATAGAAACCATTGCTTTTAAAAGTCCATTTAGCCTGTTGTAAGAAATCTGGCATATTGGAATTAGTGACAGAATTTTAAATATGGAGGTGATATGCTGTAAAATCTCAGTTGCAGTTTGCATTTGATTTAGATTTAAAATGAGCAAAAATGTAATTGAGGGATAAAAATTGGCAATACTCATAGTCAAGGAATTATGTTTCAGACATTGGAAGGAAAATGGTTTGGCTTATTTTTTTTCACTTTCAGGAACACTATTATTTTCTGACTTAATGGTTTCAGATGCTGCTAAATGAAAAAAATATTTCTGGAGTAAGTGAATTTTGCAGGTGCTTTGTCCTGGGGTGTCTCTTGGAGTTTTGCAGTATGACTCTTTGTGAAAGCAACAGGTCACAAACCTCGATAAAGTGGCTTCCAGCCAGCCAGGAGTGACAGCTGAGGTTGCTGGTGCTGCAGCCGCCCTGGTGGGGTGTGACCCACCTGCCCAGCCCAGTGTTTCACCATGCTGGGGATGGCTGCAGCAGGGAGCAGCACTCAGACATCCCTTTGGGAAAAATGTGCTGTACTGCATACAAAGAAGAAGAAAAAAGATTCAGATCTTATAGTCTCAAGGACTAATATCTTGGCATGTTGAACGAATTTGGCCCAATCTTAACTGAAATATTGACTGGATTTAGTTACCACAACTGGAACTTAGCTGGGCACCCAAACTACTGGGGGAGGTTTGCTCTCAGCAGGAGATCCCCATGGGCATCACCATCTGACATATTATTTATTTACATATAACAAACTATTATTCTTACTGCCTCAGGCATGCATTTGGGTTAGCTATTACCTTAATTATAAAGAAAAAGCATATTTTTGTGGTGATCCCAAGAGGAAATTCTTGTCTTTTTCTTTCCCTACAAATGAAGAAGCAGAGCCCTCCATGTGAACCACACTGCCCTACCTCCCCCTTCTCAAGGGCCCAATCCCACGCTGTGCTCACCCCTCCAGTCACAGCAGCCAAACACTGGAATTTGGTGGAGTGAGAGCTCCTCCATCAAAGACCAGCATCTCTCACTGTCACTCCAAAGCAGCTAGGACCCCCATCCTGCCACAAGCAAGGCAAATTTGATCAATAGGCATTTCAGCTGCTTCTAATAAAAAACAAACATAACCTACCACATGGTCGTGAGGTCTGAGGCTTCAGCACATCGAGCTGCGAGGTGGAAGTTATCTTGGAAAGCTGAGGTTTAGGCTATGCCTTACAGCCTTGTATGTCTTGTAGTCAGTCCCAGGAACAATCATGTCTCCTTGGGGAATGGTAAAAATTACCTAAACATGTAACTTATTTTAAGGGCAGCCTATGATTTTAGTTATATGATTGCTTTCCTACCTTTTAATTGTTTACCTACTTTTTACCTACTTTTATTTCCTACCTTGTTTAATTGGTTTTTTTCCTACAAAAAATTTTTTTTCCAACAAAAATGTGCATATCAAATGACAGAAAAATGTTTTTGGTATTTTTGTTAAGATCATGAACTGCTATTTAGTTTTTCCTAAGAAAAACAAACAAGTCCTGACTTGTACTCAAACATGTTAATTCTTTAATTTCTTAGATGCATCTCTTTGGTTTGCTCCACCTTTCTTTAGAAGGAGAAGCCTTTTTAGGCTGATGCTCTTCCCTGCTTACACAGTGTCACTGCAGTAACACCCCGGGCACTGGGTGGCTGAGATGCTTCCTGGAGCACTTCATACCATTGTAGCAGTTTCTGAAGTAATCTTCATGTTGTCTGTGTTGGTAACGTCCTCAGGCTGGACCTCAGGCTCTTAGAAGTGTCTTGGTTTTGTTTTATTTTCAGCTTGTTAAACATGAAAGAGAGGTAGGAGAATGTTAGTCAAAGATGCAGGTTTTACAAGTATTTCTCATTCACCTGATGTAAAATAAATTATTTTTCGGTTGTACCCAGCTCTGAGAAGGGAACAGTGCCTTTCCAAGTAACACACAGTTAACTCTGCCAGCTTTACATGTAGCCTTTAGTCAGAGACGTATGTAATTTCTATTTTACAGCTGTCCAGGCACACTTTTGAAAAACCTAAGCCCTATACACCAGATGTTACTTAGTCCAGTGTGGTCTACCTTGGACCCATTCCAAACCTGCCTGCATGTAATTTTCAAGTCCCAACAGCCCTGCAGTGCTAGAAGATAAAAACTGACCATAACTGTACCCTTTCATATTACTTAGAGCTCAGTTTAATTATCTGAAACACTACCAGATATATAGTTCAATCAGGAGAATTCCACCTTAACATTAACTACTACCATATCCTTTTTTTTTTCTAATTTGAGACAGGTTTTGGGTTACTAGCTCTGAATTATGCAAAGTTCAAATCAGCAATTAATATAATTACCTAGAGAGGTTTTTTTCCTTAAATTGTGAGTAATGGAGTGTGTTTATATGGCCTTATTGAGAAAGGCAGTCCATGAATTTATATGATTTTGTTTTATGTACAGATGGGTGGGGTATGTGTGTCTGATTTGGACTTGATATTTAAAAAATATGATTTACAGACCTGCTAAGCAACTTGCAGTGCTGATGATGCCCTCTCAAGAAAGAAAGTTCCTCAAGTTTTTTGAGTCACCTCTGTTTAAGCATTTGCTTATAATTAAATGAATGCTGAAGTACTTCCCTGAAGATGTCAGGAACCCAAAGATGGTTTTAAATCAGGGCCTTCAGTGCCTCTAAAGTTTCTTTCAGAGCCCCGGTTCTGACTGTAGCCTGACTCAGAAGAGCTATTTAGGTTTCTAGCCCTCTTTTGTGGGACTTGTGTGCTTTGTAAGCCTCAGCCTGTGCCCTGGAAGCATAAGGATAAGAAATATTCTGAAGTTGTGCAGAGAGTCCCACTTGGTTATTTTGTTGTCATTGCTGATTTTCTTAGTATTTCCCTTTATTGGTATGAATTTTCTGCATATGTTGACTGCAATAAATTTATCTCATTTGTCTTTGCTGAATTTTTTTATTTGTCCTATAGAGCTGTTCCTTTAGTTTTGAATCAGGAAAGAGTTCAGAGAAACAACAAACCAAGGAAAATACTGGTGAGAATTTGTAAAAAGTGATGACTGATGCTCGAAATGTGTCATCAATGGAAACAGCAGCCACTTGGCTATTAATTAATTTTATCAGCACACATAAGCAAGACCCATGTGACAAATTAGAATAAAGAAACACATTGGATTTTGATATTAAGTGTTACTTTTAAAAGTAATCTATTTCTTGGCTGTTATTTCTCTGAATGATGCATTACATTTCAAGTAGTGGTACTGCAGGGTAAAGCTAAATCAGATAAAAGTGTTTAATGAAGGAAGTAGATATTTTTGTCTCACTCTGTGAATAGCTTCTTTAGGATTTTTAAATAGAAATAACAACAGTAATAAGAAATATTTCCAGCTAATGCATTATCTTTTATAGATTTCCTATAATCTACATCAATTAGACCCCTTGCTTCATGTTTCTCCTTTTTGATTCATATTATCTTGTTTCCACTTTCTTTTCAACTTTAAATTTTGTGATCTCCTTCATGAGTCAGACCTACAGAGTACTGAAGATTTTTACCTCTTTTTGTCTTGCACTTTAAGAATTCATTAATTTCCCAAACTGCCTTCACACTTGTGGCTATGGCTCCCTGCTCCACTTTCTCAGCGCTCCATTTGAGCTCCTGCTAAAACTGAAAGCTTTGGGAAAAATAAATCTAAGATGTCAGTGACTTAAAGCCCAGTGCTGTAAGTTTAAGATGTTTGCCTAATATCACATCACCGAAATGGAACAGATAAAGATGAAGTGTAAAGAATATGTAACGTGGCTTGCAGTTAAGTGCAGTAATTGGAGAATGCAAGCAGCAGATCTGGGAAGGTGATAAGGTAAGCAAAAGCTTCTTGGGAAAGGTAAACTGTCTGAAGAGCTGACAGTGATATGCACTGACTGGAAGGAACCCAAAATTGTTTTAGCCTTTAAGCATCCAAGAGACATTGAAGTAATTGAGTAATCATACACTCTGGGTCCAGTATTCCTGTCACTGATACCCCATGCGTTTCAGTTATTGGTGTAATTTAAATCTGATAGCCACATAATGGACCAAATTCTCTCCTCTACTTTTCATGAGTTGTCCTATTGGATTCAATATGAAGAATGTTTGCTTAAGTGCAGTGAGCAGGATTTGTGTCATGAGGCTTATTTTGCTTCTCAAAAGTGGTATTCCCTGCTGTATGTACTGTATAGCACCATTGAAGACAAAATACTTACTCTAAAGGAAAATACCCTGAAGCACCATAGATTAGTTTAGATTCTCAAAAAAGTGTAAGCTTTTCTGTTTCTTCCAGTGTTTTTTCTTAATGTTTACACCAAAAATTGTCCCCAAGTCTTCTTTTTTGTGCCAGCGTTTTGAAAACGTGTCAGATTCTGCACCGTAAAAGATGATGCCTGCCGCTATGTGTTTCTTGGAATGACAGCTTCTACCTTTCAAAGGTCATTTGGGTCAGAAATTTTCATTAAAAAATATTTGAGTACATGCCACATACCTTGTCTGCTTATTCAATCTTAATATTCAACAAAACATTTCAATATTGCTAAGCAGCCAGATCGGAGTTAGCTCATTGGAGCATGGGAACATCTTTTAGTGCTGGTTTTGTATATAGCACCTCATATGCTGATGCTCAGGGTGCACAGGCTGTGGTGTGGTGCAGATAATAAATACAAATCAGGAGAACTTTAAGGTGGGACCTGTGCAATGAGCATACAGATTTGTGGAACAAGCCAGCCCAAATTTGTCCGGTAAAATGGGTGATGGGCTTGTACGTGTCTTCCTAGTGCTAAGGGGATTGATTAATATGCATGAAGTGTTATAAGACAGGGTAAAAGGATCTGGTCAACCCCACAGCCTGCAGTGGGTGGAAGGCCACAGCTTAATGCAGAAACTTGGCCCTTCTAGAATTTTCCCAGCTAGGAGTATATATGCCATGGGGGAAGTTTTTCTTGAGATTATGTGCTTTAAGCTTGGGATTTGTTGAGGAGGTTTCTTTTGGAAAGTCCCCCCTCTACATGATTCCTTCCACCCTCTCCACTCTCCCCAGCAACAGGGCTGCTTTCAGGTTGTATCTAGCACAGTAACATTAGTCTGGTAAACTAAATTAGTCTGAACAACTTGTAGTAAACAAAACAAGACATGGCACTGCTGTGCAGTCATACGGTAGCATAGTTTGTAGCCTGACCTGGGCTGTGACAACCGTCATTTCTCCATGGAAGTATGTTCTTAGGAAAGGCATCCCCAATAGTCTGGGGACCAGGGCAGCTGAGGAACTGTTCCAAAAGCCAGAAGAGATGAGAGGCTCTTGGAGGAGAGAGAGGCAGGGTACAGCTGCATTGACATGAGCTGTGCTGTGCAAAGTCAGAAAACACTCTGGCACATCGTATACAATAAAATAAGCAACAGATATGTATGCATTTGGGGACAAAAATTGAGACTGATTCTGTTAATTCTGTTCATGTATTTAGCTGAGATATATTGTCACCTTTATACTACGAAGCAGCCTACCAGGCTCTGAGACTCCCCTCCATCATCACTTCTGCAGGCAGCAGCCCCTGATGGCTGTCACCCATTGAACTGACAGATCACCTCCCCACATATTCCAAAGTTTTCACTCCTGGAAGGAGGACTGAGTTTTCAGGGAGAAAGAAGGGTTGAAGATGCCTAGCTTCTCCAAACATGGCCCTTCCTATCTAGCTGCACTGCTGAAGCTCACCGTGTAGCTGTCACCATCTCACGTCTTGATCTCTGCACACTTTTCCTAGGTATGACAAATGTAGCCTTGCTCTTTGCTTCCATCGAGCATATTGGTGCATGGGTCATCCTGCAGCCTTCTTGCTTGGGCTGTGACACCTCTCTGTAATCCTTTCCTGGTCCCTCTTTATCATTTCAAAAATAAGCTCCTTTCTCTCAGTTCATAAAACCTTTCCAAACTTCATCCTGCCCATTGTTCAGTAAAAAGGATCAAACTCCACCTTCTGTTACCCTCAGATAGGCTTTCAGCCAGATACTGCCAAGCCCTCTCCCTTGCTGTCCTGCAGCATGGGCAGGGCTCTGTCTACATCCGCATTCCTCACAGCCATATGCACATCTTCTTTTTACCTGCTGCCTAAGGAAAACTAGACGAATGTGAGGTGTCACTGACTATCTGTACCTCATATTTATACTGTCTTGCCAGTCCTTATCAACCCATTGCCTTTTAAATAAGATTGAAAAAATGAGGTTTGCAAATATGTTTAAGCTTGACAGAACTATAAATTTTAATAAGACATATGAAGCTCAATGTTTTTTCTGAAATTGGATTTAAATTCTTCTAGAGGAGGGTTGGTATGTTATTTAAATCATACAGGTCTAGGAATAAACTCTAAGGTGTTATTGTAACAGAGTATGTTTAAAAATAATAGTACTTGGAAAAATAGCTGGAAATATACCCTATCTTCTGCTGCCTCACAGTGTTTGTCTGTTTATGTATGTTTGTCTGTATGTATGTATGTTTCCCTTTTGTTGGTCTGGAATAGAAGCACTTGACTACTACGTCTGATTTCAAAGTACATGTTGATTCCAGCAATTTCCCAATATGTCTTTTTTAAAGCTAAAATCAAAACGGAATCTGGTTCAAGGATATGACTGAGAGGAAGTGGTACATATTTTCTCTTGTTTAATTCCAAATGCTGATAGAAAAAAATATCTAGAGCCAGTCTACCCCAAAAATTTTTTTCAGAAAAAGTTACTTAAAAAAAAGGTGATTTTTGTGGCAAATGGTTTTCTTGCTGCTTGCTTTCTTCTTTTGCAAACATACAATTAATTTCTTCCATGCAAATAATGAACCACAAATCCATACAATATGTATGATTTTTTGCTAAAAATGGAACCAATTGCCTTAGAGATTTGTAAATGTTGGAATAATATATGAGATTGTCTTTCCCAGTGCCCCGTAAAGCTTAGACTTTTCCATTGAGAGATGTCAGCTAAGGTGATTAGTCTGTGAGCAGGCTAAGCCTTGGGATTTCACAGCAGATCTCAAATGTATTAGTAAGACTAATTAGCTCATTTTAAACAGGGCTTTGGTATTTTTTTAAAAGAAGAGCACATTTATATTTTTTATAGTAGTTCCATAGGACCAGTTCAAGGTAATTAAATGGAAAAACAATGTAATAAATTATTGGAAACAATCCCCTATAAATATTGGTTTATCATTTGGCATTCTCCTCTCATTTCCACCGGATACCAGTGGGATTTGTATATCCGCTTCCTTTATGTTTCTAATTAAGAAACCACGTCAGATTTGTGGAAAACCTACACAATCTGTCACTTTGACTGCTGAGGAACGGGCACGCTTCCCTGACCCCTATCCCCATCAATCTGAATAGATCCAATTTCTTTGATTTATATCGAATAGAATTTCATTGGTGGCTACTGCATAAATCTAAAAAGACTTTCACATTTTTTTTCACCTAAACAATGATTGGGTGGAATGTGTCTGTTTAAAAGTGACCTTGCTCCAGTATTTGAACTTTGGCTTATAACAGGGGAGAAAAAGATTTTAGTTGTTTTTACTCCAAAAGACTCATGAAAGTCATCACTGAGTTTTCCAAGGTATTTGATTAATTTAAAGTTTTTCACCCACAGTACGGCATTCTGTCATGCTTAAAATGCAATTTATTTAGAAAACAGCCTTAATAAGTGTAAGAAGATTAATTAGGGTAGGGTTATTGCTATTTTTTAAAACCATGCTTCTTTGTGAAAACATGCCTTGTGCCAGCACTACGCAACTGACAAAGCCAAGCTGAAACCCTTTAAAAATTTGAAGACATTTGGTTTGGTTCCTTATAAACGTTGAGATGAGCATGTTCTGTTCTCTGGGCTGGACCTGCGAGAGGCTCGGGGCGCAGTGGCAGGAGGGATGCAGGGAGGTAACCGTGCCTTGTGCTCCCATCCCCGCAGCACCTTCATAGAGGCTCGGGGCGCAGTGGCAGGAGGGATGCAGGGAGGTAACCGTGCCTTGTGCTCCCATTCCCGCAGCACCTTCATAAACCACACAGCCCAAGGGCGGGCACCAGGGCTGTGCCCAGGCAGAGGCTTTTCATCCCCCACCCTCCTGCCTACTGAAACAAGTCCTTGCCCCCAGGGTGTGACCCAGCATTGCTCCGTGGGGTGGGAGCAGCCTAACAGCAACATGCCATGGACAACTGCCTGCTGGAGCTCGAGCCTGGCTCCTGGAGCAGCTTCATTGCCCCAAACAGCACATGTTCCTGCTTTGGGTCCCACAGAGACAGGGCTTAGGACTGAGGAGGGAACAGCAGGGGTGATGCACCTCCCCTCTGCTGCTCCTTGGCTGGCCCCATGTCTTCTGACATTCACATTTTGAAATTATACTTTACATCTCTTAATCGTATTACACTTGTTGGCTTAGGTGGAGCGTGAGGGCGCTCAGATTGCGGTGTGAGTCCTAGTGTGATGCTGCCTTAAATCCTGCCTTCATTTGCCCTGATGCCAGGAATGTCTGTGAGGGAACTGATGGGTGAGCAAGGATGGTTTGGCTGCCCAGCACTGAGTGCCTGTGTGCACACCACTGTCACCTGCAAAGGGGAACCACACTGTGTTTTTGGAGCAGCATCTGACGTGTCTGAGCAGCTATCTCTATGCAAATGAAATAGGCTGTAGCCAGGGCTCTCCTTGCCTCAGAAGATTTTGGAGGGCCCCTTCAGCTGATGCAGGAGATGTTACAGGCTGGATATCACCCTCAATGCACAGCCCAGAATTTGATGGTACAGGTGAAACTGCCTCAGTGCCAGAGAGCACACCCAGGCACATTTGTATCATTAGCCATCACGTCATGTATTCACAGATAGTCACAGACAGCAAAAGCATCTGAAAGATTCGATGTTCCTACCTTAGAGTTTTAGCCACTACTTACCTCATCCCAGGGACCACATTTACCATCCACGGCAAGAATTAAGGTTTTGGGCCCCAAACTCTTCCAGTTTTGGGCCCAAAACCCATGCTCGTTTATTCTAGCTCACCCTCCAATTGCAGAAGGTGTTGGGATGTCCACACAGACAACCTGCTGAAGCCCCAAACCTGTCAAATCAAACTATGGCTCAGTTTAGTTTAACAGCAATTTAGTGTCCTCTGCATTGGTTTGAACCACACTGGTCAAAGCCAGCTTGCCATGAGGCATTTTTAATGAAGCCTTCCAAAGCACTTATTTTTGCTTCTAAGAGAGACTTTTTAGATAAGTCTTTGGTATTTCTGAAGATTGCTTTTTTCTTGGTGGTTTATTCAAATACAGTGGTTTTGCATACTCAGATGCTTTCCTTCTGGTCACTGTAGTGCTAATTCCCATTCCAAAGCACTGACAAATATGATTTTTGTTAATGCAGAGTGTGCTGCAGAAAGCATTTTCATAGCGCAAGATTTCATTGCAAGAATCTGGAAAGGTTAAAGCCTTTCTATTGTTTTCGAAGTAAGTAGGAGATGGATCACCACTGGGTTCCTCAGGTTCCAGGAACAAGCTTCCCTGCCAGAGGTTACTTATCTGGTATTTAGCATCCTATCACTCTCCTTAATTAGGGGTACTGAAAAATTCCTCATCTAGATTAACGCATTATGTGTAATTACTTATCATTCTGGAGTTCTGCATCATAAACTGCTCACTTTAGGATGTCTGAGATGAAATATAAAAATTTTTATTCCAGAGTTCTAAGTAACATTACATTCCAGCCACTAGACTGGAATGTAATTTTAACCCTTATGTTTTTTTATATCTGATAATTCCCTTAAGTGTCCTTCTACATTGGTCACATCTTCTCTGTGTCTGATGCTGCTTTGCAAACACACACATTATTGAATTTTGACCAGCAACAGATCACAGGGTTGACCAAATGGCTGCATGAACATGCCTTGATATTATAAATATAATTTCTGTATTTCAATCTTTGTATTCTTTACTCTTTGGTATCAGACAAAAAGAGGACAGAAGCAGTAAAAATGAGATGTAGATGTTTCTTTGAATATGCTTTGTCTCCAAACACCTGCAGAAAAACCCAGTGCAGCCCACCTAGGGTGACACAGCAACAGCTGGAATGATGCAGAAGCTCTTGCAGATGCTTGGGAATGCTGTTTGAAGTTGTTTGGAAATGTGCCATGTGTGCGATCTGCCTGACAGATGCTCAGCCACCAACTGTACCCAACGAGACACTACTGAGGGTAAGGCAAGGAGAGGATCCAAAACACAAACACAAGACAGACCCTGTGTGCCACCGTTCCTGTACCCTCGCCCTGGCTCCTCGTGCCATGCTTGGTCTCACCTGGGAGCCACTGGATGAACCAGTGCTGCAGCTTCTGACAGTTTAGGGTTTTGTGCTGCACTGCCCAACCCTCCTGCACGAGTGGTGTGCCACAGGCCTGGGGGCAGACATGGCAGGACACAATAAATCCTCCTCCAAGGGGCTGTAGGGTGCAGGTGTCCTCCAGGCAGTTACCTGCTCCTTGGTCCCAGCCACAGGGACAATTGGAAATTTGCAAACGGCTGGAGAGAATCCAGGGAAAGCTCTGTAAATGTTCTGCCATTTTAGGTACTGATGGAGCTTTTGTTAATGTCTCGGGGCTGAATGATGGGGGCTGTGAAGATCTACCCTTTTGTTTGCTGACAGAGCTCTGAAACATTTAGACAAGCATAGAGATTAATTTTATCAAGCTGAAAAGTACAGGGCTGTGTAATATATTCCTACTCCTGAGACTGAGGAATTATCACTTTAGAAGGGAAGAAATAATATATGCAGGACAGTGCAAATGTTATTCTGGAGACTTACATTTAAATGTGTGCAACAGTGATGAAATAGGGAAGTCTGTGTAAGGAATACAAAAATTGTATGTCAGTAGTATCTATGTAAAAAATGAAAAAGAGTTTCCAGCTTACCTGTGGCCAGAGAGAGTTGCACCTGAAAACCATTGCACCCCTGTTTGCCCACTACAGAGAACAGTGACACCTGACCTTGGAACCGTAATGTTCCCAACCTCTATATTTATCAAACATATGCCAGCAGGCCACAATAAGAAAATGTAAAATCTGGCCATGAAAACTTTGTCTGACCACACCGTTGGGAATCACTGTAGCACAAATAACACCTCACTACTTAGTTCTGCAGCTCTCTGTGCCTATAAATTACAGATAGCAGCAATACAAGAAAAACAGGTATGGCATGTGTTACTTGGTCTTAAACTGCAGAGAGGCTGGGTAGCTCTGTGGGGCACAGCAGCCCCACGGCGCATGGGAGCTCATTCCCCGTGTGGGTCAGATCGGATGCTGTGTTTTCCTGCCGGGGTCAAGGAGCTGGGCAGGCTGTGGATCAGACCAGGTTTCTGCAGTGGCCACCACAGCAGCTGTGGTGGGATTTTCTCCTCCTTTGAAGTTTATTTGCTGCCCCTTTCCATCTCAGGAGGAAATCTTTTTCTTTATTGAAGGTCTAGGGGAAGGCTTCAATGCGCCTCTGGACATTAGCGTAAATACTTCACAAAGATTTTTGAGGAGAATGATACATATTTTTGTTCAAAAGCGTTTTGACTGCATGTTTTTCAATACAGACTAATTGAGATATTTTAAGTTTTAATCACAGAAGTTGGGCTTCTGCCAAATAATTTGTTATTAATTACCTCCAGGCCTGGGGGATTCAAGTAAAGCACCAGAATAATGTCACATGTGAGAGAACAGATCATGCAGCTGAGAGAATGAGAATTAGGCTGTTGCAGCATGCAAAATACATCAACATAGAGTCATAGAGTCATTAAGGTTGGAAAAGACCTCCAAAATCATTGAGTACAACCATAACCTAACACAGGCAGGTTCATCACTAAACCGTGTCCCAGAGCACCACATCTCCATGTTTTTTGAACTCTTTCAGAGATGATGATTCCGCTACTTCCTTGGGCAGCATGTACCAGGGCCTGACCACTCTTTCAGCACTCCTCTGATGCAACTTGAGGCTATTTCCTCTTTTCCTGCCAATTATTACCTGGAAGAAGAGACTGACCCTCACCTCATGTTCCCCAACGTATAATCCCTGCTTTGAGCAAGAGTTTAGACAAGGTGACTGTCACAGGTCCTTCCAAACTTTGTTAGGGCTGAGCAGTAATCAGTAGCTGTGAAATGCAGAAATGAGATTTTATTATTTATTTCTTTTAGATAAATTTCTTTAATGCTCAATATTTTCATTCAATATCTATATACATACCTACAGAGAAGTGCATCCACCTCTGCTTCCTGTTTTTCTTGACCGATGCAAAGTATACAAAGCAATGTAGGAAACACTTTTAATTGCTCTGCTTTTTAGCAGCTTTCGCCGTGTTTCTCACTTCAGCCTCCGATTTCCTGTTGGAGACATAGGGACTAACATCTTCTCATCCATGTTCCCACTCATAAGAATGAAGGCCATGTGTGTATTTGTTATGAATATCTACAGTACTCCATAGCATTTGAGAGAAGAAGGCTGAAGATTACCTGTTAGGAAAGCTGCTGCTTGTGATTCACATGGGAGTTGTGGGGTCTGTGGCCTTAAGAAGTCTTAGAAAAAAATGGTGTTCAAGAGAACCTCATCATCTGCAGAGCTAAACATTAGTGTGGCAGGGTTTTTTTCTCTCTCTTAAAGTGGAGTTGCAAAGGATTCAGGGGAGTCACAGATGTTTCTCAGCCTCACCTTGTCAGTATTTTGGGAAATTGAGCAGGCTCAGTGCTTGGTGTAGTCTCATGGCCAAAGAAGTGGGGCAGAAGCACAGAATGTGGCTCCTCCCCAGCTGCAACCCACAACCAGCTGACCTTGGCCTCAGGTCAGAGCCACTCAGCAGGATCTGCTATTCCTGAAGTCACCATTTGCCCTGCAGTCTATCTCAGCCAGCAATGGGTGTCTGAGGAGCAATAGACCATGGGACAGCAGCTCAGCGAGGTCCAGGCATGGAATCTGGCAGCAGGTCAGTCCCTTGTCAAGGGGAGACCCAAGCACATATCTGTGCCTCTCCTGCACCAGCTCTGCTAGAAGGAAAGATGCCTGTGGTCTGGAAAGAAGATATGGTTTATCTAGACTCTGCTTGCAGTGAGACCCCAAAGTGGGCTGTGTGGTGTTCAGCCCCCCATGAAAAGCGTGTTGTTTGAGCTGCCCTGTGGCTCAGAACTGTTTAGGTCTCTGAGACCTGCAAAGCAGAGGTAATGGAGGTGGACATTTATGGCAGGGCAAGGTCAGAAGAGGGTTCCTCTGCTCGGGTGCAATCCAGGAGTGATGAAAGTCTTTAGCTAGTGGTTCATTCCATGAACCTGACAAGCAGAGGACTGTTAATGGTAGGGTCAGGGTGCAGTGTGAGTTAGACTGGTGATCTGGGTATCAGCACAGAGGGGACACAGTGCCTCAGCCAGGTGGAGCAGTAGGGCAGGTGACACTTCATGGCAGTGCAGCCTTGCAAGAGATCCAAAGGACTTTAAAAGTCTACGAGTCTTTGGATGGGATCCTGTCCATGGGATCCTGTCTCATGATCATTACAGAGATTAGATTGAAAATGCTGAAAAAACCCCCAGGAACTCGTGACATGTTAGGAAAGTTCACAGAGTACAAAATTACCTCAGCCTTTTCTGCAATGGCTTCAGCTCTGTGTCTCCCTGCACACAGTATTGCAGGAGAGCCTGTCATTGCAGCACCCTTCTGCATAAATGCTGCTCGTTCCTTCTGTACGTCACTTGGCAACTGAAAGTGCAACTAAAAACAAAACCCACTCACTGTTCAATAATTTAAAGTAACTGTGGTTAGACTCAGGTATTTATATAAAATAGGAACCTAATGTTTGCTTGAAAATCTTATACATCCTTCTAATTTTATTTACAAACTAAAGATACCAAATTTCTGATATCAGCTTTTGTGCTTGATTACTGTTCACTGTTTACTCCTGATGCACACTTGTAACTTTTCAAAAGCAATTTTTCTTAATAATGATTTTCTTTAAAAATTTCTCTTCAGAAATCTTGAGCACAAAAATATTGTACACCAGTCCAAGAACTTAATCTGATGCAAATTTTTCCAGGTCCATTGACTTCACCAGATGATTGACACCAGATGGCCCACCATGTTTGATATTATTACATTAAGGTATTAGCATATGTATAATTTGCTTTGTACTTTATCAGTAGTATTTTCTTTCTGTCAACTTCAGTTGACTTTTGCAACCTTTATTCAGGGGGATGAAATACATTCCATGTGAGTAATCATGTTCCATGATGGATAGATATCAAACTACTCCTACTAATATAGCTAAAAGCTGTTTGGTGAAGGATTTTTTAGTCTTAAGCCGTATTTTGAAAATATTTGTTATAGGAGGAAGTTGTGACTGTCACGGTGGAGTGTTCTTTGTGTAAGAATATTGAGATTTTCTCTATTACAAAAAATGTGTCTAATTTGAAATGGACTGCTCTATAGTAAATGCAGGCTATATAAAATCATACATTTCACCTACTTTTCTCTTGGGCATGAGCCCTTTCTTCATTAATAGATAATAGAATCATAACTAGGTCATTTTAGACGATAGATAAGGAATTCTGTCTCTTATAGTAAAGAGAAATACAGTTAAAGTACCTTCAAAATAGCCTATAGTTTTCCAAAGATGGGTTTTTGGTTTGGCATATTGACTTTGCATTTATGAGGCAAATGTAAGAGAACATCTGGTTTGTTTTATCATTAATTCTGGGAATGTCCATTAATAATGCATTTTTGGGAATTGTTTTTGTTATTCCTGGAGAGCGCTGTAATGAACAATCCTATGCTTGTTCTGCCGAGACACATTTCAGTTTAGAGGTTGTTTTGCAGTCTTAATTATATTAGTTGCTATCTCCCTTTTTACTGCCAGAAAGTGTGTACTATTAAAACAAATTGCTGAGAAAGATGCCAGTGGACATTGTGGAAAACTAAACTTCATAGTAGTTTTAAAAAGAGGCATTTTGCCTTTTAAATTTTTTTTTCAAAATTAAATTAAAATATTTTTTCTGTAATTCTGGACTATATTCATGCAACCTTAGGAAAAACACTGTATTAGTAACACACACCTTTTTTTTTTTTTTCCCAGATATCAGCCTAGCTATGAAACAATTATGAGTGGATAAATTGTTCTTGCTGTTGGCAGGAAAATGAGACATCAAACACCTCAATGTTCTTCTAGAATTCCTAGTTCTAGTGTAGCCGGATCACATAACTTCATAAATTGAAGCAAGATTTTCCCAGATCAGTTAGGCAAGCAGTGGTATATGTTGGGTTGTGATTGAAGGCCCCACCTATGGCAGCTTGGCATGGTTAAGGAAAATCTGGAGCTCCCATCAAATCCCTAGGTGAAGGAGCTACGGGACTCAGCACTGGAAAAATAGGGTTGTCTGGTGGTTCAGAGCACAGTCAGGAAACACAGATTCTATTCCCTGTTTTGGTCTGATGTCTGATCCGTGCAAAGTGTCTCTGTTTATAGCATTGCAATTACGGATCTAGTGTGGAGCTAATTAAAATATCATGGGATTCTTTCCTTTAACTTCCTGGGTGTCAGATCCAACCCCCACACATAATCTGGGGATTTCTACCTCGTGTCTGTTGCGGGGTACACACCCAGACTTCATCCTCTTTTCTTAATGATTTCATTCTGTTTGTTTACCCGAGAAAGAACCTTTTCCATAGGTACCGGCTGAGCAGCGAGGGCCAGGGTGCAGTGGTGGCCTTGGCTGTGGCACAGATCTGTGTGCACCCGTGGGAAACAACAACACTACACACAATTGAACTCCAGGGGTCATGCCTGGGCTCAGAAACAGTGTGAAAGGCCAGATCCAGACAATTCAAACTTCAGTTTTTTAAAGAACCAGGGATTTTTTTTTCCTACACTGTTTGTTTAAACTCAGACTCAAATCAACAGCCCTCTCTTCACTGCATTTTTCTTAGAAAAAGGGGAAAGTTTCTCCAATTGTTTATGCATTCTACCAACCCAGCAATGTATATGGCATTACTTACTGTACTGATTTTCTCATTTTCCAGGACCAAGTATAGCAGCCTCTGAAGAGATCAGCAGCTGGGGAACATTTTGGATATCCAAATTCCTAATGACCCCAGAGTAGTATTCCCAAACCTCTTGGCAGTTCCAAATTTCATGCCAAAAGTTGCAGGCATCTGTCTTACATTTTGAACATTTGTCATCAATATTCTTACTTAATTTAAACATCCGCTTAGGGGGGTCATGTATTCTCAATGAATAAAATTAGCTGCATGTAACCAATCTGTGAATTTGAGTTTAATCACAGAGCTCCGGTCTGGTTACAGATGTCTTTGTCCAAGGACTGTAGTTTACTACTGAATGCCTTCCCCATTAGCTCTGGGATTATCAAGCAAGGATTTATACTGTGTAGAAACCTTTTTCCTTTCTAAATACATAACTGAATGCTCTCACTGGGGGGATTAAATTCAGGCTCTCTGAAAGACCTACAGCTGGTTATCTCCTTTAGCACTGACTTTGCAATCCACACTAAGGTGAGGGGCAGGGCATGGTCTCACTGCCTTGGGAGCATAGCAAAGATCAAATTGCCAATGAAAGTCACAATTCAGTTCCTGCTCCCTATTGCTCTTGGGGGAGAAACAAGGTTGCCACCACCTATATTTTCTGAGTCAGTTTGCTGCCTGCTCCCTACCCTCTCAGCTGCACTGACTGAAGCTTTGGAGATGCTCAGACAAAGCTCCACTACCTCTTGCTCCTTTGCTTCAGCCTTTGGTGCTCCCTTTGCTTGTGGTGCCCACTCACTGCCCAGTGCAGGTGCAGGAAGGAGGTGCATGAAGGAGGTGCACTGCTGAGCCTTTGGAACAGGACATGGTTGCCCCTCTGTGAAATATCATCTTTATGATGTGGTAATTGGTCACAAACTCCTCAAATCCTTCTTTGTATCATAAACATTCTGCACAGATGTGATTTCGATTTTGTCACATAGCACAATTTAATTAATTCGTCACTGAACTCCATTTTAGCAGAAGTGTAGCTTTGATGTGACAGCAATGGCTGTGTGCTAGCAGCACATAAACTACAAACATTTTAATTAATGTTCTGATTTGCATCATATCAACATAATGAAGGAAGAAGCAGAAACAAGATCTGAGATTCATCCTCTGCTCTCCGTCCTGGTCTATATAGTGTCTATTATAGTATGATATTTAGCTTGTAGCATATGTAAGCCATCATGAAATATGACCTGTTCAGCAGATGAAGCTGCAGTCCATAAGCTAGACTCTCCCACTTTCATCATTAAATCTAGAACCAACCCTACTTAAGGAAGAAATAATTCTTTCGACTCTTGGAGCTGAAGGGTTTGATTGTGGTCCTCACATCCTCACATCCTCACATCCTCACATCTCCAGAGTCCAGGAATAAATCCATTGAACTACACATAAAACCATCTGATTTTAATGTTGAGTTCGTAAGAGGTAAGGATAAAATGGATTTGTTTCTTTGCTGTCATGATACATACAGGTTTTCTTTCCCCAAAAGACACTGGATTCCTGAGTCAATACTGAGTTTCTCTGTGAAGCAGCACAGACTGATTTCTCTTCAAGCATTAGGAGGCATGATGGCCTCAGACAGCTCTGAGCTGCACTGCGAAGGCCAAGTGTACCCAGCTGAATACAAATGACACAGTGAAGTCTTGCTGTATATTTTTCCTGAACTCTTTATATATTAAAACAATACAAAGTTTTCAAAGATTTTTGAAATATTGACAAGGATGCAAATGTGTGAATTCCTATTTTAGGGGTTGCTTTGGATAATGCTTGGTATTAATTATTCTGTTGTGCTAATAAATTCTTATGGAAAGTAGAAATGAAGGGTCATGAAGATTACTTTGCTAAGAGATCCATGAGAAGCTAAATGATTGATGTGTGTGAGCTGTGTAAAGAACTAATCCTTCTTCAGGTAATCCTGAGACATCTTCCAAGACACATACTCTTCAGCCATTCATTAAGATCACCAGACCAAAATCTTGAAGATTTTTACTCATTATGGTGGATTTAATCTAGTTTTGGCTTTTGCGCTGTCTGTATTAAATAAACTCTTAGGAACCAAACGAAGGTTGATGGAAGCAGCACAGAGGCTTTTGGAGGCCAGAGGAATACACATTGTATTTACCATTCTCAGTCATCACTGTCTGACAGAAGACTACAGAGATGTAATTTGGGATATGGGATGGAAGCCTTCACTGGCACTCAGCCAGGCCAATGGGAGTGGTTTTCTCTTGTGCATCTTTTTACAGAAACTCATCTAAGATGAACTGAAACTGTAACTGGGGATAGTACCTTTCTGTACCCTCACAGCTAGAGTGTGGCTCACATTGGCTGCTTCAAACCCAAAGCCCAAAATACACTTGCTTAAAATTCCGCCTGGGAGCTGTTTGTACTCACCCTGCCAGCAACGCTTGGTAGATGTCTGCTGTTTTGCACCCAGTATGTGCTGTCAGGCTGTGTGACACCTCTTATACCCCAAACTGGAGGTTTCCTTTCCTCTCCACATTTCCCTATTGCCTGATCATGTGCTGCTGAGCACACGTAATTCTCTTCCACCTGTGAAGTTTTTCCCTCTTGTCTCAGCCACTGCAGCTGGGACTTTCCATCTTCTGGGACATGTAGCTCTGTGTCTGCTCAACTGGAGATGGCCCAAAGTCTCCTACCTCAGAACTCCTCTTTCTCTATGTTTCCTCTGTTCCACTTTCTACAATTTACTAAATACTCATTAGCGTTAAGCCTGGACACTGATGACTTTTATATTCCACTGACAGTTTCTCTGACAAGATTAAATCCAGCCCTACTTTCCTCTTCTTTGCCTCCTCCAGCTTCATCACACTATGACTAATACAAATAAAATTAGAAGATGGATTTGGTATTCTCCTTGATTTCAGGGAGAGAACACCAGCAATTCTAGTACTGCATATAAAACACACAGATCTCCTATCATTCCTTACTGTTTTCCTGCAGGGAGAAAGGAAACATCTCAAGAACCACTTTTATTCATTCCGTGGCTCCTCAGAAAAGACGAATGTCACACAGTAATTTTTCTGAGGGATGAAAATTAGTCTACACCCTTCTCTTCTACTTTTTCTGTTATATTAAGCATATTGGACCTGGGATTTGAAAGTTAATGGCAAGACAACTGAATTGTCTCCATTTGCTGCTGAAGGTAGCATGGATGACAGCTCAGAGAAGGGACATCAGCACCATGTAGGAGCCACCAACAACACATTCATGCCTGTTGGCCCTGGCTCTCTGCCTGCTGGGATAAAGGACACAGGGCGCCAGCAGCGAAAGTGAGAGTGACCAGGGGCTGCAGGGAGTACCAGGGGCTGCAGGGAGTACCAGGGACCATGTTTTGCTCCATCAGAACTACGTGTGTGCAAAGTCATCTGGTTGCCAGAGGGTCTGTAACAGAAGCAGCCAGCAAGGACTTGTGTTCCCTTTCCCCCCTCCCAAGCTATTTTACAGGTATGCAATCTGCTCAGAAAGGAAGCAGAAACTGGTGGAACAGAGCAAGGTAAACCCTCTTCCACATCAGCCTGTTTTGGCCCCACGGTGTTGAATCACAGAGAAGCAAAATGAGAGTTCTCCTAACATGAGAGCAGATGTGAGCCACTGTTGCCATCCCACCAGGGCCAGGGGTAAGGATTCTGGCTACAAACTGCCCCCAGGCAGTGCTGAAAGGGGGGCATAGGATACCTGTATTTGGGGTCTAGAGGTTCAGCAAGGAGCAATGAGCATGTGTGGAGCAAAGTAAGGTCTCAGGGGCTCCTGAAGGAAAGGAGCTGTGAACATCAGTGGGGATGACATAACCTAGCATGGCTCAGGAAACCTCTGAAGCACAGGGCTGGAGAACCTATCCTAGCCTGCAAGGACAACACGAACCTTTGCTTTAAAGCCTTTTACTTGAGCAGTCTCATCCAGACATTCTGAGTTTTCTCCTATTTACTCATTTTAATGTTTGGTTTGTTATTTTGTTCTGTAATTAAAAAAATGCTTTAGGGATTGGAGGTCTTCTGGTATGCTGGCTTCACAGAAAGTCTGGAGCGGCTTCAATCCAAACCTCTTGCCAGTTCAAGTCCCATCACAGCATTCAATGGGGAATTGAAGAACTGGATATGTTTCTCCTGTCTCCAGGCTTAACTCACTGTCTAGATTTATGTCAGCTCAGAGAAGCTAGGATAATTTAAAAATCTGGAAATTTAAAAAGCTGGAAAATAATGTCAGCTATTTTAAAAGAGCCCAGTGGACCTGGGGATCAGTACATGTGGGGTTTGTGGTCTGGACAGGGTCTGTATCTGCTCTCTTTAATGTCATTCTCATGGTTGCTAGGACAGTGCCGAACTTCCAGAGACTTTTCAGACAATCTCAGTAGTCTTCCCAATCCTGCCAAAAACTAGTCTCAGAATTAATATATTTTGTCTCTCAGCTGTCAACTTTCCTTTTAAAGCTCCTAGACCAAAAATATATCTATTTCTGTTAGCTCTAATAGTGACTTGGACAAGCAAACTCTAAGTGCAGTTTGGGTGCCCCTGGCTAAGGAATGTATTTGGCTCTGCATGGATTCTGTAATCTTTTTGAATCTAATTATTTTTGCACTAATCTCCACTAAAGACCCCATAGCTACAGAACTGTAATAGTATCTCCAAATCATAATAACACCCCCAAATCAAATCCCTAGGATCTGCTCCAAAGCATGGAATGAGAACAGGCATCCCCAAAGTGGACAGCATTGCCTTGGGAAGACCCCTCACACTGTGAGTGGAATATGCTCAGGGCAAGTATATGTCCCAGATCACTCGCTTCACCCTTTAGTGTGAAAACTATTCTCCGTCCTGCAGAGGGCTTCCAGCTCTCCTCTGAAAATCAGTGCCAGCAAGTCATCTGGAAATCAGCCTGTGGTCATTTCCTTCTTTCAAAATATGGCTGCTCCTTTGGCTGGCACCAGTTGATGTTTAAAAGGAGGAGTTGGGCTCCACTCTCCTACATCCTGGCAGAGGAGTGCCTTCTCTTTGTGGTGGGATGAGACAATGAAGAGACAAGGGGGAGGCTGGCAGGGCAGCTACAGGCATGGCCAGTCCTGCTCTGCAGGTCCTGGTGCTCTGTAGCCCAAGCAAGGGGCCTCACTGCTCCTCAGAAGGACCACGCAGCCACCCTCATCAAATCTTTAGCCCTGTGAACACTGCAGGATATATAAAATGTCAGTGTCTCCTAGGACATGTAGTAGTCAATTTCACCTTTGGTCTTGGGTGTTTAGTCTTGGATTGAAGCAGAATTTGTCTCTTTCTCTGTGTGGTGCTGCTCTCTAACATTAATTTAAACTTCTCAGGTTGGCTTTTTTTTTTCTTGTCTGAAACCAGTAGCCATAACTAATTCTTGAGCTTCCAATCTGCAGGAACTTCATGAAATGTGAGTGTGACATTATGCTTGCAGTAATAGAAAAGCCTTACACAAAGGCTGTCCTTTTTTGATTAACAATTGTAAAGGGTGAAGTGCAAAAGTCCGACATACTACAAAATGATGTAATTTTCACACTGGGATCTCTTGTACAAAACAAGACATGAGTTTCCATGACACAGATTAAGTTATTAGGAGATAAACTAATGCATTAAGTAAGTGGAAACAGCTAATTGTGTGAGAGGACTGGGGGAAAGGTTGCAGCCAAGGGTTGTGTGATATGTCTTGTCACTCCTCATGTATTTAGTCAGCTACAAGCACTTTAGTTGCCTGTTTGAAGCTATTTGAGAATAAGCTTTGAGGAGAAGCTCCACAGATGAGGTATGAACAAGGGTGCATGGCTTACAGACAGACTCCTTCACTTGGGAGCAGGTGGAAGGGGAGAAAACTGCCTTGGAAGTTCCATGTCTGCATGATGATAGAGAGACTCTATCCCTAAGGAGCACGTGGAACAGGCCAACACTAAGAGAAAAGCATCATGATCAGTGGGAGAGCGTCAGTTAAGCTGAAGATGATGAAGAGGGTGAGGTCAGAGGTCTCACCGAGGCAGGCTGTCACACACAGTTGTTAGTGCGGCACCAGGGCCAGCCAGGGCAGATGCTGCACTTAGAGCAGTTACCAAAACATTTGAAAAAATATCCAAACCCTGGTTGCAAACAGGGAATGCCAGTGCACCTTGGGAGGAATCGTGATGATGAATGCAGAACAAAGTGAAGTCAATGAGCTGTTCTTTAAAAGCAGAGAGATTAACTCCCGCTTTATTTTGAGGGGAGAGAAGTGAGTGAAAATGACAAAGAAAAATAAATCTTTTTTTTTTTCTATTATGAAGAAAGACTACAGAACTACGTTAAAATCTCCCCCTGAGCTGCTATTTTGTCTTCATGGTCCAGCTTCCTGCTTTGGGTTGATTTTAGCCTGCCAAAGCCAAAGCAGCTCCTGGTTATGCTCGGCTTTCTCAGGGTGACTCACTGGAAACTTTTCTGCAGCTACTTCTGGTGTGTTTTTCCTTTACAGAGTAAGACCTCCTTGCAAATTAAAAGGCTTTCTGGTGAAGATATAATCTCATTGCATCTCAGTCTCCACTGAATTAAACCTTTTTTTTCTATATTATTAATATTGTATAAATGGTATTCCTTTTCCAGGGCTGATGGTGGCTCATCTAGGGAGGTGCTTGTCAGACCATCCGTATCTTTTCTTTTAGGTCAGATTCTTCCTTATAAAGAAGAGATAATGTCTCTTATTGTCCATGGAAGTACTCAGATGATTTCATTTAGTCTCATCAATCAATGATTATTTCAAGTTGTCAAGACTTTTCTCCAGACTGCTAGAAATAGTTTAAAACAGATAAACTATTATTGGGTTTTCATTAGGAGAGCAAGCCTGTAAAATCCAGAATTTTTAATGGATAATTGGTGGAGGTTTAAGAAAGCATTCCAAGTGGATTTTATGATCAGGTGCTTCTTTATAGCCTTTATATTCACTGAGGGTAACAGATTCAATCTGAAGGGGGATGTGAAGGTCAAGGCAATGTTGAAACCCTTTGGAATGAAGGATTGACATAAATGTTTAGCTGTAAAATGGTACCTCCAACTTACTGTAACCCTTTCAGGCAGCATGGTTTACTAAGACCTGTGAACAGAATATATCCATGGCTTGACATGGCTAAAAGCTGTATCCTAGGGAGGGGTTATGAAAGGTAACTATGATTTTTATTTTGATATTTTCTACTCCTATTTTACAAACCCTTGAGGTAATCATAATTATCTGGCCTGATGGAAGCTGAATAGTGTGCAGTCTTTGAGATCTGAAGTTTGCTTTGCACACCACCTAGTTCATTAAAGATTGCCTGACAGCTCTCCTAGAACTGTCTCCTCAGCTGGTGGAAATCAGGGTAGCTCCACAGGCTTCAAAGGATCTGCCTTTCCTTCCTCCTCTTGTGTGTAAAGAGCCTCTTAATCTAATGAATCAAGGTCTCAGGTTCATGACACAGTTAGAAAGGGAAAGCAGATAAGATGAGCTTGTGCAACATTCACATCTTGAGTCTCGGTTGTTTTATTATTTAGTGCATCAGAAACAGAACTTTAGCACTTGTAGGGGCTAAGGATAGGTCTGGATGTGACAGGCAGTTAATTTCACACACAAAGATATCAATATCATACCAATTTGCATTATGTATTCTGGGGCTAAATCTGTGCATCTCAAGAGGTGTCTACATTGTCAGGGAGCTGGAGAGTAAAATGGAAGATGCCTGAATAAACATAGGAGGTGATTCAAGATTTCTGAGGTATGGAATGAGCCAGAGCTCAAAACGTTCCTACAACAGGTTACACACCCTACACAGGGCAGTTTCTCTCCTGTGAAACCCTCACTCCTCAAGCACCTTTTTGTGCTGTTTGTGTTTTTTTCAGGTCTCTGTGCTGCATCCATCACGCCTACCTGAGCCAACAGGCTGTGATTAAACTCTTGTCCCTGCCTGGTAAAATAGCTTCTGCCCGGGGACAGTCTGCCCCAACCCCCAGGATCCCTGCAGGGATGGTGGCAGTGTCTGGAGTGCTGTAGCACACCCATAAGGGCTTTAAAAGGCAGCAGCAGAACACCCCTGCTATACTTAGACCATGTCTGTGAAAGAAAGCTGGACTAGGATGGCTTGTAAATGGTTTTGCATTTAGTACATTTGATATCCATGAAGTTTAACTGGTTAGCAATTGTACTTACATGCCAACTTACTGATAGTCTAAAACCAGAAACAAATAATTCTGCGTATTACATAGAGCAATTAATAACCTTTTAATAGTCTTCAGTGATGGTTTTCAGGAAATAAAGTTGTACTATTAACATTCCTGTAAAACCATTAGTCCTAAATGTATGTAATTGATGGCAATACTAATGTTTGTAAAATGAACTGAGGCTGATTTATAAGTCTGATAATAAAATAGTTTAGTAAAGGACTTTGATCTAATAGCTGTGAAAGCAGTACACACACCTTAATGATTATCTTTACAGATATCCATCCTCCTTTCAACTTTTACTAGCTTCAGTCATGATAATTTGGAAGGGAAGGAGAGGAGAGGAGAGGAGAGGAGAGGAGAGGAGTGGAGAGGAGAGGAGAGGAGAGGAGAGCTTTGCTTTTGAACCTTTGCCTTGCTTCCCCTATATATATATATGTCTATGTATATAATTTTAATTTTAAAAATGCGTAAACTCAACAAAGTTCTGGTTTCTGCAGAAAACGACTGATTATGAACCAAACCCGACCATTCATTTTCCTTATATGTGGACAATTTTATTTAGATTAGTGACTTTGCTGACAAGCCAGAAGTTTGGCCTGTCTGGAACATTATTCAAAAACTGGAATGGAATTACTTCATCTTCTTAACATAATTTTAAAGGTATGTGGTATCAACCCTGAGAATTCATGTAGGTAACAGGCATATATCACATTGCAGGTTGTATTTACTTCTGATTGCTTTCTGCTGCTGTGAATGAAAACATGTCTAGCAAGAACCCAAATGTTTTTCCCAGCTCAGTGAAACTGCCATTCACTATGCAAAAATACACAAAAATTGCCTTTTAAAAAACTCCTTGGATTTGTCATCACTCTTTGAGCGATGGTACCGGGAAGAATACTTCACGGTCGGAGTGTCTCCAGCCAGGAGAAGGGCTGAATAAACTCTGCGGGCCACTCGCAGGCTGGATGTTCGCACCGCACAGGGCTCCGCAGTCACTAACAGTGCACCGGAGCAGGGCTGGCTCACCCTGCCGTGTGGCTGCGCTGCAGAGCGGCCCCGCTGGTGCTGTTTCCCGGGGCAGGGCGCTGCCGTGTGCCCGGGCTGCGAGCGGGCTCTGCCCGCCCGGGGCTGGCACCGGCCCCGCGCTCCCCATCGGACCTGGCCGGGCTCTGCCCAGCCCAGTGTCAGAGACGCTCGGACGCGTCTGACAGTCAGAAGGAAGCCTGGCCCGACGTGCCCTGAGGTCTCGGTGTCGGCGGAGGCTGCTGCAGGCCGGGCCCGGGCGGGGCCGAGCAGCTCCGGGCAGCGCTGCGGCGGGGCCGGGCCGGGCCGTGCTCCGCTCTGCCAGCCTCTGCCAGCTCCTGCCGCCCCCCGATCGCCTGGCGGGGCCACAATGTTAATCTCAGCGGTACAGAGCTGTGCTCATTAAATTTGGAAGAGCTTTGAGTCTTGAATTGGATAGAATGCAATCGTGCAAAAATAGGCAAAAATGTAAATGTATGGTTAGAAACGTGAAGCTAAATAAAGAGCAGATACCCACCTAAAGAAAAATCAAATAAATTTTAACTTAGTATCAGTGACTATGCCATCTCCTATGTATTCTTGGTGACAGGGAAAAGCACACCATGTAATTCCTCACCATGAAGCATTTTAATTTTCGTTAGTTTCGTCAGTGGGGAAGGGACACTGCTCACAAGATTTGCTTTTACATAAATCTGAGTGGTAAAATTCAACGTTTTCTGCTGGAACCATTCTATATACAACCTGTCCATTAGTCACCTAATACATTTTTTATCACTTCATAGTTCATTTTCTTCCTTTGACCTTTGAGGATTCCCAAGGAATTCTGAAACCCATTAGTATCTATGAACACTCACAGTAAATCCATAAATGATTACTTAATGGTCATTGCTAATCAGAATTAAGCAATCTTGGCATAGCTAAAGCTTTTGTATATTTTGGGGAGTTTTTTTCCTATGTGGTACACAGATTTTTTTTCTTTATTTATTTGCAATACTTATTTTAAGTATCAGATGATAAAATAAATGTGCATTTCTGAGACAAAGATGATAAAATATTGTATGCATCAAAAGCTGAAGTCATAAAGGCATTCAAAGAGAGGCTGCATTTTTACAAATGGTAGAGGGACTGTTTATGAGCACCACAGGGAGGTTACATAACTTTGATAGGGATGAATGCAGCATCTCAAAGCAGCAGATAATAGCAGTTAGAGAAAGGGATAGATGAACTTCAAAAGATTGGATTTCATATAGATAAACCTCACAGTGTTCGGATGTTTATCTGCAGTTTATCTAATCTGGGTGGCCTAGGGCTGTTGGAAGCTCACAAAGTCCCTGGTACCTCTGCTTTCAGGTAGGCTAGAAATGAAGTGAGACTATGCACACTTGCAGTATTTTGGCACTTTTGCTTTTATTGCCTGCTGCAGCCTTCAAGTGCAGAGGTGAGAGCAAATTGAAAGTAGTGGACCGAACACAACCCCATGAGATCTCCCCTGTGCTGGATGCAGTACAAGCACAAAGACACTGACAGCTTCGCCTGCCTCAGTGAATTTGCCTTCTACAAAGGAAACGAGGGAGTGCAGAACTGCACAGAGTGGGGAAGTGTTGATTTACAAATGTTCTGTAAATTCTGCTGTTCTTTCGTTTTACAGTAAAGTGCAATATTTATTTATTGGGTTTCTATTAATTTTAAACAATAAATTCAAGCAGAAGGTATGAATGATGCAAAGCCTTGAGACACAATGAAAGATTCTTGGTGTTTTCAACAGACACTTCATTATTCCCTCCTTGCATGACAGCAAAGTTATGTGTGTGAAATGCATATGCTGGAACACCAAAACACTGAGCTGTTTCTGTGCAACCTGTTTCCGATATGAGACTCTATGCTCGGTACCTGTTTAACCATGTGGAGTAGCGAAAAGACAATCTAATCTCAGAAATTTATTGCTGGACTCGGAATTGCTGGTTGTCCCTTTAAAAGCCCTCTTCCCTGCTGCCAAATGAACAAGGGAGACTCTCAGCTGCATTTTAAAGATGTAAATTTCCAGTTCTAATGGCTGCAGAGGTATGAATACCAAAATAGGAGAAATTATTAAAAAAACCCCCAGCTTTTATTGTTGAAAAAAACCATGAGTTCTTATAGCCAAATGCTTGTTTTCAAGGCTTGAATCATGATTTTGAATGTCTTGACACTGAAAACATTGGCCTAGTTATTTGTGAATCACAGGGCAGTTACAAAGCTGTAAAAAGATTTTGCTTAGTTTTGATTTTTAAATAGTTGCATTTCCAATGAGAGCCAAATAATCTCTGCCTGTGTTTAAGATAAACGTGTTGGAACTCATAAATTGAGGTTATCTGTTGTTGGGTGTCTTGGAGGAAAGGCAACTGAATTCAGTTTAGGAATTGCTTGAGCCAGAAGCAGATGTCACACTCTAAACATCTGAGGCTCATGATTTTTTGGCTGCCTCATTCTGTGCCTTTGTCACGCATTGTGTTCCAGTCTTGCTTTGAGGGGAGCAGCGAGGGAGCGCCAGGGCTGCTTGATGTCGTTGTGTGCTGTCGTGTTCCACCATCATTTATGGTCAGGATCCTCATCCAAAGCCCTATGAGGTCCAGCAAGAGCCTTCCCCTGATCTCCATGGTGTCAGAGCAGCCCCTGCTTGCCCAGCGTGTCCCTTCTGCCAGAGGGTATGTTCTGCTCTGCTTAGCCTTTCATGAAAAATAAATGCTTTCCTTTCTTCTAAGGAATATAACTTTAGACCCAGAATTTTCCAAATATTTTAATGTACATTTAATTTAATATTAAAAGAGACACATACTCCTAGAGGAATACCTATTTTTGCTTTAGCTAATCTGTTGTCTAGTATACATTTAAGATGGATTGCTTTCACCTTTTACTATGTCTTTTCTGATTTTTTTCTTTATTGATGTGATAAAAAAGAGCTCTTTCTTTCACTTTTATTTCTCATTGGTTTATTTTTCTGGCAGCCATGCACTGCTGTGCCATTGTGTATGATCTGGGGACATGAGCTGGCTGTGAGCAGAAGTCAGCAAGCAAAGCAGAAGTGCAGAATGCTTCCCTTGGAAAGCAGAAGTGGAGCACCCAGAAAGAAGTACTCGGTTAAGGTCGCGGTTGTCAAGGTACAAACCAACTCACGAAATACAGCACCTTGAAGGCTTAGGCCCTTTGCAAGGAGCAGCAGGGGAAAATATTTTATTAGTGCTTTAGCTGACTGATTGTTTCAGGAGACCATAGCAGAAAAAAACCAGAATAATTGAGGAAATTACAATAATAAACCCTTTTCTGAAATGGTATTTAACTACTGACAGCTGATGAAATGAGTCCAGAAGCATGCATAAAACAAGAAAGGAAGAAAAAGAAAAACATGTTCTTGTTCATGGGCATTGAGCAACTTGGCCCAGACCAGCCTCCATTTGGCTTTATTTCAGCAGGAAATTTTTTGGTAAATCATAAATTCTTTCCCAAAATATACAATGCTCTAGTTTAAAAACAATCAATCATTCAATCGAAATTGAGGACGAGTTTGTAGAGGCGGCTGTCTCATTTTCAAGTAGCTCAAGTCAGAGGTACCAGTGGGATTCCTGCCTGCAGAGCTGCCGGGGAGCCGCCAGGCTGGGCTCCAGCGCTGGGGCTGGGCAGAGAGGCTGTGGGCAAAGACAGCCCTGGGCTGCAGCAGTGCCTGTTGCTGGTCAGTGCTGCCAGACCAGTGCTGGGGGGAGCCCCTGGCCTTGCCTTGGGGCATATGGCCTGGCTGCAGACACTCTTTTCCCGTGCCCCAGTGTATGTACTGACATTTCCACACAGCTCAGGCAGGCAAAGAGCTTCCAGCACGCGGAGTTTGGGTCCTGCCTTGCAGGTACTCTCTGCAGAGCTCACCCAGACATGGACGTGGAATATGTCAGCGAGGTCAGGGTGATTCCTTCCAGGCACCAAGGGATGGCTGATGTGGCTAAGAGGTGCTACAGCGGGGCTTGGGAACTGCTCGTGGCATCGTCACAGGTTCTGGAAGGATATGTGCTTTATGTAACTGCTATTCCCTCATGCTAAGGCAGCTGCCAGTCTGTGTCACTGCAAGATGCCAAATTGGTCTCCATCTTTCCCACACACCCTGCTTTTTAACAAACCTTTATATTTGTTTTTTCTACATTGTTTTTCACATCTGATAATTGTGCTAGATTAATGATGAATGCTTTGATCTTCATATACAACAAACTTTGTTATAAATCCATTGAGAAGGGTGTAACCAGAAAATAGAGGACTCCAAGTGATTTGGAATAGTGAGACAGTAAAAGTGAAGAAGTAATAAAGATGGTCCTTTAAAAAGTAGAAAAAAATAAAACCCCTCCTATTTAATAAATGAAACAATGTTTGAAGCATATCCCACAAAGATCAAACAGAATTCTTATGTCAATATTATTGAAAACGGAGATCTTTTTTTTTTTTTTCCCCCCGATATTAAGGTTTTGAACCCCAGACTAGAAGGTTTTGGAATTACTTTGGATTTTCACCAGTCTAACGAGATCAGAATCTTGTCTTGTTTAAATAAATTATTTGAAACCATATTCCCCAATGGCCCAGCCTTCAGTAGATACTGCTGTTGAAAGGCTGGTCCCTTTGTTTGTTTGCCAGAAATATGACTATATGCATGTGCTTTGTTTTTGAAGTCTTTCTATTAGTGGACATGAGTCTGCTTGTCCTGTCAGGTCCTTCGCCAATTCTGAACTTGAAGTTTGTTCTTCTGTTTCAGATCTGGTGAAGCCTCTCCCTTTTGTCCAGATGTATCTCGTGGCCCAGAAGGGGTATTTTTCTGCCCACAGACATTATCTTCCCCCAGCTCTATCAAAAGGTTTTTATAATTTCTCAGATAATCATGGGAGGAAATTCCTGGGGTTTTTTCTTTGCTCGCTGTAAATCATAATATTGTCTTTTGGATCTCTTCTTTTACCTTTTGGCCTCAAGTGTCTAGAGCTGTCTTCTCAAGGTGCACCATCATCCCACGTGGGAAACCACGCTGACATCTGCAGATTGTGACACTTGTGTTTGCAGATACAACAGTTGCAATGAAGCCGCCCACAGTTTTCACAGATAACTTGAGTTGAACACAGTTTCTTTTTCTTGGTGCCTAGAGATCCCAGGCAAACTGGTTAGACCTTTTAATAGCACCTAATGGATGTACCTGCATATAATTTGAAATACTGGCCTTTTCCAAAATAACTATATTGATTCCCTGGTGACAGTTCCTTACTTTTATGTGTTAAGAATGTACCTCTAGTAAGGAATTTTATAATGCTGGTTCCAGGAAAAATTATGCTCACATTGCACTAATATGGAATCGCAGAACAATAGATCTAATACATTAATGTACAAGAATTATTAATGAAAACATCAGTATCTTATTGACTTTTCTCTGAAACTACAATTACACCTAACTATAATGTCTGCTGCAGCCATGTAAAGTCCATGAGAATATTCCATTACAGGCAAATAAAGTCTTAGTTCCACTAAAGGCAAATTCTTGTGTGAAGAATCCCAAGCCAAAGGCTTAGAGGTGTGTGAGTTTTCTGAGTAACACCGAGTGAATGGTGGCAACACAAATGACCTCAGTAATCCTATTTTTTTCAAGACTGACTCTGCTATCATGGTAGTCCTATTTAGGTATCATATTTTCCCATTAAATGACTCCTGTAGCAAAAGCACTAAGAAGTGATTGAAAGTTTTAGTTTTCAATTTACTGCAGTTAAGCCATGCGGTTTTCTGAATACAGTTTCATAGGATTACAGAAGATTGTAAATCCTCAGAACATTTTGCACAATTCTTGAATGTCAAAGACAGCATGTATTCTGAATTGCTGAATCTGCATCTTAAAAGGAGGTAGGTTTTCTTCCAGACTTCCTACTAGGAATTCTAGAAACATTTTTTCCCTGATCATCAAAACACTTCTTTTAATTTTTGTTCAGAGTGCATTCATGGCAAGTTTTTGAGTTTTAATGTGAGTGTTGCCTGGTATATAAATACTTTTCCCTGCCCGTCTTTTCATTTCAAATAACTTCTAAACAACAACCATATCCTCAGAAATAAGCCACATTATTTTTTCATTTATTCTGCTACAGTAAATTTGTATTGTTTTCTTGGAAAGCTGATATACCATTTTCCTCACTAACCTATATGTTCTAGATAGACTCATTATCTGATACAGGTTGGATTGATCTCTCTTGAGTATATACATCCTGCAGCCATACTGTTCTTTTCTGGGTCACAAATTGTTAAAGGTCTTAGTGATCCATTGACAACTATCACTACACAAATTTCTATTTTCATTTCTGGGTAGGGTTTTTTCCAAATTTTTAAAAAATCCACTCAAGTGTGCAAAATCTAAAATACCAGATTTTGTTACTGGAAACCTTCCAATAAATTAAATGGAAAGTCAAATATAGGAAGTTTTAAGGATTTTTCAACCCTTTTTTCAGTTTAATTTCAACTTTTTAAAAACCTCAGGCAAGCAGCACTACTTGAAATGGTTAAATATTGACAAATATGACAAGTGTGGAGAATATTTTTCTACGGCATTTTCTGTAATGGAGATCAGCAATATCTGAATGCCTCAATTGGTGCAGAACATTAAAAAACTGCATAAAAGTAACATTTTCCTGGGTTTAATCTCTAAGATTCCACAGAATACGGATGCTCATTAGTCAAAATAAGTTGTAAACCACAATTTTCTTACATGTTGGCTGAGGAAGAGGAAAAATATTGCATGGACTTGTGAATTATATGTCAGATAAAATATATTCAGAAGTACTCCAGCCTGCTAATTTGAGTTTGCAAAACTCCTGTGATGTGCATGTCAGACTTAAAAAACCCCACAAACATATTTTTAAAGTATTGAGAGATTACAGAGACATCAACCTATTGTGTGAATTACAGCAAAGGAACATTTGGATTCTATATCAGCAACTCTTGTGTTGTCTGTGATGCGTAGCAGACACTACATATGATTTACTACCATTTTTATTAAAATAAAAGACACACTTCAATAAATACCATATCAGACTAGGTATTATCCCAGCCATATTTTAGTTCTTAAGTTTTTGCTGCCTCTTCAATTTTTGGCATGGAACAGGAAGATAAAACAGACTATAAAGAAAAAGTTACAGAGGGTCTTCAAGTTTGTGATGAGTGAGAAGACTGCCCCAATTACTAGTGCTACCTAGATGTGCAATAATTGATAGGAATAATCTCATATCCAGGAAGGGTTTGTCACAACGTTTATGGTAAAATGTTATGAGTTAATTTTTCTTCCACTCCCTTAAGCTTGATTTATCCAAGAGATTGTTACTATTGAAACTTTATGGTATTTTCTTGAACTTTGAAATAATTTCTTATAGTGAAAGGTTCCAATGTAAAATGTTATTGAGCAGCACTGAACTTCATAACAAGCACTTGGAGACTCTGGGAAAAGAGAGACAGAAATTAAGCAGGCGTGAGTGATGCAGAAGCCACTTTTGTATCTTATTTTGTTCATGTATGAGGGCTCCTAAATGCCATAGCCATCCTATTTACCTGTAGAGTTGCTCAGCTTTCTCTACAGGCTGTGTAGGATGTGCAGGCTGCTACTCACATGAAGGGAGGGGTTGACCCTGGCTGGATGCCAGGTGACCACTAAAGCCACTGTACCACTCCTCCTCTGCAGCTGGGCAGGGGAGAGGAATATAACGTAAGCCTCGTGGGTCGAGATAAGGATGGCAAGAGATCACTCTGCCATTACTGCCACAGGCAAAACAGACCTGACTTGGAGAAATTAATTTATTTTATTACCAAACAAATCACACATTGTCTCTGCTGTTGCTTATTCCTCAGGGAGAGGACTCCTCACACTATTGCCAGCATGAGATCCCTCCCACAGGAGACAGTCCTCAGTGGACTACTCCAGCATGAGTCCTTCCCACAGGCTGCAGTTCATCACAAACCGATTCAGTATGGGTCCCTTTCCATGGGGTGCAGTCCTTCAGGAACAGGCTGGTCCAGTGTGGGTCCCTTTCCATGGGGTGCAGGCCTTCAGGAAAAGGCTGCTCCAGTGTGGGCCCCTTCCCCGGGGGGGCGGCCTGCCNGTGCAGTCCTTCAGGAACAGGCTGCTCCAGTGTGGGTCCCTTTCCATGGGGTGCAGTCCTTCAGGAACAGGCTGCTCCAGTGTGGGTCTCTTCCATGGGGTGCAGTCCTTCAGGAACAGGCTGCTCCCGTGTGGGTCCCTTTCCATGGGGTGCAGTCCTTCAGGAACAGGCTGCTCCCGTGTGGGTCCCTTCCATGGGGTCACAAGTCCTGCCAGCAAATCTGCTCCAGTGTGGGCTCCTCTCTCTGTGGGGCCACAGGTCCTGACAGAAGCCTTGTGAGTCTCCAACACAGGCTTCCCCTGGGGTCACAGCCTCCTTTGAGGGCATCCCCCTACTCATTACCCAAGTCTGTTTTATATTGGCAATAAATTAAATTAATTTCCCCAAGTTCCGACAGTTTTGCCCATGATGGTAACTGGTGAGTGAGCTCTCCCTGTCCTCACCTGGGAGTCCTCACCTGGGAGTCCTCACCTCTCCTGTCCTCACCTTGTCTCATGAGCCTTCAGTTATATTTTCTCTCCCTTGTCCAGTTGAGGAGAGGTGTGATAGAGCAGCTTTGATGGACACTTGGCATCCAGTCAGGGTCAGGATTTAAACACAGAAACATAACAACTTCTTTAGTAGATCATGCCTTTAAATTTTAATCTATTTAATTTAGTATTTAGCTTTAACAACAGAGTGATCAGTAGCAGATATGTTGGAGAGGAGACCATCTATGAGATAATATGTAAGGAATTTCCTAGCTCGTATCAATAAGTAGCTTGTACTGTGATGGGTGAGTTGTGTTTTTTGTTTTTAATTTAATAAAACTACCAGTCTGCTGTCTCTTTGATATGGCTGTTAAGAGGAGGCTGGGTTATGTTCCTGCACGTAGTCTGGGACCTTTTCTAATTTTATTTATTAACCAAAGTACATGATCTTAAACTGATTATTTTGTGCTGCTGTCTGGTAAAGTAACTTGGTACAGTTTATTATATTAATATGTGTTTGATTGCTGGTTTTGTCTTAATTTCAGCATTGACAAAGTAATTTTTTCTGGAATTATTTAAGAACATAGAATCTCAGAAAATGTGTGAAAATTTAATTTGTATTTGCTCTTTGACTGGACAACATACCTGTCAGCAATTAACTCCACTCTGTGGGAAAAAAACCCATATCTCTTAACATCTTGAATCTTGCTTTTTGATTTTGCTGAAAGTCCAATGTAAGTTGTTAAAGGACATGGAATATTTCTGTACCATTGTGTTTATTACTTTGACTCTCTTATCTCCTAATATGACTTTTCCTTTTAAAAACTCTTGTCACTAATTTCCATATTTCTTTGAATATATCTGTGTTTCTGTTGCTCAACACAAGAATGGGTTTTATCCTCCCCAATAACTACCTAAAAGGCAGTGCCTAGTCCAAGATAGTTATCCAGGATCTTTCAAAAGGAAGACTGAAATCCAGGGAGAATCTCACTACATTGTAAGATGAGTGTTTGAAATAACTCAGACAATTCCCCTCCTTAAGACTGGTCTTTTAATTACAGAGGAAAGTGTAGTCTCCATTATAAGACTGCACACTGACATTTTGAACAGCTAAAGTTAGGTGAGATTGATCCTGCACACATAATCCTACCTGAATCACTATTATGGATTTATATATCACCCAATGTTTTCAGTATCACATACCATACCATTCTTTTAAAAACTCATACAGTTCACTTTCTTGTTTTTTTTCCCTCCCCACAGCCCCATTGCATAGAGTCACAGAATGATTTAGATTAGATGAGATGTCTGGAGATCATCTAGCACAACCTTCTGCTCAAAGCAGACCCACCTTAGGTCAGATTGCTCAGAGCCTGTCTCAGTTGAATGTTGAATATATCCAAGGATGGATAATCTTCAGCCTCTCTAGATAGCCCTTTCCAGTGTTTGGCTACTCTCATTATGAACACTTTTTCCTTGTAACTATTTTATATTTCCCTTGCTGTTATTTGTGTCTCTTGTGTCTCATTCATCCACTGTGCACCACTGAGAAGGGTCTGGCTCAATTTCTCTATATCCTTTCATTAAGTAGTTGTAAACAGCAATAATATTTTCTCTTACCCTTCTTTAAGTCTGAAAAATCCCACTTCCCTCAGCCTCTTCTTGAACGTCCCTCCTTGCTCTTGCTCCTTAACCGCCTCCATAGCCCTCTGTTGGAGTTCCTCCAGTTTGTTGGTGTTGCTTGCTCTGAGGAGTCCAGAGAGATCAACAGCACTTGAGATGAGCTTCCCCTCTTAAACCAGAGGGAATAAACACTTCCCTCAACCTGCTGGCTGTGCCCCATACGAGCTTGGCTTTCCAGACTGCAAGGAGTTTGCTTGCATTCCTAGAGCTGAGCAATGTGAAGCCTGGGTCTTTTTCAGGGTGGGTGCCGTTACTGCAGAACTCATTTGATGTAATTCCAGTGTGAATCACTTGACGCCATCAACCTGAAATGCTAAGTGCCATTGCTCAGTCACTGGGAGTGGGATCATTTCATCCAACAAATGTCAGGTGCTGTGTCTGAGCTCAACATCTGTGCTTGCTCTATGGGCAATAGGGAGAGAGAGAAATCTGCAGAGACTGATTCTTCTCACCTATTTTAGACCCTTATTTTATGAGGAAATTATTCTTATTAGAAGGGTCTGGCTCTTTTCCTTGGTTACAGAATACGCCTGGAGAGTTGGCTTAAACTGAACCCTTAAACATGTGATAGATTTTCTTAGGTCAAGCAAGTCTTACCCTTGCTGCAGGGTTTTGCAGTCTTCCCCTGCACAGGCTAGGCAAAATGTGTTTACAAGTAATCTGATGCCCATATGTGCAATTTTTCTGCTGTTACCATTTTAAATGTTTTCTGCAAGTTTGATCTCCAGAGTAATCAGGTGTGGTGAGATAGATGAGTCTACTTAAAATTTTATTTTACCAAGCAAAACAGATAAAACTCATCTAATTGCTCTAATAGCCTCATTCATCACGTGAACTTGGTGATCTGATGTTTTCCACTCTATTTCACTCTTGTAATTCTTGTAGAGGAATGGAAAACCAATGCCAAGTCTGTGCAAGACGAGATTGTCTTCTGGGGAAGATGGAACTTTCCCAGAAGGAAAGTTCTTTTCCCCAGCTGGAAATATATTGACTTATTCTTCCTGCTTCTTGAAAAAACAGTAGCCATTAGGTTGACCAGTGAAGATAGCTGCATCAATACGAGAGCAATTAATGTCAATAAGAGAGCTGCTCAGAGATGCCTGATATCAGACAGGGAAATGGAAGTTGTAGTAGTGTGACTCTGGCTTTACATTCAAATACTTAAATTTAATCATCCATTTTAAAGGATTTTTCTACTTTTATTTGTATCTGTACCAAAAGTATTTATAATGCTTCAATATTTGAAACAACTGTTGAATATTTGTTGGCAGAAGCAAGGATAAATTTGCAATTCACGTAAACATCTTCAAATTCAGAGGACTGGCTAAGTCCTTTGTGGATGAAGAAGGTGAGATGTTCTACATAAGATGGGCCTGTGCTACTCCTGGATGTCCTGCATTCTTCAGAAGCTTCATACCACTGGCTGAAAATGGAAATGCATCATCTCACTAATGAAACTGAGCTAAGAAATGTCGTAGTCTGAATACTCAGATTCCCCTTTCAGAGGGAACCAAGAAAAGGTGATGGTTAAGCATCTCCTCACTTGTCATCAGTCATTTTTAAACCAAAGCTTGCAGTTCTCTGTGAGAAGGACAGAACTTTTCTCACCAGAGGACCAGATGGTACTATTGTAAAATTCATCAGCAGCTTCAAAGGTTCATTGCTGTGCATCAGTGCTTTGTTCCCTTGGTCCCTTTTCATGCTCAGATGTGAGAAACACAGCAAGGCAATTAGGCTGCGTTGTCTTTAACCTATGGATGATATCCAGGTTTGAACTCTAGTGGGGCTCACCTGAGCATCATTCAAAATCCACACCTGTTGTCAGATGCTTTTATTTGGTTAGTGACACATCAGAGGGCTTTGTACTCTTCTTGCTCTTTGATCCATAGAATTTGTGTTTGTTCTTGATCTGAGAGATAAGTATGGTTTTGAAGCAAAAGGCTCCTCAGAGTGTAAGAATACATGGAAATGCTTACTTTGCTATAATATCATAACACCTTGAAATCATTTGAATAATTTATTCAAAGACTGGATAGATTCATACAGTCTATGAGCAGAGTCTCTATCAGCTAAACCTCGCTGAAAAAAATTCCTCCTAGCTAAAATCTTGGGGATGTACAACACAATTTACCTCGTGAAGCACAAAATAGTGAGACTAATTATGTGTGTCAGCTCCTTGTTATTTTAACATCTTTATGTCTCCAATATATTATTTTAAATGTTGATTTAAAATGTTATATTTTAAAAGATCTTCGACCAGTTATTGCTATTGTGACTTTTTGAAATGACAAAACAAAAAGGTTTGAGCCCAGTGGATGACACATGGTGAAAAGGACATATTCTTTATTTGGAGTCGCAATCTCTTGGCTACTTGAGGTTGCAATGAGAATGAATAGAGGGCAATTTAGGTCAGAGATTTGGGGACAACGACGAAGTCAGAGGACAAAGTCAAGCAGTCAATAGGAAACGAAACTATTTTCTTACTGTTATTTTGATGCCAGTTAGTCAAAATAAATAAAATTATTAAAAATGCATCATCATTAAGTGTAAATGCAAAAATAGCATTTTTCTCCAACTAAAGGCAAGAGATCCATAGCCTGAGTGCTGTCAAAACTAAATGAAATGTAAGGAAACGAAAAGCAAGAAAAATCAAAATTTTTGTACAGTTTAAGTGCACGATACATCTACAAAGGAGTTCACATAGTTCAGATGTCCCATCTCAAGAAGATGTGGTATTAAAAATAAAAAATCACAGGAGGGCAGCAATCATGATCAAATGTGTGGAAAAGCTTTAACATCAGGAACAAATGGTCTGGGACTCTTCGGCTTGGAAAAGAGATCAATGAGCGTAGATAGGACATATGTCTACAAAGCAATGACTAAAGTAAGCAAGAAATGGCTGTTCACTGTCTCTCCACATTAGAAGCAGAAAACATCAAATTAAATGAATGAGTGATAGTTTCAATTATGGAGAAGATAGGATTTTTTTATTCCTTGCTAGGGAAGCTGTGGAACACACAGTTGTGTGTCAGTGGTGAATGCCAAAAGGTTTACGTAGCTTCTAACTTGAGTGGCCAAATTTGTGGAAAAAGGAAGGAAATCCCACAAGGACTATTGAGCACATAGATCCCTCTTCTGGAAAGGAGGTTGCTAAGCTGCAGACTGCTGTAGGCTGGAAGAGGAGGCTGGGGAATCATCACTATATGCTTGACCTGCCCTTGGACCCTTCTCTTGGCCTCTCTTACTGGCTGTTGACAGGATTTGGCCACCAGATCTTTTGTTTGACTCCTGACAGCTGTTCTTAAGCCACCACACAGAGACTGGCAGAGCTATTATACCTATCACTTGGCCTCTGTAAAAGTCTTCAGCAGGAACACCTTTATGAGTGTGAACCTGCAGTGTTCTCAAAGAAAGCACAGTACGTGTGTACAGCAGATCATTACACTGAGAGTGATATCCATGGAACTATTGAAACAGATTTATGGGCAACTCCAAGACTCTCAGCTGTTTACTGAGGACTTTGAGGATCTAAAATTCTTAGATAATATTGGTCATAATAGGCCTCTAGCCATTATAACTCCTTCCAGTCTGTAGCTGAGTTAGAGCTGAGTGTCATTTGTTACACCTAATTCACCGGGGTGTTTAGGTGATTACTAAGTCATCATGCCAAAGCATTTTCTTCAGTAGTCCTTAGTTAATTTTAAATTGAACAATACTATTTGCGAGTCAAGAAATACAGTACCTCTTCTTTCCTTACATCCTACACCTCCGGTAATTCTCCTAGTGATACTGTCAATAAAAATGTTTGGCAGACGCAGCTGCTTTTCAAGGTGTGAATTACACCTTTGGATTTTATATTATTTCTGCCATCCATAAAGCAAAGAGGCAAGAGAAAAAAGCTCCCAGTGTTCCAGTAATCCCAGACTGCATGCATATTTCTACTTCATTTCCCAGCAACTTAAAATCCCAATATTTGCCATGTGGACTATAGCAGACTTCAAATTGTGGGTGAAGGAGATCCGGAAGGACTGAAAATACAATCAACTTTAGAATTATGTCTCAGCAAACTGAGCTGGAATCAACTGTTGGGTTGCAGAAAAGGCAAATATGAAGCAGTTTTAAGGAGAAGGAATCATGAAATAAGTAAAAATAGGTGAAGAGAGGGAAATTGGTTGAGTAGTAGTTTAACAGAGTGGGAGTAGGGGGGTAGTTGCTGAGGTTAAATTAAACAGGGGTCAATGAAGACTGAGACACTGTCATAATAAATTGTTCCTACTGGAGGAGTAATTGAAATGGCTCTGTTAACTTCAGTGGGAATTGGATTAGGGTCTGTAAACTGCTGGAGGAATATTTAAGTTAGCTTTTCACATTAAGTCTTCATGGAGATAAAAATGCTTTCAAAGAAAGATCCTGGAACTTCCACCATTGTGGGCAATAATGCTCTATTTGAATTAGTTTCAGGCTAATTGAATTAACACTGCTGAGATGTAAAAATATCTGAGTTCCCCTGAAAAACATTTCAGTTATTATATCAAATCTCTGAATTTTTCTGTTTTTCCTAAAGCATCAAAGCCAAAACCTAACAGTGCATTTTATTATATGAAAAAGATGCTTCACTTACAAATGGTGAAGATTTTATTCTAAAATTGTCACATCAAATGAATATTCAGTTGGTCCCAATCCTGGACGCACCCTTGGAAAAAGGTTGCCAATATTAGTGCAGCCATTTAGGTGCACAGTCTTGTTTTTATTGGCCTTGTATCTGCTGGCAAGGACATAGTCAATAGTTTTGACCAATTTCTGTAAATGTCAAAGTGTTGCCAAGTGCCCTCTCTGAGCAGGTGCTCGAGGGGCAGAAGTGAAAGCCCTGGCACAGAGCTGATGAGCATGACAGAAGAAGTGTTAAGTTGATGAACAGTTACAGCAGGAGGGATGTCTTAATAATTTGTAGACATTGGGCATCAATTGATTTTTTTTTTTCTCAGGCTTTCATAAGGTTGTAAAGCCAGGGCCAGAGAAAGACAGGCAACAGGGTTACATTTTATCCAGCTACCATGTTAGAAAAGGGTTCCAGTTGACAAGTGGGTTTTGATTTTATCCCTTCGGATGCCTAGTTCAGCTACTGGGATATCTGTTATTTTAACACCACATCCACCCAGCTATGCATTCTAAATAAGCCTTGTCAACTTGGCATGCACAATCTGAGAAGAAAACAGACACAATTCTGTTAAAAGGAAAAAAAGTTGTGCTAGCAGACATTAAAAGTGCTGTGTTAGCTGAGGACCAAAGACCCTTAAAATCAATGGCAAAACTCCCTTTAAATGAAAGCTAATAACTTACAATGATTTCTTTTTGTTTTGATGAAACTCTGTTTACAAATGTTCTTTGTTAAAGAAACACTGGATCATGAAAAGTACTTATACACAGAGTAATGAGAGAGTTTTAGTGGTGTCATTGCTAATTGGAATATAACTAACACAAATAAAAGACCGCCTCATGTTTTCTGAACCCATATGCCCCACAAAACTACTCTGCTGATTCTCCACTCTTCTGTTCAGCTTTAGAGAAGGAGCCTGTGTATTTGTACAGTCTTCCTCTAAAGGACTGAGCGAAAAAGGTTAGATTCATGGTAAATCAGACAAAGGAAATGGCAAACCCCAGACATTTATTCTCTGAGGTGCCCTTGTCTTCTCAGAGACATGGAGCTGCATCAGCTTGGATTCGCCTGATGTGAAGGTGAAAATAGAGGGCATATATGGAAAGTCTGTGGATGGGATTTATTTATAGGCACTCTCTCAATAAAAATGTAGTGGACTGCATGCTTTCACATGCTTGAAATAGAGGGACAGAGCAGAAAAACACACAAAATTTCTCATCTGATTAAGATGAGACTTATAAAAGACAGTGAACACTTCAAGAATACAGGGGGATTTGTTTTGTTGGGTTTTTTGGGCAGGAGGGATGGACTTGGGAGTCATAACAAAACACAGAGGGTTTTTTATTTAATTTCTTTGAGTTTCCTGCTCCTTTATGAATGTCATCTTCCAACTGCTCCCCTGTATGATTTCAAACACAGGTATTATTGCACAGCTGAATGAAAAAAATAGATAAAAGGAGAAAAAGCCATCAACGAAAGTCACTAACAATTGTCAGTTTGCTGAAGAAACAAAGACTCAAGAAATCAGATGGTTTTTAACCCATGGGGCTTTCAAAACTGTGTCCAAACTCCTGAGGCAGCAGGTAACCTGGCATCATTTGGCATTCCAGCTGATTCTAGGAGATGGAAGTAGAGAGGTGTATGAATGTGAAAAGCACACTGATTTTTTTTATCCTCAAAACATTTCCTTAGTGCTGAATTACGGTTCAGGCCAGTTTGTAAGTTATATGAGCCAGTTTGCTGATCCCTAGATATGAGACTCCAGGGAGATAAAGCCAGACTCCAGAACAATCATTCAAAAATCCAGTCAGAAGAAGGATGAATATGATACTTTTGGGGATGGTGGCCCGTGGAGGGAAGAAAAGGAATTTTAAATGGGAAATTACTCAGAAGATCATAAAAATGAGCAACGCAAAGAGGAAAAAAATGACAACTTTTTGCATTGTGGAAAAATATTTTCCTCTGTGAAACTTTGCAAAATATAAAGGTATCTGTCTTTTTAGCTCATTCTTCCCCCTGAATTTCTGGTGGCTCTGCCAGAGTGTGGCAGATCCAATTGCTTGTGCTTCCTGCTTGTCACAAAGATCCTTGCTGCACTTGACAGTAGCAGTGTCACGGAAGATCTATATTAAAGATATATTCACTAGTTCATCAAACATGTATGGATTTGGTGAAAAAGAAGAATATTTTGGTAGTAAAACAGGCAGGGACATTGAAGCTCTCTGCAAGGCTGCATCAAATGAACCTACAGATTTCCCTCATAACCCTAAAGCCATGAGTTCAGGGGTTAAAAATATACATTTTTAAAATGTTTATTTTGGCCAAAAAACAGCTGGATGTGGATTAAAGTGATCATTCATGTGTTTGGTCATCTTCACGTGTAGGTGGTGAAATTAAGAATTGTTTTCAGCAATATGCCTGCATTGTGCATGCACATTTCTGCACTGAAAGCATCTGAAAGTTGGGCCTATGACCTCTCTGCCAGTATTTCTATTGGGAATGTGGTGAAACTGTTCCTTTAGTAAACACCAAGAGATATTCCAAAGCTAAATGAATTCTTTTGGAAAGCACACTAAAATCCTTGGAAGGAAAGCATAATGTAAGTACAAAGTACTTTTTTATGTAGGCTGAGACACATTCTATCTTATGTGTACAGCTGAAATAGCTGTTTAGTATAAGTCTTAATTAGAAAAAGCCTAAAGCAAAATGTTCTGTGTGCTGTATGGAGTGATCATCATGGAAGCAACAGCACTGGTGCTTGAGGTCCCATGTGCTGCGTGCTTTCTTAGGTGCAAATCCACAAAAATGGGAACAGAACAGGAACACAGGTGACAACTTTATTTATGAATGTGAATCTGCTACAGGTGCCTTGAACCTTGCAATTAAGTAGATTTTTTTTTCACAGGGAAGGGGGATATGAAATATGTTTGTTTGCTTAAATCAATTATTTATATTATCAAAAGGTACCAGTTAGGAAAGAATCTGATGTAGCACAGAGGGCCAAAAGGAGTGGCCAGATACTAGTCCCTGTAACTCCTGAAGCACACTATAATTGCAACAGCCACAGCATCACTTGAGATTCAGCTCTTTGGGCATTTTCCATGGACTGGCATAGGAAATGTGCTTTAGTGGGCTCCAGTGTGTCAGAGTGATTGTCTCCTCAAAGTAAAGCTGAAAATAGGGAGGTGAGTTGGGGAGTCAACTTCTGTTGAACACTTGCTGAAAATTTCAGAAATAGATGCATATATTTGGGCAACTAAATCCATAATTGATCCCTGGCATCCTGGCCGCACCTCGAATCCTGCACTCAGTTCTGGGCCCCTCACTACAAGAAAGACATGGAGGTGCTGGAGCGTGTCCAGAGAAGGACAACAAAGCTGGGGAAGGGTCTGGAGCACAAGCAGCTGAGGGATCTGGGGGTGTTTAGCCTGGAGAAAAGAAGGCTCAGCATAGAGCTTCTCACTCTCCACAACTACTTGAAAGGAAGTTGCAGCAAGGTGGGGGTTGGTCTCTTCTCCCAAGTAACAAGCAACAAGATCAGAGGAAATGGCCTCAAATCGTGCCAGGGGAGATTTGGATTTGATATTGGGAAAAATTTATTCAGTGAAAGGAATGGCAGGCATTTGAATAGGTTGTCCAGAGAAGTGGTGGAATCACCACCCTTGGAAGTGTTAAAAAGACATGGATGTAGCCCTTGAGGACATGCTTTAGCACTGAACATTGTGGGTAAGCAGTTGGACCCAATGATCCTATGGGTCTTTTCCAAATTTAACTGCTCTCTGATCCTATGATCCCTATAAGCCAGATTTTAAAAAATGCTGTATCAATTTCTGCATCAATGGAAGTTTGTATTTACTTAGCCTAAATGTTGTTATCATGAGCTAAACAGGGACATAAAAACCCAACTCGCTTCTTATCTGCATTAAAGCCCCATAAACACATTTGACATGGTGTACTTTAAAAAAATTTTAAAAAAAGGAGAAAACCACCCATCTAGAAGCCAAGCCTTCTGTGCAGGACTCCATTTGGCTTTCAGTGCGGCTACCTGCCAGGCTGATTCCAGATTTCAAGCAGTCTAGTGAATTATGACAGACTGGCGTCAGTCTTGTATTCCTATCTTATGAAACATTTCCAATGGAATATTTTAATTAAGATCAGCTTTGCTGGCATCAGAAAACTCATAACCTTCCCACAATCAAATATCAGCTGGAGAAAGCAGTCAGCAGTTGACCACAGAGCTGTTGTTTAACTTCAAACCAAGATGGGAACCTGCTCTGGTTTGTCAGACAGTGTCTAGCTGCTGTCCTGCTCCTTAGGTTCAGCTTCGACTCCTCAGTAAGAAAACAGTAATGTAGAAAACCACCCATGTATCTTTTCCACAAATATTCAACTCACTCCCTGGATTCAGATGGATTTTCTGATATTAAACAAGTAAATCTGTAATGAAGTAGGGAATTAAAATTAATCAAAAACAGAGCTGTTCAAGAAATTCTGTGTCTGCATTGATTTGTTATTATTGTTTTCCCCATGGATTTCAGTCACTGAGCACTATTTCCAGCTTGCCATGTCGTCAGCCTTCACTGGATCCCTGCACAGGCTGCCTGAGGAAATCAGGTTGTTTTTAAACAAAAATGCAGAATGCGGTCATTTCATTTTTTCAGCCTATAGATTTCAGGGTACTTAAAAGATCCTTTGAAATGGAGCAGTTGTCTGGGCAGATACAGTGGCCAATCACCACTTCTCCTATTAATTTGCATATAATGAGTCTATTGTTCATAAGGGATTAGCATCCAGAGACTGCTGGCTGCTCAGGCTGCTCTTTGACGGATTACTTGGACCTGTCATGACTCTTTAAGGATCCCTGCTAAGAGGCATAGTAAATTACCCTCTGCTGAGCTCCGTGCTGCTGTGGCTAGGCTGTGGTTTATTTAAATCGAGTTCAGCCATTACCACTCTGCACGGCAGCATATGTTGCAAGTGAAGAAAAGCAGCTTGGGGCTCCCAGGGCTCCTCAAGGCTGCTGGCTTGTCTCCACTTGCATGGCAGGCAGATCCAGAGGGGCTGGTCATGGTCATCGGCCCGATGGCTTTGGCAGCCCTAAGGGAAGTCAGTGTCTGTGGCCAGCCTTTTCTTAGTGCCTGGACACTGCCAGGAGTGGCTCCTATGAAGGATCAGCTAAGTGTCCTCAGCATACTGAGGAGACCAGAGTGATGGAGAGCTGTCAAGTGCAGTAGGTGGATACATTTTGACTCCTCTCCTGGTGCAATAATAGGAGCTATCAAATGAAGCTAGCATGTGATGAGTCCAAGACAAAGGGAAGCAGCTCATTGCTCAGGGTGTGAGGGAGTTGGGGAAGTCCTTGTCACCAGAGACAAAGAATGTAGCTCCCATGAGTTCAAGGGGAAGCTGGATCGATTCTTAAATAAATAAACTTTAAAGATACAGAGAAAGCAACTCTTCCTCAGAGAGGTCCCCAGCTATCAGATGCTGAAGCCTGTGAGAGTGTTTGAGCATATAAAACTAGATCCTTGTGCTGCTCCTTTGCTCCTTCTCAGAAATCTGCAGTCTCCATCTGTGACTGACAGAGACAAGGCACTGGACTGGACTCGCCATCCACCCAGAATAATTATTCCCCCATTTGTCACAGATGTGCTCCTTGCTCCCACCCACTTTCAAGCCACATGCTAGCCTACTGTTCACAGGCCTCTCAGTTAATTGAGGTATTTGTACATGTTTTCTGCATTACAAATTAAGAGAGAGATTTACCAAGGTACATTGGTGACTTCATTATACATTGGCTGATGCTTTTTGGAGAATCTTCTGCACCAATGGATCTACTTCTCAAAGTTGAACTATAAAAGAAATTTAATATTAAGTCTACCAGGTTTCAAACTAGTGAAAACATACTGTTGGTACTGGCTTTGGGTTTCTCATACAGAGAACATATATGCAGTTTAATTATTTTAAAATGCCATAAGCGATGCCAGTGAACAAAGATACATTAATCTGGACATACTGCTAAAAGGATAAAGTACTTTGAGGAGTAAAAAAATGTTACAAGAATGCTGCTATTATCTTAGAATCAAACCTTATGAAACTAGGACATGTAAAGCTAAATTTAGACACAGTAATCGCATACTTAAAATATAAATCTAGGCAAATAAAGACAAGTGAATACATGCTTAAGAAAACTGAATGTTCATTACAATCTTACTAAAACAAACCTTTAGCCCTAATTTGAAAAGTGCGATTAAAGAAAAATCAGTGTGTCTATAATAATTCATTTAATCTAATTTGTGGCTATGTGCATTCTGACTGCAGGGAAGGCCAAGGTACTAGAAAGTTATATAACATTTTAGCTAGAGGTAGGGTGAAACTTGCTGTCATCTTAACTCAGGGACTGAAAGCCTGAGGTGCCAGTGGCACACTCTGAGAGTCCCAGGATCCTGAAGAGAATCACACAAGCACAAAAGATTCTAGCTCTCTTGCAATCTTGAGGTTTAAAGCCAATTTGGGTATTGGCTACAGACTGCAGTAGTTACCTAACTCTGCATGAACTGATTCACCCACTCTGGAACTGCACCACTGGGACACAGCTGATCTCAGGGGACAGCAGCAGGAGGCTGCTGTGCAGAGCTGGCGGATAAGGATAGGCAGGAAGAATTCCAACAATAACACAAGTGCTGTCAATGAGGTATATGGTTTTTATAAAATTTTTTTTAATATAAATTCACTTAGGAGGTGAACAGGATTTTTTGGTAGTTTTCAAGCACTAAATTACTCTCTTTTTTACTTCACAGCCTGACTATCTCTGTGGAAGGCTGATTTCAAAGCTGTGACATTTGGAGACTGTGGATTTGAAATTGTTAATGTATCATTGTAAGAAACATCTTTAGAAGAGAATTTTAAAACTGAAAGCTTTCAAAACAGACAGTAACCAGGGTGCGATATATATAACAATATGCTATGTTTTTAGGATTGTGATAATATTATGCAAGCATTATTAGTGAGACCTTAATCTGGGTTTCCAGTACCTGAAGTAATAATTCAGAGCCAGGGATAACACTGAACTTTTTGATGAAAAGTTTTCCTTAAATGGGAATGTTTCGGTCCAGCTCATCTGCTGGCACTGTCTCTGAAACTCTAACCTCCCTAGTCCTAAGCACCAAGCCATGCTAGCAGAGGCATCAGACAGATGAAAAGGGTGAGTGAGGCCTTGTGCAAACCCTTTAATCTGCCCTTCCTGCTTCACCCCTCACACTGCTGGCTGTCCATCCATCTGCAAACGTTTCTTAAGCAAAGGATTTCTGGGTCTGTATTTCAGCTTCGGGTGCCGGGTCCTTTTGAGGTGGGAGCGTCTCCTTCACAAATGAATAAATGCTGCTCCCTGCTGGAAACTTTCAGTATATTGCAGTCTGCTGATATTTTCCTGATGAAGGTGGCGTGGTGGAAAATGCAAATAGCTATTAAAAATCAGACAAGTGCAGTCTTTCAGGGGGCAAACTCTCCAAGGATCAATGTTATGCAGTGGTGCTGGATCTCTTACTGACCCTCCTGGGCTACTCTTCTACAGTGCTGCAGTCAGAGCCACAAGCACAGGGGCACCCTCTCTACCAAGGACTTGGCATCACAAAAGAGGAATGAGAGAAGCCATACAGAGACCACCTGGCAGCTGCTTTTGTACCTCAGGGGAAATCCAGCATGCCTGCACACTTTCAAAGGCAGATCTGCTCCTACTGACTTGGTGCATAAGGAGCCACTTCCCCTTGAGAGCAGAGGAACCCTGCACTGCCTTACCTTGTATCAAGCACCTAAGTGCAGAAAAGCAGGCAAAGAAGTTTCTTCTGCGACTGATGGACCTGGATAGCAATTATGATCCTGGTTCCTAAACTATTCAAAGCATGCTTTGATGTGTGGATGCCATGTGGTAGATCTCACTGAGAGGAGAACAGGCCATAGGAAGATCACAGCTCTGATTTGCAAGAGGTGAGCTAGCCTGACAAGCTGTTATGCAAACACAGTTTATGCAGGTTAATTTAAGTAGAAAATATATTCAAATTCTGCACTGGATTAGGACAAATTCTGAACATCTCTTCCAACCCTCTTGACTAAGCTTCCTGTAAGGTGCTGGGAGCAGCAGCATCTAGTTCCTCATGGGAAGGTCCAGTGTACTAGGACACTTTCACAAAGTACAGAGACATCATTATTAATTTGAATCTAAGAGCTCTCAGATTTGGGAGATATTACATCCCATTGCTCACAGTATTCCCATCTCACCTCTCCATTGGCTGCTTCTCTGCTCAAGGGCTGCGCTGCCAGTGTGTTTGAGTGTGTCCACACATGTGAAGAACTGAAAAGACTGGGAGAACTTTCCGTCTTGAGCAGATTGTGTGAACTAAGGTGTTCATTTAGCAGTGTGTATAGTGCAGCTGCAGTCAGGAAAAGAAGTAGTCAATAACAGCTAAGAATAAAGAAATTTGCAAAGGCAATAGTGTTTCAAGGAATAAGAAGCACATCAGAGTACAACACCACACTTGCCTTCTTCTAGCAGTTGGTGATACCAGACCAACTTCAATTTAATTTTCATATCTTTCAACGTCGTTTCAATACCTACTTTGGTTTAACATCTGTATTTTTCCAGCCTTCACCTCTAGCAGTCATTCCCTCAGTCTTTACCTCTACTCTTTCCTCAGCTGTGGTTTCTGAATTATTGAGACATAGTTTTTTGCACCATCAACATACAATGTTTCCTTTATAAATACGGTATTTACTAAGGCCTTAAGCCAGTACTCGATGACGTTGGTGGGATTCAGTTCTCTGATTTCAGAGCACCTTGGAACACACTTTCTCTGTGAATTACAATATTAGTTTCATTTCTTAACCCCCTTTCTTAAGTGATGGAATATCAGTATGGAATCCAACATGTTCCCAACTGCGAGCTTTGCCTTGTCAGTTCCCACAACAAAACCTGGAGAAGATGCACCCCGTTGAAGGGAAGGCAGCCAAGGCACTATGGAAGAAAGCTGAGGTTCTGTTTTTCCAGTTCTGTGGGAGGCAAATGGTAATTGTTGCTAGTTTCAGGCCAGAGTTACAGCTCCCGAGCTGGGTCTCAGTCCCTGGTTCCTGTGAGGTCAGTCTGGAAAGGATGAATCAGAGGTGAGATCCAATGATGCATTAAGAGCTTTCCCAGCAAAAACAGATTGAGAGCAACAGCAAAACCAAATCCACTCAGTTAATGTTCTTTCCTGAAGCCCAAGAAAAGCCCAGGACAAAAAATAAAGAGAAGTAGGTGCATCATTGCAATACCTGAAACTACAAAATACTGGGACTGAGCACATGGCACTCCTTTCTCTCTTTCACAAACATCTCTTGGTTCTCTCTGAAACTTAGCTTTTCCCCTGTGCAACCCCTTCTGTGGTTGCTTGTGTCTTCTCTGTCCTCTTCACTAGGCTGCCATTCCTCATGGGCACTCTTTGTAGTTGTCTCTCTTGTTCACGCCACTTCTATAATTTCTGGTCTCTTAACCATTGCCCAATCAGTCCTGCTCCACCTAAGCTCCTTTCCCCTGCCACAGTATTCATCTTCTCATTCCCTGTGTAACTCCTAGGCACTCCTTTTCCACGGGGAACCAGAAATCCTCCAGAAAGTGCTGTGAACCCTATCTATGAATGGATTATATTAGGCAGGCTCTACCTGCAACTTCAACATTAATTTCCCATTAGAGGGAGCAATGTCTAAGGAATATATAATATTTCTGCATCTGGAAAGCAATTTGTTATGTCTTTAATGTCTCTGCCTTTTTTTATTTATTTGAGGTTTTGTCTTTAATGTAACACCCCTCAGTGCACCAATTGAGCATTTTTATTTTTTTCCTCCTTAATGTGCAGCAGCATTTTCTTGATAGAAAGTGATTAACTCAAATAGAAATGAGGACAGAATGCAGACAAGAAGGGGTGGATATTTTCTGCTTTTTCTATTTTTTTCACTTGCAATTTAATGAATATTTTTACAGAAGATTAATTTCAGATTTAATCAATTTTGAAAAATATAACATCAAGTAAAATGTTAAAACCTCATTGTTAAATAAAATTACTCAAAAAAATCTTCAAGGAGAAAGATATATTTGGCTGATAGTTTTTAATATGACATCAATGCTGCTCAGTCTGAGCTGTTTCCTGTTTGGTTTGCGGCAATTAAAACACATCAAAATGAAAAATAATGCAAAAAAAGTATAAGAGCAGAGCTGCAGAGAAATAGTTTTTTTTAAAGAACAGTTGGGTGATGTGGAAATTGTGATGTTCCAGAACTAACATTCACAGCAGGGAGAAGAGAAGGCTCACAAGCTTCAGTCAGTATAAAACATTCCAGAAACGAGATATTAGAGGTGGTGGTATAGGACAGGACCTTCTGAATATGACAATAAATCACTTTTCTTGAGGTAAGGTTGTTGCTCCTGTGTTTTAGTAGGATTTGAGACAAAAGGAAAGCAGGTCTGTACTGACAGCCATGTTAATGCTTTTGGTACATTTTGAGTTCCACCACTGAACAGCTAGACTCTTACATTCAACATCAGAAATTATTTCTAGGTGATAGATATTAAGACTATTTTTCTGTTCCAAATTAGAAGCCTTGCTGTAGTGGTGGGACATGGTGCCCATCAGAGAGGAGAAGATGATATGGGTCACTTTTCTGACCTTTCTTTTGCCTGTGAAATGAAGCAGCTCCTGCCAAGCTCTGAAGAGGTGTGAGCTGGACATCTCACAGCTGCTTTTGTTAATGCTTTGGCTTCTAGATCCAGAGAGCTGCTCTGTGATAAAGAGAGGGTTTCCAAAAGTTGTGTGCAGCTACATAATGGGATGATCAGAGGGGAGTCAGACAAAGGAACAGAGGTAGCTCTCACAACTTGAAACATAGTATATTGTATATAGTATGTGTAAGGAAAAATATTCTTCGTATGTGGTCCAGTGGTCAAACACAGGAAGCAGCTAGGAATGTTGATCTTTAGAACTCATCTGGACATGACCCTGAGCAGCCTAATCTAACTTTGAAGTCATCAATTCTTTCAGGAAGATCTTGGCCAAAATAACCTCAAGAGGTCCCTGCTACCACCAATTCTGAAACTCCATTATTATGTCATGTATCCTATAACCCAGGCATCCACTCTGATGCCTGGGTTATACAGGATGGGATGAATACCTCTACGTGATCTATCAATCACGGGTAAAAGTAAGGAGGAAAGAGGTCAGATAAAAGTGCAAGATGAAGGAAGCAACACAGACACAACTTTGGTTCTGAAATGTTTTTCATTGACTTCTCAGGAGAAGTTGGGAATTGACTTCAGGATGAGAACATTCCACAGCAGTGCAAATACTTAGTGACAATATAATCATGAATTATGGCAAAGGATGGCTTCAAATATTGAGCTGTTTTCTGTCACAGTAGCAGTGGTGAAGGGACAGAAGAAAGACATTGGGTTCCTGAAGTGAAACATGTCTCAGAGGAGAATATACCCAAAGTAAAACCTCAAGGTATGGACCACAAACACTTGTGTGATATTTATTCATATGATTCAAACACAGGATACTGCCTGCCTGTGTTAATGACAGTAGCTGACAAAATTAATTATTTTGGCTTGGATGATAGGAAATACCAGGAAACCCTCTCTAACAAGTTTGTGAGACAACTGAGAATAGCACTAAAAATGGACTGGACCTAACATCAGCAAAAGTGTTCAAGAGATTCATCCCAATTTTGAGGAGGTTAGTGGAAAATCGAAGACATTTACTTTATTATTAAAGCAAGAAATGATACGTAAAAGATGAAAAACAGCCTTCAAAAATGTGGGAGCACATGTGTGCATCACAAATTATGAACTGCATTTTGTGGCTTAATATAAACTGTGAGGAAAACTAAAATGTTGGGAAAATTGCACTGATCACATGAGGTACTATTTTTTACATGTTACAACACATTTTTTCTTCCTTTTTTTTTTTAATTTTTTGTCCCTCACATTGCCAGGATAACTGTTTTCTTAATGCATAATTAGGTGATTTCCTTTTGTAGCACTTCAAGAACACTATTTTGCTGCATTCTCAATGTTTGAAGTGCAAGACTTTGCAGTTCATCATGTCCCTGACTTCTTCCTAACTTTATACAAAAGCAAGACTAATGAATGTAGCTATGAGATATAATTTTTCATGTCTATTAACACTTTATTGGCATGTTTTTTTGGTCAGTTCTGTTACAGTGATTGTGCTGGGAGTGGATTATAATTAACTAGGGACAGTAAAAAACCCAAGCTCCAACAATCCAGTATGAGTTAGACAAGTTAAATTGATTAAAATTAATAGAAGACACTCTGACTCCCTACTCACCACCATCACCTCCTTCCATCACACAGGTATTTTCTTTTAGTAAGAGTTTGCATTTTTGTTTTCCTTTTGGCAGTGTTTATCTCAACAGCTCTCTGTGGTTCTCTGTCTGCTTGCATCTCACAAACAGTATAGCAGGGTTATAAGGGCTTTGTCATGTAATTGGCCAGTATGGTATTGTAAATAAGTAAAACTAATTCTCTGGACAAATAGATGTTATATAGCATTAGATGCACTTGAGTGCAAATAAAGAATTCAATTATGTTTCTCCCTCCTGCCTGTGAAAAACAGTTCCCTTAAGTCTTTTATCTAATACCATATGGCTTAAGTGCTGAGGCTTCTGGTAATTACCTTGCAGGACTGTTCCTCATCTAAGAGACATCTTCAACTCTTGACTCACTAGCAGTCTACTGAGAATTCCTTTACACTAATTTCCATTCCCAGCTCCTAATTTATCTCTCAGGCTACTCTAAGCAGTATCTTCCAACTTTTCATTTCTCCAAGGAAATTCATCAAATACACTCATGCACAAGGGTAGGAACCAGCCTGCTGCTCAGAGAAAGGCTTCTCAGAGGCCACTTTCGATGTCTTTTCATGATCATGTGCTGAGAAATCACTGTTACTTGAAGCAGGTAAGGTGGGCTGTGCTGTGGGTGTCAGGTGTAGATGCACTTGCAGCACGGGAGAAAGGGACTATAGCAGGACAAGGCTCATATAAAAAGTTGTGATGTGCTCAGCATGAGCCTCTGCCTCTCTGCACTTGCTTGGAAGAATGCAGCATAGGTTTGAACTCTAGGTTTGAAACTGGATCATCTCTTTGTCAAATAAGAGATTAATCCAAGGAGCTTCTGTTAATCCTTTCTGCATTTCTCACTAGGCACAGGGAGAAAACATCCAGTTAGTGTTTGGTGTTTGCAAGCTAGTGCTTGTGCAGAAGAATTAGGGAGGTTGGAAGAAGTTCTCTGCTGCCTGTGGCTCTCATTTCTATTGCATTGCTTCAGGAGGTGCAGAAATTATTAATCACTGAGGTGAAATGACAAAAAATAAGTAAGTAATGTTATATATTAGCTATGCTTAATAAAATGAAAGACATCTGTCAGTTCAAGTTCTGCATTTTCCCAAGAAGTTAAGAAATAACTAATATGACAGTGCAACAGAGGCAGTGCTGTTTCTGTAGACAAAGACATCTGTATTAAAAGCATTTTTTTCTGAACTGACATTAGGCTAATTCCCTCCTGTCCATTCCTAATAGATTGAATGCTAGGAGTCAAATGCCACTTGACCTTGTAAAAATCAGATCACCCACTCGAAGAAAACAAAATCTAACAATGCAGAGTCTTTCTGATATAAGTAAATAAGGTTCTGATATAAACAATTAAGTAGACTACCTGTTTCTACTAAACTGATGTTCCATGGTGTTGCTTACAGAAATACTGAGGCAGCTTTTTCTGTAACAATCATTTAACCTGAAAGAGTGCAAGATAGTCGGAGCACTCAATAGCAACCTCTGCTTCTGCCTGTTCTCAGGGGTTTGAACAGGAGCAATTTGTTTTATGGGTCACAGCACCTCTCCTGCCCTGCTCATGCAAAGAACTGGCCTTTTGTACAGCCCCTCCGTGTGTGCTCGGTGCCAGCAGATTGCCTTCCGTGGCACACACGGGCGCTTCAGAGGGAATGTGCACAGCTCTGTTTCGCCTGACAGACATTTTATTCATGTAGGGCTGATTTGCCTCATTAGCCACCAGTCCGAGTAAGTGTGATACATCAGAGTCCTGGCTCCAAGTTAACCTAGGGACACTGTTATCCAGAGGCAGCTTCTTGGGAAATACCCTCTCCGCTCCTTTTCCTCTGAAGCACAAGGGGATGCATGTTGTACTTCTCCCTGCAGAGGGAAGGCCTTGCTCCACTCCTTGTGCCCAGTAGCTCATTTGGCTGGTACACAGGAGCTAAGATGCACACACTGCTCCTTCCACAGCAGTGCTCTGTGAGGCAGGGATAGAAAGGGAAGGAAAACAGTATGTGTTGAGAATTGAAGCAAAGTGGTTATGGTATATGCCCTGAATGAGATGACCCCAAGGCTCTGATACAGGCCAGGAAAACATGCTAAAGCTTCAAAGAAGAGTAATTACAATCAATTACTGCATCTAAGGTCACAAGAGACTGTAATTACCGCTCTGATCTCCTGTATTATACAGCACACAGGCCATCTATTATGATTATAATAATTATTATAGTTGTTAATGCTATTATTTTAGAAAAAACATCCATCTTAATTTCAAAACTTCCAGAGATGCAAAAGCCTTGGTAAAGTATTCACTTGGTACTTACTCTACCTTGCTTAATTACCAGTGCCAGGCAGGCTTCTAAATCTGGTAACCCTCTACTATCAATTTCTGGTCTCTAAGTATTGATAGACCTGGGCAAGGACATCCTGGATGTTTGTTTATGCCTACCTGTTGTTAAACAGTGCAGAGGAAAGGTCTTCACTCTGTCATGACAAAGGGCTTCAGTTAATAGAGCGCTGCTGATAAGGTTTTGCTTTACTGGTGCTGCTTGAAATTGTGAGGTCATAACCCTCCTTTTGTCCTTTGCTTGTCAAAGGCCAGTGTATCATTTTCTGTTGAATAGCAGTTAACATTATACCCTGCTTTCCTAGTTCTGTACAGGATAATAGAGACATCCTCTCTGCATCTTTGTACATGGGTGTATACAATTAGACTGGAAAAGAACTTAGAGGTAAAAGGCATTAATCAATGTGCCTATAAATTTCCCAGGAGGGACTAATGTAAGAAACTTGTTCTTCAAAGTGTTTTGTTTTAGACCTTGTTTAATCTGTACTTTCCTCCTGCCTGTACTGATATAATTTTCATGGGTAATTACTATAGGAAAATAGACTTTTTTCTGTGCAAGTTTTATTAACAAATTGAATATCTTATCAGAATGGGAAATGCACATAAAAAACTGTGCATTTAAATGTGCATAAAAACTGTGTAATATATAAAAACTTGTAAGTTCTTATATATTACAATTACATTCATAACCAAGAATTGTTACTATAATATTTTGGAAACCCAGAATTGTTAGAACTGTGAATATAACCTAAGGACAAAACCATTAAAAAATATCCTAACCTGGTTAGTTCTAGTGATAGATAGTGACTTGTCAGAAGGCCCCTTCCACAGAAGGAGATGAGGCTCCTTCACTTACTCTATGTATGTTCAAATGTACCTTTCTCTTAGGAACTTTCCTTCCATGAGTTTTGATCCTATTAACCAGTCTAGCTAATCTAATTTTTCCGGGGTGGGGGGAGATAAATGCCATATATATTGCTACATTCAGTGAACATTTGCAGTTGAATAGGACATAGGGACCTTTTAAGCTCACACCTTATTAGACACCAGACAATACAAAGAAGCAGAAACAGCAACCACATCTTTGGAAAAGCCTCAATTGGCAATGAGACATAAATCTGCATCCCTCGGGGCGTTGCTGGAGGGGCAGGAAACATTAAGTGCTCCCGCTGCAGTGGAGATGCTGTCCTACTAAGAAAGCACAAGTTGGGTATCCATATCAGCAAGATCAATTGCACTTGTAATGTCAAATTTCATTAGTGCTGTATCTGTTTCCACAGCTATGGAAAAAATACTTCTTCCTCTTAGAGAATTTTGCAGACTGTGAGCCATGGCTGTTGGCAAAGCTCCCACTGATTCAGGGCCAGAGAAGAAACCTCTTCATATGCTGCAGTTATCACAAGCTGTTTGCATTTTTAACTCACACTAATCCAGTTGGAGGATATTTTTTATTATTATTTAGTGTTTTGGGTTTTTTTATCATAAGACAAGAAAACACGTAATAATATAAAAGGGTCTGAACATCTCCTCTGGCAAAAAGGAAGAAAGAAAAAAATTGCAGAGGAGAGAGATGTTTTAACATGTAGTCACCTCCTGCACTGTAAAAAGTAAATAAGAAAGTGGATGACATCATTTATGACCTAAACAAGTGTCAAAATAATGAAATACCTTTGCTGATGGGAAGCAGAATTGATACATGCCTCAGATATCTGACTCTGTTCATTTAGAAGTTGCTATCTTCAGCTGAAAAAAATGTTAAAATACCCAGTGTCCACATTTTATTTCTGGTGCTCATGAATCAAACCCACACAAAAATGAGGCAATCAGAATGCACCAGATAGCTGTAGAACTGAGATGCGGATGCCTAATAGTGTTGTGGCGAGAAGCAAAATTGTCAAAGATTGCAGTTCAGTAGTTTTATATGAACTACTGACAGGGAAAAATACACAAAGTAGTAAAATTTCATTTTCACATTCTTCTGCAAAAGGCTACAGTTTCTCATTTCATATATTTTAATTTCAAACTCACATGAGCTAAGCTAAATATCCTGGTTTTGTTCGGAGGAGGCAAAAACCTGAAACTCCTGCTTAAGTAGAGTATCTTGTAGTGTGGATCGGGTTAAGGATAAATACGTTTTTTTCTTTAGGAAACATCTATCTTGAAACAGTGCTTTTCCTTTTTATCTGCCTAGAGGCAGAGATCCCTAAACCCAGCCAGAAGGTGCTACAAGTTGTAATTGCTGGAAGGTCTGTGCTCCTCCATATGTGGAGGCTTTAAAGTTTGGTGCTCTGGTTTTATCACAGTCAGCTGCTCAGCCTGGAGAACAGAAGGCTCAGAGAGATCTTATCTATGTGTATGAAAACCTGAGGTGGGGCTGGGGGAAAAAAAAGACAAAGCCATAGACTTCTTGGTGCTGCGCACTGACAAGGTAAGAGGCACAGGTATTTTCTGAAATACACTGCAAAATACTTCCCAGAGAGGCTGTGGAGTCTCCTTTAATGCAGATATTCAAAAGTCAACTGGATGAGCTCTGGGCAATCTGCTCTCGCTGTCTTTGCTTGAGCAGGGGCTGGACCAGATAAACTCCAGAGGTCTCCACCAGCCTCTATCATGATTCTGTGAAATTACTTCTTCTCTACCAGCACTTTTTATGAAATTCTGAAAGCATACTGACACACTGAGTGCCATCCAGTGATCAGCTCAGAGGAAACAAATTGGGACGCCTTTTTGACCAAAAAAATATTATTTTTTAACTTCTAAGCAATCTCTGTTTTGTCAAATTGTTTATCTGTCAGCTTGAGAGATCAGACTATGCCTGTGCTTCCCATATGCTTCTTTTGCTGCAGATCATTCAACACCAAAGTTTCCTGAATATCCAAATCTGACTTTTAGATGATTATTTTGAAACACTTCAGATAAAAACATATGAACCTCAAGCTTTTCTGCAGGGCATATACACCATTTTCCTACTGCCAACACTTTAAAGATAAATTAGCTTCACTGCAGAAGACCAGAAGACATTCTGAAGGTTTTCTAGAGATTAGTTTAATTAGCTAATAAACCAAATGAAATACACTTAGTTTGTTGCGATAGAAGAAATGCGTTATCTTGAACAATAAACGCAGCATTTGCATGCAGCTCATGACAGCAAAGAGACTGTGAGCAATACAAGAGAGATAAATTTAACAGGAGAGGAGGTGCTGAACAAGGAGAGCAGTGAGGATCCGAGCAGAGCTGGCAGAGCAGTGAGGACAATTGCCGTGAGGATTAAGGACATGAAGGTAACAGAGGCAACAGCACTCCACTCAAGCTACCTTTGTCCAGACATGGATGAAGCATGTAGGAGACACTTCCACTCCACAAAGCAGGCAGCTGTGTAATATGCTGAGAGGCACAGCATATTGCTCAGGCACTGTGGCCTCCTGCAGCAGCTCTGGGCTGTATGGGATCGGGGCTGGCTGTGTCCAGCACAGCTCAAGACAGGGTCTGTCTGTCCCAACACACACAGGTATGCCCTGAGGAGAAATTCCCAGGAGCATCTTGGTTTCTCTCCAAGGTGCTCATGAGTCCATAACTAGTTCCGAAACTAGCTGAGAAAGGGAAATATATTGTAAAGTAAAGCAAATGGGTCATATGAAAATGGAAATAAGTGATAAAAATTTTGCAAATAATCATCAAATAGTCTTCTGATGGGCCTACCGTTGGTTTATAAGTAGGATGGTACACAAGGCAGAGAGGGACTGCAAGGCTGGGAGAGGTGGTGGGGGAGAGAAAGAGAAAAAACAAGATCCCCTTTTGGTAAATCAGAAGACGGCTGGATTTGTTCAGCGGTTCATGAAGACACTACCTAAGGTTTTCAGGTGATTTGTGCCCCTAGGGAAACTTGAAGAATGTAGAGTGTTCTCAAATTAAATACAAAATTAATCTTTTTATTCTGAAAGACAACAGAATTATGTGAGAGGGAATTTAAGGTCTGTTCAAAGCAATTAATTTTTAAAAAGTCACTAGAAACATAATTGGCCTTATACAGAGTAAAAAACTCCTGGCATCTGACTATCCCTTCTATTAAAATGGGTAAGATATAGGAACCTTTGAAAACACTGGATGTAACTAGAGGACATATTTTATGAAAATTAGTCATTGCTTTCAAAATCAGGACTTTTTACTACTGCTGATAAATTGGCTTACTAGTATAGAATAACTAATCTGTAAGGGCTTGCCTTTGGATGTTGGTTTTATTTTCTTTGGGTTTTTTTTTGATTCCTGGTCTTGATTAGCCTCCTGTATTACAACAGCATCAATCAAGCTGACTACAATCAATTCAATATGAATAGTGAAATCTATTTCCACAATAATTATTGACTGTAGCTATTAACATTATGAAATCCATATTCCTACCTGCTTGCTGACAAGACCTTCATCTTCCTTGCATTTTCTTCTTTTTAGTTCCACATACTTTTCCTGATTAAAAAAAAAATTAAAAATACTTTTCTCATTTTTTCCCCCCTGCTCACTGAGATAAAATGGTAAGATGCACAGGTAACTCTAAGGTGAAATACCTTATTTCAAACAGGAGCTAAACCAAACATTTTCCTATATAAATGACAGTAAACATCATGTGATCATGTGTGGACATAGAAATTAACTTGGGGTTCCCACAAGAGCTCAAGCTAAAGAAAGATGGTATTTGTGTGACAAATTCACCTTCTGTGGTGTTTGGACACAGACCTCCTTATTTGCAATGCATTGGTTTATCCTCTGTGTAAGTAAGGGACTGTAGTTGTTTATATAAGCTTATTGTTATGTATCCTGGAACTTTTAATGGGATGTGGGGTGAATTTTCAGCAAAGGATTCTTAAATAGTGTACAGATTTTCCATCTCAGTCCTCCATGGCCTGCATTCCAGCCTTCACCTTGAAAAAAAAGCCATTAAAACCTGCTCTATTAACTGTAGTTAAGACCATGATTCTAAACCAGAGGCGAGCTATTACTGCTGTGCTGTGGAGCATCCCCAGGAGCTGTTTATCTCACCAAGTCACAATTTCTTTCTTTCATCTTGTTCTGTGCAGGAGCAGTAACTTATTACTGGCCTCAAATTTTATCTCAGGCCACCTCACCCCACCCAGCTGAAAGGTAGGCTTAATCCCATCTGAATTGAAGAGGAGATATAAAAGAATTGCCTTTTATTCCTGTGCACTGTACACAGAACCAGATAACATGCAGAACAGAGGAAGAACTAGTTCTTTGCTGGGCCACAGAGCACTCACACCAGCATGCCCATAGGCAGATGAGATTTGGGGTCTCAGATGACAACGTATGAACGAGATCTCCATGGATATTTAAATGATTATCTAACACTCCCTGTGAGAACTCCGTTTCCAAGGCTCACGCGTGCACTCTGGAGCTGCAGCGGTGCCATGTGCCAGCTGGACACTGCCTGCTGCCACCAAGGCAGTGGGGTACGAGTGGCTCTGTTTGCACACACGGCTTCGTGAGGCTGATGAAGAACTGCGGAGCTGGCATCAAAGTGAAAACCAAGAATAGCACAAGCAGAAATAATGTATGACCCTAAAGCACCCCAGACCACAAATGGGAGTTATCTGGATAGAGGAAGATTGACAGGTCTTTGAATCCAAGCACTAAATAAAGACATGCATTTGGTGCTCCTAGAAAGATTCTGGTTCCAGAAATCAATACAAAGATTTGTTCAGCCCAGTGTGCAGCATTTTTCTCCCCTTCTCAGACAGGCTAATTTTACCTAGAAACTTGCTGTCTGCATTATATCTCCTCCTCATTTTTTCTGCAGATGATAAGGCGTTGTCCAAAACTGTCTTAATAACAGCAATAAGAAAGATGGATTGTCACTTTAGGTTACTCAGACAGTGGTAAAAGTTAATAAAGGTTGAGACTGCTTCTTTGTGCTACAAATGCTGTGCAACAGATTAGCCTGCTGGGGAGCACAATTGGAGGTGCTGGGCCCCTGATTACTCCTCAGACGCCAGGGTAGTGGTTACAGCATTCATTTTCTCATGAAGACATCTGACATTTGCTTCTCTCCATACTTCTCTATCACTGCTGGAAAGCTGCAAGTGTAACCTCAGCACAGTTAATGCTCTTCTCTAACACACCAGGACAAGAAACACCATTAGCGTGTGAATGATATATTAGGTGTTGGGCTCCTGCACTCCTCCCTTTTGTTCGGGGGTTGACCGTGAGCTGTTCCTGCTCTCCTTCTCTCCCACAGTCCATCACAGATCTAAAGCTTTGACCCTCACTCTCTGAATGCACTTCTCCTATGAGCAACTGCTTCCCAACAGGGGCTTCAGAATTAGGCATAAGGCAGCAGCAGATGATAAATGATGTTTTTTTGTAGACTGTGCAGAGCTGGAGGTCAAGCACACTATTAATAATTCTCTGACTTTTTAAAAGCTGTATTTCCTCCATTTGTTGGCAACATGATTTGAAAGGTCTGTACAAGCCATTTAAAACAGCAGCTGAACACAGGCATTTCAGCATTGTCCAATATTGATTTTTGCTTCTAACTCGCCTCTTTGCTCAGACTGGTTTCAATATCCTGTGAAGTTTAAGTGAAGACATTTCCCATCTCAATAGCTGTGCATTGTAATTTGATCCCATAGACAAGCCTGTAGTATTTTCCTTAGCAACATGGCTTGGCTCAAACAGCAAGACTGACACAAAATCTCCACCCTGGACCATTTTGCTGCCCACATGGAAGAAAGGCTGAGTGGGGAACGAATGGAGGTGGGCAGGAGTGGGGAAAGCAATCACCAGGCTGTCCACCAAGCTCAACCTGTACAAAAAAATTCCCCACAATGTAGGGCTGTTACAGCAGAGTATTTCTGCCTCCAGGGAAGTAGTTCCAAGGAACAAGAAACCCCATTAAATTCAAAGCACTAGTTAGTATGTTCCTGCATAGCAGAAATTTAAAGGAAAAAGACATTCAGGAAATTTGGCAAATTCTCAACCAAAATTAACAAAACAAAATATCATATGTGAAATGTTAAAATATGAAAGAAAAATAACAATTGTAAACATGGATTTAGCTAACCATAATAGTGACCTAAAATTTAAGAAATTTCCCCACTGGGGAAATTAGAAGATATAAATAATAATTTTCTTTTTTGGAGGGGGTAAGCAGGTGAGATCCTCTTAGAAGAGAAAAAAAAGGTCATGAGGAAGTGCTCTATTTTTATACTACAAAGAAGAAAAAAGACAAAGAAAGAACAGGTTTTCTGCTTGGTGGGGAGTGAGACAGGAGCACAATTGAAAATGACTTTGAGAAGGCTGAAGTGCTTCAACCTTTCTTTACCTTATTAAAAAGATCTAAAAGTATTCACACTGTTCATAGACTTCAGAACTGGTAGAGAGCAGAAGAAGAGGCTGCATAGATACATAATGTATCTGCAAATCATGTGAGCCTTATAAAATTCACCCCAGAGTGCTCAGAGAATTGAGCAGCAATTCCACAGCCATGAGCAATCACGGACTTTGAGGACTGATGGAAGACAAAAGTTCCAGAAGACTCTCAAGAGCTCTTCCAGCCATGTTTACCATTCCTGTAAGGAAGGAAAAACAAAGGTAAGACTGTAACCTACTGATTCTTTCTTTAGGAAGCCACAGTGGCAAAAATCTACTTGATTTTGTACCTATAGACAAAGCACAAAGTTTTGAGAACACAGGGTCAAGTCTGGATCGAATCAAAGGTCTATCTGTCACAAAATAGGTTCAGATATAATGTAACTTCTCAGTAGCCTGCAGCAGTTACAGCTTTATCTAAAACCAAGGGTAGGGCAAGCACACATCAGCATATTCTCTCAGCTCTTAGCAATCAGAAGCTTAGGGACTTACAGAGCTAGAGACTTGGCATCCTTCTGTTAATAGCCCTCTGTGACCTTTAATAGCCCTCAACAATTACTAATCAAGAGATCTGGAAAGTGCTGTCTTTATTACATGAAATCAGAATATATAGAAACTGAAAACAGTCACATACTTTCTACTGCTCTGCCTTTCAGTGAACATATTATTGTTCCCAGCCTGGATATATTGTTATCACATATACATTCATTTCATGAACAGCTAATCCTTGAGCAAAGCAATACCAAAATGTCAGGATAGCTACTTGATATTATTTACATTCAAGCAGTTACTCTGGCTAGTTTGTCAGAAGCTGCTTCATGTTAGAGTTCAACCAAATTTATCTCAAGCTATAAAGAGACAATCTCATGTAGATGGATAGACTGCAGTTGGAGAACAGCGATTAAAGAATTTTATTTACATTTCTAGCTGATCAACATCTTTTAGATCCTTCTAATGGGAAGAATTGATTTTTTTCCTCGACAAAAGGGACTTAATCAATTTTGCTTCTGGAAATGTTTTATTCAACAATAGCTAAATTTCCCTGCATAGACATCTGTCAAAACAGAAACAATCATTGGAAAAGAGAAGCCTTTTGTGCTGGTATAAAGATATCCAGTTTGTTCTTTCAACAGAAGCCTACTGATTTTTTTATGCCTTAACATACAAATGCCTTAAATGTGCAAAACCTTAACCAAATACCTCCAAATATTAGCAAATTTAGTTTGGGTTGAACTTCCTAGTTCTTTTTAAAAAATCAGTTTGTACTTTAAATTAAATGTAAATGTCATTCTCCAGAAAAAAAAAAAAAGCAATCCTTTTCAGATTAATTTTTTCTAGTGGCTCTGTACTAATTCAGCCTTTTCTGCAGTGCTGGACTGGGACTTAAGAAGCCTTGGTTCTCCTGCTCTCCAGGTCTGTAAAATGGGAGCACTATATGTTCTGTACAGAGCTGCGGTGTCTGTCTGCAGGAGACTTTTTGGGAACATTATGTTTCATGCTGCTCAGCATCTCATTTCTTGATGCAAATGCAAGAATTTTCAGTGGTCTATGGGTTACAGACTGGATGCAGGTGAACAAAAACCACGTGTGAGGTTGTAAAGCTCTCATTCACAACAATGGCCAAATGCCTGTGAGGTGCAGCTCACTTAATGGCTATAGCTCTGTATTTTTTACCACATGTAACAGTGGACAAATCTACACATAAATAAGCAAAGAACCCTTTGCGAGTTTTTAATACCGCAAGTCTTCAGAAATATTTTAACTATGAATTTTTATTGAAAATCTAATTAAAGTATGCATTATTTGGCTCAGTTTCTACCACGGGCACTGCATTTACATTATGCAAACAAATATTAAGCAGGTTCACTTCAAATAAGAGGTTCTTGTCTTGTTTGGTTTTGTGTAGATTTATAACAGCCACAACTTAATTTAAACTGATTAAAAATCAGAGAAGTCTCACCTCTGCAGTCTATAGGACTCTTGACCTTGCCAGGACTCACGGGGAGCAAAAGCCCATATGAATACAGTAGATGACACTGAATTCTTCAATTTAAATCCTTCAAAATTTGAAATCTTGAATCCTTCAAAATTTAAAATGGTAAGATTAAGAAGAAACATGTAAAAAGAGTAAATATGAATTTGTGTTTGCTTTCAGTTAAAAAGTCTCCCAGTTCTTTAAGCTGATGGATTGTCATATCTATAAATACATCTACTCTCTTAACCTCTTGCTAACTATCAGTTGCACACCATAGTCTGCACTTGGCGTCAGTGCAGTCACTGCAGCCAATTTGGCCACTTCTGGGACACATTTATCACTGCTGTAGAGGAACGGACTGAAACCCGAATTGCGAATTGGGGCCCTGTTGTACTCTGCTCCGTGGTAACAGGTAATACGAGCAGAGAGTCCCTGCTCCAGCCTGGATCCACACCCACCACAGCGCTCCCACCCACATGGTGATTCACATGACAGCGGCAGGGAAAGGTCTGATTCTGTCACACCAGAATGAAAAGTGACCTTACGAGGCATAACCTGTGTGGCATACCTTCGAATCGCATTTGGGAGGGAGTACAGGTTGTCAAAGACGATTAAAGTGCTTAACTGACACACACGGGAGACCTGAGGGAAACAATAAGAAGCCAGAAGAAAACTGTGAGGCTCCTTGGAGGTCCTGCTTAGCTGCTGGCACCAGTCGCTGCTGGCCCTGCACCAGCACCCTCCCATTGCTGCCCACTCTGGCACAGCTCTTCTGGAGGGGGAGGTGAAGCTGACACTGAGGTGGCAATGCCCAGCCCACAGACCTACAGGAACACAGCTCCTCCATCTCCCTGCATCCCCCATCACCTCCAGTGCTTTCTGGGAACCGCATGCCCACCCATCATCGCCACGGCTGGTGCCGGGCCCGGCACCCTCTGCTCTCCTGCCCCGGCCACGGCCAAGCCAGGCCAAGGTGAGGATGTGATCCTAAAGTAGTCATGCATGTGGTGATGGCGAGCAGGGGCTCAACACCCACTTCTTCACACAGCACCTCCCCAGCTGCCTGCTCACACAGCCCTGGCTGCTCCCACCCACCTTTTCTCTTTTTTGTTCTGGCTGTATGGAGTCGGGTGGGACACAAGTGCAGCAGGGTTTGAAACTCTGCATTGCTTGGCACGTCTGTCTGGGAAGGACCAGCAGGAGCAACAAGATGGAGGGGTGAGCTGGGGACAGGCTTGGCGTGCCAGCACAGCTCAATCCAGCACTGCCTCTGCCAGGTGGCCCTGCTGCCTACCTGAGCCTCTGAGGGCTCCTGGCCGCTGAGGACTAGGGACTGCATCCATGGCACCAAGGGCAAATGCCAACCGCTGGAATCAGCAAGGAGCAAAGAGGCCCACAATAACAGTGCTCAGCTTCATAGACTTTTATTTTTGACTCTGTACAGACGCAGCTGCAATTGTAATAAGGCATCAAACGCACTATTGAACAGCTCACGATGGACTGTGATGTTTCACCCTGTTGTGGGTCAGAGTTTTACAAGATTAAACTGGTTGCTTTCTTAAGTCAGTAAACTTTATAGTCATTGCAGACAGATTTTTAAAAGAATTACAAAGACTAAAAAATTGTAAACACATAAAAACCCAACAACAACCCAGTGTAGCTTCCTAGGAGAGTCTTAGGCATTTCTGCCACAGGGCTGGCTTCAGGAGGGCAGGAGCAGGTGAGGCTGGTGGGAGCCACGCTGTGCACCTGCAGCATGGGGGGCTGGGACTGTGTGGTGGCAGCCTCCATTCCGATGGCATTCCCAGCAGGTGCCATGCAGCTCCCAATGTCCAGCCTCAGCCACAGCGTCTGACTGAGGAAAAGGAACCGAGAACACCAGGGAGCTCTTTGAGCAGCAGGGAGCCAGACACCAGCAGCTGTCACTGTGGGGAAGCCTCCTTTCCTGCAGGGAAGCATGGACACCTCCAGTGGGAAGGTCAAGGCCAGGGCTGGGCCCAGCCAGCAGACATGTCATGAGGTAGAAAATGGGAAAGTGTCACATTGGGCAGTTGGGGTTGGTCAGAAATAAACTGACTAAGGGCACAAATCCTGTTGTGTTTCCATGGTACTTGGAAATCCATACTCGGAATCCTGCTGTGTTTAGAGGGCACCTAAAACCCACTCAGTATATCCCAAAATTTAGTTCCTCAAAAAAAAAAAAAGCTTTTCAATGATTCAAGTGACAATTTTAGCCCAGGCAATGAAAAAACCACCAGCAATTCTTCTCACATTTGTACCTTTAAAGCATTTAAATATCAAGCAGGGGAAGTCAAATTGCGAGGGTGCATCAGAGGGCAATCAACGTCCCTCAGCCTCGTCCTTTGGTAACATCTCGTGTGAGGTGAATCGTGGGAAGGCCTGTCCACTGGCCAGCCAGCTCATACATTCATTTCCACCATCGGCCACCAGACAGCAAGTGCTTTGGTTTCTGTCTGCGTTTGGTTTTACAGCACGAGAACCTGAGAGTCCAGAGGTTTTGTATCGCACCGTCAACTCACACCATGCTGCAATTTGTAAAGGTGATCAGAGAAATGCCCTGAGCATTTTTATCTGCCGAATTCCTGCACTCTGAAGGCCTTTCTTCACCTCTTTCATAGCCCACACTTACACCAAAATAAAGAAATTCTGTTAGTCCTGTTATTTAAATTTTATTACTCCTCACACTTCAGCAGTGTAAATTTAGATTATTAGGTTGACTAATGTTTCCTTAAAATGCTCAGAGAAAAATTCAGGGTGCGTTTAAGTATTGCAGGTTCATGATCTGTGACAGGCATTTTACAAAGTGTCAGAAAACTTCTCACTTGACAATAACATACTGACAGTCAGGGGAGTGTTCCTTTTTTTAGTGCTAATAATCAGCATTAAGGCATGTCATGGTTTCTACAAGAAATCCGTGATCCGTACAACTTAAGCTGTCATCTTTCTGCAGTAATGGAATGTACTCAAATTTCATGCATATGTATAATTAAAAAATAAAAATAATAGCTCTCAAAACCACCAGCCTCAGTTTTAGAGCTTCTGTCATGTAGGTGAAAACACAGGACCCAGGCAAGTGAAAGAGTTTTCATCCCCTGAGACATCTGCCCCCCACCCCACACCATCTTGCTGACCCCAGCTCAGCACCACTTGCCCTCTCCTTGGCATGGCTTTCCCGGGACCTGTGGAGGCCACAGCCAGCCCCTTCCCATTCTGTGGGCAGGGTGAGAGGAAGCGCTGTTCCCACCTCCCCACACTGAGCAATGTGTCAAGCTCTGCAGGCAGCATCTGCATACCCCACCAGCAGACCAAGCCAGCAAAGGAGGAACCTTCCTGCTCTGCACCCAGATTATCAGGCTAGTTCCTTCCTCACTTGTACTGATCACAGCAGGCTGAAGGTAGCTTCCAGATATAAGAAGACATTTACCCTAGAGATTCAATCCGGAATCCCTGATGGCACAGCCAGAGGGATGTAAGCTCTTCAAAGACGACTGTGGAAATGCTGGTCACTGCCTATGAACATGCTGTGTATCATGACATAAACTGAGAGAATCATCTACTGGGCAGCAGCACACTCTAATGAGGAAGCTCATTTAATGATGCAGTAACACCGACCTAAAGCTGTGGTTGGAGCAGAGAACGTGTGAAGCAGGGTCTCTTTTGTGGGGCCAGCGTTAAAGCCTGGGTACCACAGCGTGGTATTTACTGACCAAAGGCATGAATCTGGAGCAGGGCAGCTCTGGGGTCCTCAGTCACAGGCACCCATCCCAGCACCTGCAGCTAGCAAGCTCAGGGGACTGAACTAGTTGAGTCAGACTTGAGTGCTGCACTTGTCTCCTGACAGGAACAGCAGAGAAGGGGAATGAAGAACCAAGTAGCAAAATAGCCTCCAGTCTCTCTGTGAGGAACCCACTTTTCTGCCACCCACTTGTTATTCTGAACTTTGTGCTGCCATGTATTACTGCGTAAAGGGAATATAAAGGAGATCTCCTCACTCCTTCCCAAGAAAACTCTTCTCCTGTGTGTCACAGTGGGAAAAAAGGTATCATTTTAAAAACAATTCATATTCCTGATATATGAGAGTTAACTCACAACTGAGAAGGCTGTCATAGTGAAGCACATTTTTCTTTTAAGACTGCTGTCAGAGACTGCACAGACAGAGCTCTTCACCCGTGTTTGGCTTTGCCAGGGACACATACATACATAACATACATATACATATTAATAAGACATATATATATATATGTATTAACCATTGCTCAGTAAGAACTGACAGCGGTGCACTGAACAATTTTTGTTGGTTTTCCCAGCACAGCAAGAACACATCAATGTTCCACAGAAGCTGACTGACAATAAAGCAAATAGCATCAGTGGTACAGGTTTTTGGCTACAGTGCCACAGAACTGAGATTAATAGCAAAGTACCCTTGATCATCCCCTATGTTAAGTGAATCTCATGTCAGCCAGTAAACTGCCTGATACTTAACCTCAGTATTTCCTGATGATTTATTTTTTACAAATAAACTGGGTTTTATTGAACGAGTCTCAGAGAGCTCCTTCCTGACCTTTCCTTGCTGGTTATGAGAAGGTTGACAGCCTAGTGACATAAAACTGAAGTTTCAAAAAGGACTAATAAGATGCAGACAGCTCCAGTATAAGCAAAACCCTGCAGCTGAGCTTTAACTTCTTCTGGTCCAGTCTCAGCACCCCCATGCTTTTTCAGTCTTTGGGTCTTTTGAGCCTCCAAACAAGAGGTCTGTTTATTCATGTTATGGCAGTTTTCATACAAAGACATCTGTCCACCACGAACTAGACTTCTTTATATGGGTCACTATAGCTATCAGAAGTTAATGACTATCAATCATTGCTAATGTGAACTGAAATGGAGCCACTGACCTCAAGCTGAAAGAGCCTTTGTCTCTTACCAATACCACAGGCCATCTGGTTTCCTGCCCTTTACCTCTTATTTTATATTTCAAATAATCATCACTAATTGTACAATTGTTTGAAAATATGGGAGGTTTGTGGCCAGTCATGGCCAAGTGGTGTTCTTTCTTCCCATAGCTGTTACTCAATTGAAGAGAAGGGATCTGTTTAAAATTAAAGAATAAAAAAGCATCTCTTAATGAAATACTAGCCCTGCTATTTGATTATTGGTCCTGCTTCTTAACATCCTATCAAGTAGACTGTTAATAATCCTGCAGGCTTCAAAAATTAACAGCTTCTAAAGTGTCAAGGTCATTCTTGTTCTATATGGGAGTAATAAGAAAATTATATAGGCAAGACACCAGTGGAATGTTTTATATTACGATAAACAAGTATCTGAGGAACCTACTTATCACAAATCTCTTTTTATTCAGTGGTTTTCATTATTTTATCATTTGCATTTCGTCTGGCACATTTCCCTTTTACAACAAGTACTCATATATTGCAAACATTTGATTATAGAGCTTAAGATAACACCAATCCTGTCAGACAAATAAACTGCATCACCAGCTATCTTCAGCTGCATCTGCTTTCTTTAATGAAACATATTTTCCTGTAGAAATGCTGCCTTAAAAATCATGACCACACTGACTATCTATGGCAAGCACGTCTTCCTCAACTAACGACAGCTCGAGCATATTATCATTTGCTCCAGACTTCATTCTAAAATTGAAAGATCCATACAGCTTTGCAGACTCCTTGGAGGATGCAAACCTGCTCCTGCGGTACAGCTCCCCTTTCCACATGGACATCATGAGCAGGCTGGAGAGCACCACGCCCCCCAGGGTTAAGAGACACAGCCCAGCGATAACACAGCGGTCCAAGTGAGCACCGATCCTCGCGCTCTCGTTCTCCAGCCTCTCCATCTCCCGGGCAGCCACGGTGTTGGGATCCACAGTCACATCTCTGGGTACCACATAGGAAATTATCACCAGCAAAATGCCACTAACCAGGAACAAAATGGCACTAATGAACCCATAGTCAACGGATTTCCCGGCTGCTGCCTCCGAGGCAGCATCATCCTCCTCGGAGACCAAGGAAGGAGAATCGTGCACCCATTCAGGTGGCAGCTCCCTGCAGGAATGCTGCTGCAAAGGGGCATCCTGGCCACCTGTAGGAGTCGGGGGACTTCTTGCATGCTCCAGATTTACATTTTCATCCACATAGGTGAATGACGTCTCGAGTTCCTGGGCACAGCAGCAGGCTTTCTTCTTCCCTCCATCCTCTTCCCTGGGCAAGAGCTCGGCTGGCTGGCAGGGCTGGGAGGTGCTGGAGGGTGCAGGGTGCTCCTGGGGAGAAGCGCCCAGGGACAAGGACTGAGGTGCCAGGGGGGGCTCAGCCACAGGGCCCCTCTCCAAAGACTTGCAATGCCGTTCACAGTGCAGGGCTGCCGCGGCAGCTGCTGCTCTGGGGTCCACCTCACCCCCCTCACGCTGCTGCTGCTCGTAGGGATGGGAGGGCAGGCTCCAGCCGGTAGCAGTGCCCAGGGGCACCTGTCTGCTCTCCTCGGCCAGGTAGAGAAGCTCCATGCAAGCCATCGACCTCGTCCCCGTGAGCCTCGCCTCCTGGGCTACGGCATTCTCCAGCAAATGCTGCTCCTGACCTGCAGAAGCGGCTTCACAGTACTGGCGCTGCTGTATCCCAGAAATCTTCTACTTTTTCACCAACGTTTTGTTAGGGACATGGCTTGTGTCAGCTGTTAAATGATTAAACAAATCCTCTCTGACATTCATTTCTTTTTGGTCTGCAAATGAAATAGCAGAGGGGGAAAAAAACAACAACAACAAAACCGAACCCGACAACCTCAAAATGATACATTAATAAACCAAAGGGAAGATAACGCAAATGTAACACATCAGCCCTCTTCTCAACTGTTTGAAAGGAGATGGCAAACACGATTGTTTTAACCACGCATTTAAAACTGCAATCCTCTTGCAGATCCAAAATCTACTAGGGAATCTAATCAACCTTTGACACCACTATCCAATTAAGGCAATAATCTAATCTACAGACCACAAGACAACCAGAAAAACTGTGTAAAATGTCAGAGAAAAGATATGTCTGTTCTTTTACAAGCATACAACTCCCATCCCTCCCTTCCAAATAAAGAATTTTACACTCAGATTCACAGACTAATTAGAAAGAAACACGCAAATCCCATGTAGCTCAATAATCCAGGATCTGTATTCTCCGGTGGAAATCTGATAATCCTATGGGAAAAGCAGGGCTTTCCTATATAAGATCTACCATTCATCTAAGAGCTTCTGGAATGAAATTATGCCTCAAAGACTGATGACTCAAAGACGGATATTACTTCTCATCTGCAATTAATTCGTCATTACCCCTTTCGCCCGGGCCCCATCCCCCCCGAGGCTGCCCGGTGTCACGGGGCGAAGCCTGCAGCCCGACAAATGTGTTGCATGCGTAGGAAACACATGTGCGCCTATAGCACATACGTGATCGCTCACAGCCGCTGCTCACTCACGCTCTTCTCGGGACCCCAGCGAGAACTGGCGGCGCTGGGAAACGCGATCCCCGCCGGCGCCGGGAGCAGCCGGACCCAGCCGCCACCGAGTGACCCGAGCGGCACCGAGGTGAGCGGCGCAGACACGCACAGGCACACGCGCATCCCCGGCAGCCGGGAGCACGCCGCTGCTGCTGCTGCTGCTGCTGCTCCTCCCCCTGCTCCTCCTCCTCCTCCCCGCGGGGCTNTCGGCACGCCGGGAGCTGTAGTCCGGCGGCGGCTGCGCTGCGGCGGTATTGCCCGGAGCCGCGCCCGCCCCGCACTCCCCGGGGACTCGGCCGCTGCCTGCGGGTCGCGCTGCCGGGGCTCCAGGCACCGGAGAGTCCCCTCCGAGTCCCCGCGTCCTGGCACGGGCTCGGAGAGGAGCTTCCGTGCTGCCTTTTGCGTGGTCTAGCTCAGTCATCACCCTGAGTTGTTTTCCATAGTCATGGGAGCTCGCGACTTACTTCAGGGAAAGATAAAATCAGAGTCTCAAGTGATGAATGATGAAATCAGATTCTCAAGTGATCCCAGAACTCCTGGAGCTTAGACATCAAGGGATGTGCTCACTGCGCAAGATTTACTGGAAAATCTCGGGAGCTCACCCGTGTTGGCAGACTGTCCACACACTTCCTCTAGCTGGCATAAATGACTATTAAAAAAAGACTGTGGCCAAAAAATACATAATAAATGAATGACCATTTCATTTTCAGTACGAACCTTCACTGAGTTTTCTTGCCAGTGCTTTTTCCTTGCCAGTGCCAGTGATAAACTAGAATACAAAAATAAAGTATGGAGTAGTCTGAAGTGAAGGTTTATCAGAGCTGAATACTGTGCTGTTGTGGAAAGGCCAGGCTCTGGGGAGACAAAAACCATGAGCAGAGGGACCTTTGTCACGGAGCTGAAATGAGGATGCACACAGGAATTGGACATGAGCAGCACCTGCCTGCATGGCTGTTGGGCAGGAAAGCAGAGGCTTGAGATGGAAAGCAAGCTGGGAAGGAACCAGAAGAGACAAGCACAGACTGTCTGAAGGAGTTGTCCTAACATCAGAGAACAAGGTGATTCTCTGTAAGGACTCTGTGCCAGTTCTGAAGTGATGCATTAGGCAATCAAATCAGTTTTGAAGACATATCCTGCTGAGACCTGAAACACGCAGCACAGAAGATTCAAATCTTTGTGGGAGTAACTCCCATGAATGTCAAAATTACTTGCCAGGACACGGCAATAGTAGGACACTTGCAGTACCCCTCTCACAGATCACTCAGATCTCTGGGCTGCTTTGGGTACCATTTCAAAGCTGCTCCAGGCAGTTTTTCCATTAGCAAAGTGCAGTTTCAATGCATTGAATAGTGTATTATTCACTCTTTGAAGAAAAATTGTAGGGAGAAAATTATGGAGTTGGGAAAATGGTGCAGGCTGTCCTTGGAGCTTTTTATAACAGTGCCCTCTTTGAGATAAATATAAAGGAGCAAATAAAACCTAATCAAAGAAACAAAAAAAGCCCATCTGTATTGCTCAAATAATTTCAAGTAAACGTAAAGACAGAAACAAACTCTCCTTAAGGCTATTGTACATTTCCATTTCTGGGAATTAGCAGAATAGGAACATTCAGATGTTGGGCAGTGACACTGCAAGCTGCACCTGCCGCATACAATAGACAAGTCTTAATTAAATGACTGACAGGAAAAACTATGGTGCTCAGCCCTGGCAATGTAGGCTGGAAGAATGCAAACACCTTTCCTGGCTCCTGGCACAGCCTACCAAGGCCTTAGGTGGGCACTGTCCTTCTGACAGTTGATACAAAGGCAGGAAATGGTCTACACACAACAAACGGCCATGTTGTTATTCTTTCAAAACCCAGGAGCTACAGCATGCACTCTTGAGCACTTGCTAGAGCCTTAGTTACTTGTTATTTAGCCACCAATCTCTTGCTGCTCTGCCACCCACTCTCCTCCCCATTTTGTGCCAGCATGTGTTGGGCAAGTATATTAATTTGTTGCTGGTAATTGCAGTCCCACAAACTATGGAGCAAACAGAGGGAACCACAACTCTGTCAAGCTAAGTGTTGTCTATTTTTATGTGCCTTATGTGGTACTGTTTCTCCTTTGCCTAGTAGAGTTCACACACACTCTTAAAGCAAAATCATTGTATAGTCTCAATTCATAATACTGACATTTCATTTTCTTACTTTGGATGCTGCAAGTTAACAGCATTTTCTTTTAAAGAATGTGATTGTTTCCAATGCTCTGAGGTGTGGAGGTGGTGAAATGAATGCATAGCAATGCATACTCTGCAAACACAAGTACAGCTGGTGAAAAGATTAATCAAGTAAGGGCAGGGAGTAAGAATATTTGTCACAGGAAAAAAAAGTCTATGTAGAGCTGAAAACCAGAGTGATGGACACACAATGGGACAGGAATAAAAGACTGGAGTAGACTGTCAGAGTTGATGAGCCTTGTTCTCTGTGCTGCAGCCTACCACATCTACAGCTCTTTCAGATATGGAGCTGGGCTGTAGTAGCAACAGAGTTGATAATACAGAATCTGACAGTAGGCTGATAAAGGTGTCTCAGTTGACATACATGCAATTAAATTTAAACCATGCTCTGGACCAGCTTGTAAGCTCTCTTTAAGCTGACCCAACTATAAATGGGTATGTGAAATAGATGTAAATATTTTTTCTGTTCTCAGTAAGCTGTGCTCAGTATAAAACTGGAAGGAGGCTTGTGAGGATCTAAAAGTTTCACGCTTTCTATTTGAAGCCTCACTGAGGACCTGACCAGACCTGAAGGCTTCAGAGGAACCAGGCAAAACTGGAACAATTTTTCTGAATGGTGCATACTATTGTGGTCTGGTAGACAGTGCGTTTCGAAATATTCTACTCGCCATCACCAGTTCAGGGAATTTTCCAGTGCTACATGGGATCCTCAGTGAAGCACTCCCCAAAACATTTTTAGTCTTTTTTTCCCTCTCTGTCTTATAACATATGTACAGAGTCCCTGAGTGATCTTGTGTTCCCAGAATCTTCAATTCCTTGCCTTGCACAGTCATAGGACCTTGGGTTTCCAGTAGTCCTTGTGCAAGTGTTGCAAGATTGAAGAGGTTCTAAAATAAAGGTGCTCTCCAGCCAGCGTGGAGAATAATACATTCAGAGAAGTCTGGAGAGAATATTGCATAAACTTCCCATTTCCACTTGAATAGATCATACTATTGAATAAATTGGCTAGGGACCCAATAACATGGGGCTGCCGAAAAATTTAAAACCTATTAGAGAAATATATGGACCTGTGTACTGGTCTGTGAAAAATAGCGAAGGTAATAGAGGGAAATGAAGAGGTAAAGCTAAATTTATATATAAAGTGCAAGAGAAAAGAGTGATACAATTATTTTTTTCGCTTAGAGAATATAAGTATTCTGAGGCTAGGAAGCAAATATTTGGACAATAAAAATAAAAATCCAACTATAAAAATAAAAATCCAACATTTCTGTGTGTTTAAAACACATTACTCTCACAGATCTATTGATTAATAAAGCAAAAGCAGATAGGAAAGCAATGTAATTCTGCTTTAGTTGATTCACTAATGCACATCCATTGTGCATTAATAAAAGACACAATAAGTAAATAATTTTATGGAGAAACAAAAAACCATAAGATGTGTGATATGATGTTCCAGAATTGCCACGAGTAGATTAAATCCTTGATAAAGCCCTCTACTTCTCATGTCTGAACATGTGAAATAATGGTTTGGGTAAACAGAGATCCTGAGGGTGAACAAAAAAAGTCAGTCTCGGTCTTAGGGTAGAGGGTCATCTGGAGGAGCAAAGGGCCTGTTGACCACTTGGAAGACACAGTAGTTTTAGCCCAGCTCAGGAGCTAATGAAGGACAGGTAGGAATCAATGAGCTGTCATGCTGAGGTCTACTCCCCAGCACAGCATCTGTGGGGCCTTTACAGGCCTTTGCTCACCAAGGCAAAAGGCCCCAAAGGGCCAGCTCTGGGTGTCCCCGGGCTGCTCTTTCCCACCTGCTGTGCCCACACCAGTGACTCAGGCTGACCAACCCCACTACCACAGGTTTTCCTGCTGATCCTGACCAGCCTCCCTGCTTTCCCCCTTCAGGAGCCATTTTCTCAGCCATTTTCCCCTGAATCCCCAAGCAACTGAGCACCCCTGTGTCAACAGGCCTATCCTTGACTGGACCTTGATTGTTCTAGTGTCCTGCTGATTTTCTCACAGCTCTTTCTCGGCAGTCTGGGCTCAAGTGGCCCAGGGGGACATGGCCGAGCTGGCCCTGCTATGCCCAGAGCAGAGTGACTGCTGAGTGCCAGCTAGCTGGATACCACTGTAAGTGCCTAAGCTTTGGACACTGGGGTGGAGGAGACACCTTCTGCCTCCCTGTGTGCCTCCGGAATGCTGAGCAGTGAGCTGTGTGATCTGAAGGAGCCTTGATGGAGCCCAGACAGCTCCTCCTTGCTCTGGGCCTGGGGTGGCCACATTGTCCCCACAGGTGTCTGCCCGCTGGTGGGGAAATACCAGCACTGTGCTGTCACCATGCTGTGAGAGCCAGAGCGGCCATTTATTTCCCACCATGGTCATACCTGAGACATAAAAGACAGGTTCCTCCTTGGGTCACCCCACAGATTGAAGACTACAGCCGTGAACCCTCTGTGGCTGCTGAGTGCCAGGCATCATGCACATGACTGACTCCTGTCATTGCCTTTTTCAGGTGTTTTCCTGGATGATTGTTCTCTTCACTGTCCTGTACACTTGAGTGGAAAGACAGAATCACCTCCAGTAATCACACATTAGATCTGGGAGATATAGTCCACCAGTTATTCAGCAGAGACAAACCTAAAAATCCTAATTATGCTGCTAAGGAATTTAAAGGGAAAGCGGGATAATAGACTACCCTGGAGGGAAGCCCAGCTGAAAATCAGAGGCCGCTTAGGAGAGAAATAAAGAAATCACCAAGGAGATTTTAAGCAAGGGATTTAAAGGACAGAGAATAGTGCAGAAATAAAAGGGGACTGCGGCATAATATGAGGAAATAATAACTTGACCCATCAAGTTGGGGGGAGGTGGTTTATACTGAATCTGGAAACAAAAATTACTCTGTTGCAGTACACGTAAAACTATGGGTGAAAGAAGAAAGTGAAGGCTGCAGTTTCTGACAAGGCAAGGACACACAGCCTTCAGTAATATATATATTGCTGGTGACAGAATGAGGTTTTATAAAAATTATCAGGAATAGTACACAGGGGTTCTATGTTATCAGCATGTGTTAAAGAATTTCTTCAACAGAAACTTCAAAGATGTGTTCACATTAGAGAGGTAAGGCTGATAATTTGTGGAATTTGCCTGTATTAAAAAGACTAAACATAAAAATATAGTAAAACTTTCTTCTCTTGTTAGTGCTTTATGTCCATATACTATGAAGTACATAAAAAAGCTGAAATCAGTATTCCCACTTTAAAGGCAAAGAAGCTGAAACACGGGAAACTTGTGTAATTTGTTGCAATACAGGCAACTCAGAACAAAAATCAAGGCACCAAAATTAAGATGAAAGAATTAAGCCTTGACCCTTGTGCCTCATTCCCCCTGTTTTAGCCAACAGCAGTGGGCAAGCAGTGGCTTAGGAGGGAATTCAGTTCTTTTCTTCATACCTAAGGGGAGAACCATTGGCATGAGCAAAGAGAGACACGCTTTTTTTTGCTGGCCAGCCTTCGCGTACGAAGATCCGGGGAAGGCCTCTCTTTCCTTTCAGACCTTCCAGCCTGCGCACTGGATTTTTTAGGTGAGACACAGGGCGCGCAGATCTGAGCCCACCCTTTAATCCCGAGGTTCAATCTGCCGGGCCAAAGCGATTCTGGACAGTGGCAGTGAGGTCTTCCTCAGGACGTAGGCAGATTGCCCCCTTGCAGGGCTAACGAGCTCTGCCTGCCCGGGGAGCAGCCTGGCCGGGATCGAACCCGAGCCTCGGCAATTACTGTGCCGTGTGCTTAACCACTACACCACCAGGGCTCCCAAAGAGAGACATAGAACTGTTTTAAACTCATAAATCACAGCATCAGAGATGTGCCAGGAAGGTGTATCAGTGGGGTTTTGAGGCAGAACTAGGGTCCATGCACATTGCTGGTGGTGGCATTTGTAAATTAGCAGCCATCGCAGCCAATATTCAAGAGAGTTCAAGGCAGAACTCTTGTTCTGCCCTCCCTCTTTGTAGATAGTTGCTAATATGAATCGATGGCAAAGAGGCAGGAAGGGTCTTTGTTTGGGGTCCATGGAGATATTTATTCCAGCTGCGCACGTGAAGGGTTCAGGGACAAAGACCAGACTCATGGGAAGGGTCCAGGGTTAAGTATGGGGTGGTTGGGGCAGAGAGAGCATCAGGGGCCAACCCTCAGGGGGCACAGGGGCAGTGCACAGGTGGGGTCAGGGTGTGGGAACCAGTGAGGAAATAGATGGAGGTGGCTGAGGAACAGGGGTGTGTGGGGGGAGTAGGAACATTCTGGAACAGGGATGGGAGCGACTGAGGGAACAGAGCAGGGGAACATTGGCATAACAGAACAGGGCATCCTGTGGGAGAAGCCTCTTGTGTCTCTCTAACTTGGGGAATGCCTCTCAGGGTCCTTCCCTCCCAGGGGGTCCTCAGGGGACTCTTGTGTGGCAGGCTCACCAGCCTCCACAGCTCTTCTCTTCCTCTCTTCTACGGACCTTAAGCTGACTATCATGCTGAATTTATGTGTGGAGGAAAGCCTTCCCCATGTGTCTAGTCCTGGCCATATCACAACCACTATAGCATTTTTGCAATCAGCTTTAAACAGGCCAGGATTTCTCACTGTCCTTCCTCATCTCCTAATAATATTAAGGTTCCTTCTAGAACAGTGTCTGCAAGGAGTTGTAAAAAACCCTGGCGGAATACAACATGCTAAAACCTGGGGTAGATAAACAAAATGGGAAAAGTAAGACTAATAAGAGTAATACAGGCCTTGACAGATCTGCCAGACTCTTCCAAAGGGCAACATTTCTTCTACAATATTGAAAAACAGTGAACAAAGTGCTACAAAATAAACTGCAAGAAACAATCCTTCTACGAAGCCATGTAAAAGAGGTAGACCATCTATCTATGCATTTTCCTCTCTGACATCCAGTGATTTGGTCCTGTTTATTTTCCAAGGGAGTGTGATCAGACTGAAACTGGAAGGAAAAATATATGATCTTTTTAAACAGTCTAACCTTTAAAGTCCAGCCTGTCCCCTGAATTTTGAGAATGCAGCTTGAGGTTTTTAAACAAGACCTCTATTGATATCAGTGGCAGGCATTGCAGACCAAACACCCACAGAGCAAGAAACATTTAATTCATCAGATATGGTTAAGGCTTTGAATATTCTTTTTCTTGTCATGTACCCACTGTTTGTATTCCTAAGGATGTTCTATTTGCTGTCCTCCTTTGATAGCCTTGGGAAGGAGAAACATCTCTTCTTAAGGCTGAGCTTAACAGAGGTATCTGGAATCAATAGTGAAAAATAAAACCTGACCTGATGGCTTTGATTTTATTTCAGTTAGGAGGCATGGACGGAAATATGATGTCATGTTCTATATTAAACCAGCTCTGAAAGCTTTTAATTGCAGTGTGTTTTGAAGCTGTATATCCAAATGGTGACAGCACACTATGTTGGCTCCTTCACAAACAGAAGTCTTAGAGAGTCACATGCTTCTAAAGAAAATGCTTTACACTTTTCTGTTCTTGACACACCAGAGTCATTTTTATCTGGTTACTATGTTATGCATGCAACAGAACTGCAATGATAGTAAAATCTGCGACATGCAGGCGGGACTGCGGGCACAGTATGAAAAAAAGGCAGTTGCTTATTTGAGCAGTTGAAGAGCTCCTAATACATTATTTATGGGCAATCAATATTTTTTTTTAATAAATAAATGTCTATCTATCCAGTCAGAAAAACCAAGATGTGTCTATTTCAGTGTTGGTGAAAAGCAGAAAGCAAGACCATAGAGGCCTTAGTTCACATTGGCTAATTACCAAGTCTTCCTCTGGCAATGTCTGGGCACCCAGCACAGACAGGTTGGGTTTTGCAGGAAGGTTGGTTCTTAAAAAGAGGAAGATCATTTTTAACTTGTGGCAAAGACCTGGTTCCTGAGCAAACAGGTCTCCATTACACAGCCCTGAATGGTCTTTCCAGTGCAATGGGATTTATTTCAGTGTGAGACAGGGACAGATAGCTGGCTGTCTGGTGAGAAATGCCTTGACATGAGGCCTCCTTGAACGCAATCAGAACAGGAGTGTTGGTGTGGAGGAGCCCAGAAAAGGATTGTAGTGATCCAAGCACCCTTGGGGGAGCTCCTAGCGTTGATGGGGCACAGGGCAGTGCCTGATCAGGCTGAGCAGGCTGCTTGTGGGTGCAAAGAGATCCCTGCAGATAGATAGCTTGTCCTGAACAACGGGCATCTGGAAGTGGATGAGCAAGGAAGGAGGATTTGTTCTTACTGTGTACTAAATGTATTACTGCTTTGTCTTTATCTGAATAAAGATTTAATTGTTTGTACATTTTCTCAGAGTTCTCATGAGTGGGTAAGTCAGACCTTATGAGGGCATGTGATTTTATGGCACTTCTTGGGTGGTGGGGATTAAGCTTGGTTTAATCATTTGCCTCAAGAGATGTCAAATACATTGATGCTACTGGTTTCTGTTCTTACTAACCACCTGGCTGAGGATTTTATGTACACATTATATTGAGGTAATAGGTAGGAGTTCTTTGGTTAATCTCACTTCTGAGGCATCCGTGCATGTATACACACAGAGGCACTCACAAACAGCTGCGTGGAGTTTTTCACAGAAAGTGGGAGATTTGGAAATGAATTTCTACTCCTTTTACTCCAAGTGACACATCCTCCCCCGCACAATGTTATACATAAAATGAACCATGGAGAGCTGTTTTCCCAAGCAGACGGAAATTATGTATTTTGAGGTGGGTAGCTGCATTTCAAAGCCAGGAATCTGCAGGAAAGATATTTGTGCGTTGCCATCTGGACAAATTTTTAATTAATGTGGAAAATGAAAAATTAACAGAGGGACTAACAGTTTCTTCATGTTCAAAGACATAATCCTGCAGGGAAAAAATTACCCATGGTTATACTTCCAAAGGATTAATAAAGAACATCTAACATGGGTGTTTAAAAATGAAATCAGACTAAGAAAAACTATTTTAAACATTTATAGTTAGTTTTATTAATTGATTAATTTTATTAATTTAGAAAAATTCTATTTTTTAAAAGAAAATATAGGAAGAAAGGATAATGACAGTAAATGAAGATACAATTTTGTGTATTCTGAATGAGGGTTTCTTTTCACCTAATAAAATAATAATGATAACATTAGAGGAGGAAACAGGGAGAGGAGTATCACTCTATTTTGGGGCACATAATAAGAGTTTAGCTATCTGTCCATTTACATTGCAATCACCCTTTTTGCACCCTGAGCATCAGAAGATAATAAAACATGGTGAAACTGGAAACTTAGTTTTCTGCCTGTCTTGTGAAGTTTTGAAATACAAAGTGTGTGAAGACTATTTAAATTGCATTGCTTTGCAATCTTTAAGAAATATTGTCACTTTTTAACAACTGATCTGCTTCTTCATGTGATTTTCTGGTGATATTTTTAAACCAGTAGCATTTAAATCCCTCTTTTTGGATGACAGGAGAAATCAAAGGGTACTTGTGACCATGAAAAATTTTATTCAATTTGTCTCAGAACAGATATAGCCTTCTATATCCATATAAATTCACATATCCTTCTTGTTTGCTGAAACTTATTTAATGAGTTCCAATCTAAGAGGGTGTTTTTATATCATGGAATATAAGTCAGTGGTTTTGTGCCTTGCTACAAATCTCTTTTGTCCTTTTTCTTCCTTACAATTTTCTGTAACAATTTTATTAATGTTTTAATTATGTGGAGATCTTGGAATAACATTACAACTAACTGGGTTAAACTGAAATGATACATTTTTTTATTTTAGAGGAGAAACAAGCAACCAGTAACTCTGCAAGTGTAGACCCAAAGGTGGAGGGAACATATGTCTCCCGTTGGGAGCAGGAGTTAACTGATTCAATATGAGTAAAGGATGGTAAGATTTAAGCATGAGGCAACATCTCGACTTAAAGTGAATCATTCCCCAAATTGGCCAGAAGTTGGGGCAGGAGGAGAAAATATTATGACTCTGATATTTATGTTATCATGAAGATACTTCTTTACTCTGCACTAACGTCATGCTTTAAATTAATAAGCACAAGCATCTATGGCAAAATCTAAATTTAGGAAATGTACTTAAAGCATCAAGGCAATGAGTGTTCAGGAGAAAAATCTAACTTTATTTCTAATAGTATTCAAGTTTGAAAATGACATATTTAGCAAGTTAAACGCCATGAAATGTAGTCTATGGATTAGTGGAAGATGTTCTGTGGCCTCCAGATGTTCCTACCTCCTTGGGCATCTTCATTCTGTGCATATAGCTAAGACTGCCTTCTGTTTCCTGCTGAAATTTTCTGATTGTATTTTTAACTGAGGATTTTTCCCTGACTTGCTCTACTACTCCACATCCAAAATAATCTGGATCCAATGGAGTCAGGTTTGGCATTCATCCGACTAAATGTTTAGCTGGGCAACAGAGACTTCTACTTTTGAACCAGCTGTCTTGATGATGGTTGTAACTGGGAAATCAACACAGTCAACAGAGTTAAAGATCTGACCAAATGTAGGCACTTACTTTAGAATTAGGTGAATAGAGCACCTAATTGATTGGGACTGCTGCTCATGTTGCTCTGTCACACACTGTCATTTTCACTGTAGACAGATGCGTTTAGATCGATCCCACCAGGATTGGGTAGTTATAATTAATTTTCAGGGGATTATGGTAAAAATCTCATTTGAAAAATGCTGCCTGCCTCCTTGTCAGTGAAGCTTCCCAAACCCCATGCCTGATCTGAAGTGAGGAGGCTTTAGTTTCTCTCATGTCTTCTCTTCCTCATGGCTCACCAGTTTTCCTTGTTGCTCTCCTCTCTACTTCTTCCATGCTTCCCTTATATCTCGAATATGACTTTACAACAGAGAAAAGGGAATGTTTTCACCTCTGTGAAAACACTACATTACAGATGTTTTGCTGAACTTTATTTTGAGCCTGTATCTGAAGCCTTGTTTTGAGTGAGAGACCAGGTCTTCTAGTGATACCCCACCTGGAGTACCATGTACGGTTCTGATGTGGCCAACATAAGGACATAGAACTGTTGGAGCAAGTCCAGAGGAGGGCCACAAAGCTGATCAGAACACTGGAGCTCCTCCCCTATGAAGACAGGCTGAGAAAGCTGGGTCTGTTCAGCCTGGAGATGAAAAGGTTGTGTGGGGACCTCACAGAACCTTCCAGTATCTGAAGGGGCCAACAGGGGAGCTGGAGAGGGACTCTTTGTCACAACCTGTAGTGATAGGACAAGGAGTAACGGGCACAGATTGAAATTGGGGAATCTTAGGTTCCATGTTAGGAAGAAATATTTTACTTTGAGGGTGGTTAGCCACTAGAACAGGTTTCTCAGGAAGGCTGTGGATGCCCCAATCCTGTCACTGTTCAAAGCCAGGTTGGATAAGGCCTTGAGCAACCTAGTCTAGTGGGAGGTGTCCCTGTCTATGGCAGGGGGTGTTGGGGCTAGATGACCTTTAAGGCCCATTCCAACCCTTTAACATTCATTCCATGATTCCATTCTATAATTCAGTGATGAAATGAGTATGTGGCAACAACTCCTCTAGAATCTAAAATTATGCATAAGAAATAGTAGTTTCACTACTTTGCAGTAGTGAATATATTTTATGGACCAAGGTCTTGTGTCCTACTCACTGCTTGTTGTTCAGCTGTTGAGTCTGTAAATTCCTCAGGGCAAGTGTAGGGTTTGTGTCCTTCATCCACATCATCATCCACATCCCATTCTGAAAGATGTGTAGGTGGGTATGTGAAAGAGGGAAATTACCTGACTGCTTTGCTCTCTCTCTAGGTATATTTATTCATCGTTCATATTTGATCCATGTTCTGCAGAGCATAGATGCAGCTAATAAGGATGTGAACAATACTGACACAAAGTCACATGTGACTATAAATTTGCATTATTTGCTATTGCAACAAAAATGAGTGAATAGATTTTGTATGCAGGTGCCGAGATGTCATTTTGAAGATGCAGCACTAAACAATGGAGGTTGCCAATTAGACAAGGTGTTAAAACACATGTATAGTTGCCAGCATATGTATAGTCTCACTCTGCTTATGTGTTTATAGTGCCTTTTGGATTTGAGCCTAGAAATTGCGTTTCAAAATAAATGTACTTTCTTCTACTAAATCACATTTCTGTTTAACAATATTTTTTTCTGCTTACAACTTTAGTTTTTGATTTTTTTCCCATAACTTTTTCCATAACCTTTTCCCATAAATTACTACTTTGAATTATGAATATATATTGATGGGCCAGCATCACATAAAACTTACTTACTACCCAGGCTATACTGAAGCTTGATCTGAAATTTTCTGTATATATGGACAAATGGTGATTTAATCTAGATATTTTGGAAAAATGCAAGCATCTTGCAGATTATGTTGGGCGAGAAAATGTAATAAAATGTTTAAAATTAGTCTTAGAAAAACTGAATTATGAAAGTACTTTGTTATAGATGATGTTGCTTCATAAATATTGGTGTACATTTAAACCTGCTTTCTCTTTTGTGCAGGTATTGCAAGGATGATTTATGCATTTCTGGAAAGGCGAACACTCAATTTTCTGTGAGTCTGGAGGTAATGCCAAATGCCTGCTCATTCCAATATATGCTGTTTTTATCTTTGGCTGCAGCAAAACAGCAGCTTGATTTAACTTCTGTCTGCAGGGTCCATTCTAACACCAATTACTGGAGAAAATAGCCTTACTTTCAGGTGCTGAATTTAACTTTGCAAATAATTCTTCATAACTAGAAAGGAGAGGTATGAAAGAAGTTACATCATTCTCTTCTGACACTCTGTGTGATGTCTGTCCATTCTTCATTTAAGAATAAATTTGTCTGCTGTTGTGGAAAAATGTTGTTAAATAAAGCTGATCTTGAGGCCATGAGGTTATCTGAGTATTGTTTGATGACATGTTGTTGTTGTGCTCAGTCTTTATAAATTATAGGAATTTATTTCTAAAATAGCAACTTAGAAAAATCTGCAATATAAAATTAAGCCACTATCCTTGATTTCTTAATTTTGGATGATGCTTCTCTAGAAGCATGAGATGTAAGAATTGGAGGAATAATTGAGGTTTCAGAAAATAATTTTCTGTAGAAACCTACAGGAATATTCATTCTATCCTTAGGTAGATGGTAAACTATGATTCTTTCAAGCCTCTTAGTTAAAAAGTTATTTAATATAAATTTTATTATGTTTAATAATACATCATTTATTTAATTAAGGGCCACCAGTGTTTTGGTATTGTTAAAAAGAATATATTTTATAAAGGAAGGAATCATAACTATTCTCCAGTTTGAGTTCCAATGAGAACTCTAACCAGGTTTTTACCCTTCACAGTGAGGCATGCTGAAAATAAAGTGGATCAACACTGCACAGAGAAGAAAGAGAACAGCCATTCAGAGATACAGGGTTAAAATAGCTTAGCAGTGATGTTCAAATATCTCTGAAGATGATGTTAAAGGAAAGGACAGAATGAATCATTCAGGTATCTAAATACAGACTTCTAGTGTTGGTTTAGATACCAAATAGCAGTTATGACAGCAAAACCCAAAGTTTTAAAACAACAGCCAGGTGTAACACCCTAAAGCATCTAAAATGGCCCTAGACATCCACATGTGGCAACTGAATTCCACCCAGAGGGGATTTACCTTGATTTGATAAACAATTCCAACGCCAGTTTAGAAAACAGATTTAAGTAGATAAAAGATCACATTTAAACTGAAGATCTCTTTTGCTCAAGGTAAAAACAAGTTCTTGTAATCATGTGTCAAAATAATTATCTTTGTCTGAAGAGCTAGAGGAAGTTTGAGGCTGCAAAACCAAAAGATTAATTTAAGCAGTGATGCAAGACATGCCTGGGGCCTTGATAGCATCCCCTTCCATTGTGACTGAGTGCCTGAACAGGCTCATATTCTGCTCATGGAGCAAAGATCTCTCTTTTTCCTAGAAGAATTCTGAATTATTATCTTATAAGATAGGGAGAAAACAAAACATGCTCTGAAATTTTTGGGCAGCTTAGTGGACTGATGCAGTGAAAGATCAAAGCATGTCTAAGAGAGAGGAATTAATCTAGATGAAAGTTTGAACAGGTATGAAAAGTTCTACTGCTGCTGGGTTTTTTGGATGATTTTTTTTGTTGTGCTTTTAATTCCTTGTCAGGGGCATTTAGAGTACTCACTGGATATCCTACAGCATTGAATTTTTAATAAGTAAACACTACCTTATTTGATGGAGCAAGGTGATTTTTCAATAAATGTGAAAAAGCAGTGTAAGTTGTCTCACAAAAATGTCATGCTGGCCTCTTATGCTAAGGCAAGAAAAAATTTCCTGCAGAATATCCATCTCAACTGTTAACCATCTTCTAATAGATGATAATCCCATGTGAAAAAATAATACATTTTTACCCAAAACAAGGCACAACCCTCTAGGACAGGACATGATGTTGAGGTCAGGCAGAAGCCAGAAGGTCTTCCCTAACATTATCAGTGTTGCAAAAGTCTGGGAAAAATCCCTGTTGGAGAAGATGCATTGGATAGCCAAGAGCACCTTTGCCTGATGCAGAGAAATGTCCTTCCCTGGATCTGCATGGCTAAAAGCCCTGTGTGCTTTCAGGAAAAGAGAGAAGCCAGTGGATCTTTGGCAGTGATGATCCAAAATCTGTGGCTTTGAAAATCTTACTGGGGCTTACCTGATGTCACAGAAGTTCACCCAGGGCAAAGTCTGAGATTGTGTTAGCTGGAGACACCTCAGATGGGCAGACATGAGATGATGGGAGAAGGGGAGAATGGGGAAAAGAGGAGAAGGAAGCAATTCTTGTGACTGCTGAAGGGATCAATATGACCTAGATGGGAAAGGTCTTTTCACCCTTACTCAAACCCTCACGTTCTCCTCATTTCTCTCTGCATTTGATTTTAGGCCTGTGTCTCCTATCACTAGCACATTTCATAAAAGGTCATCCTGTTTTCTTTTCTACTCCTTTAAAAAGGAAGAACTAAATGTGAATGCATATTTTAATGTTATTTGGTCATTCCAATGCCACTACAAATTTGGATACAGTAAATTGGCTTTTGTAATCTTTATGCAGTGCTACTGATGTGTGGATTTCTGGTCACAATTTAGTTAGCATAATGAAGACAAATCAGGATAGAAAAGCCCCAACAAATGACTAACAGAAAATTTAGATTCCAATTCTAACATGTCTGTATTAATATAAATTCAGAGTTATTTCACTGCAGCCATTGAGCTATATGCCTAAATCTATATAGATACGGTTTGTTAAATAACCGATGGTTCAAGCCCATTTTGATTTTCATGTGCTTGTCCTGCTCCTCATTAAGCCTTTACAATGACATTAATGATTATGACATGTAAGAGAATGTTATTCCACTGCAGAAGATATGTCATTACTACCATTTAGTATTGCAATGGGTGGGGTTTTTCCAGTCCAGAAAATTTAATGTTGACATTTTTTCAGGTAGCAAATTAATCAGACAAAAGATAGAATGACATTAAAAAGAACCCAAAACCACCTGCTAATGTTGTTATAGCTAGCTTCTAATTCAGCAACGACAAGTGCATGTTTTTCACAGTGGAAGATTTTATTTTTCATTCAGTTAGTGGGTGCTCTGAATGAGCTCAGAATGAAAAGCTGAACATGCATTATTGGCATCCATTCTGAGCAATAGAAATATTAAAATAGTGGTATTTCTACCCTTCTAATCCCCAAATCCATCCCATTGCCTTAACATTGCTCCACTGACTAGCTTGCTATTGCAAAGTGCAGAGAATGATCTTCCTATCAGTCACAGGGTGACTTGCATTTGAAGTTTTTTGGGGATGTCTGTGCTGTGAAGCAATCCCAAGGCATCACAGGAAAATTAGTGGTTGTTTTGACAAAGTGAAGAGATTATTTGGTGTACCTGCTCATTTTTCAATTTCTCAAACACATTTGAGGACTAATAGCCTGCTTTAAACCTTGCAGCTTTTTTTTTCCATAGGGATTCTGAAAATGGGCTCTGTTCCTAAGATCTCTGTACAATAATATCAGAGACTGGCTTTCTTCTAATGTCTTGAGGATCCTGAGCGCACACAGGCTCAGGTTCTGTACCTAGGACTTTTTCCCCCTGCCTACAAGTACCTCCTCATTTTTAGAGTCAATCAGGAAGGACTGGTGTTTTGGAAGGGTTTCAGATGGCTTCATCTGGTCTCTGCTGTCCCTGTTGTGCCTGGTGGACTCCACCCTGATTTTTCCGTGTGCCTTAGCTGCTGCCAGGAGCACTTCATGCTGTGTGCTGGGGAAAGAGTGCAGCACATGCAGCTGCACAGAGCAGCTGTGGTGCTGAGCAAGGACAATCTGAGGTGGAAAGGAACACCACAATATTGTTCTACACTGGTCTGAGACAATTCATGTTGGATTAACTGGAGAGGAAGATAAATGTTTAGCCTAAGTTTATAAGGAGCGCAAAATAACAGAACAGCTGGAGATATAGGGCATTCTAAATTACAGTGCCATTTTGAACACACGCTAAGATTATTTCTACCTTTCTCAGTACACTCATGTCTCAGAAGGGACATTGTTTAGAAACTCACACTGGAGTGAGGTGATGTTATGACCATGTCACTCTTCAGCTCCTGCATGGTGCCCCATGTAATCTTCACCCAAACGTTCTGCAGGGGCCTGGCTGCTGGTGCCAGCAACAGATCTGGTGTCCATGGACTCAGTGCCCAGCTCTGGAGTAAGTAAAGGCAGCATCACCATTTATGGAAAAGTTTTTCTCAACAGACATTTGAGAGATACGTACAGCATGTTGGACAGTACCACCACATTTAGGCCTGAAGTTGATGAGTGCTGTCATGGCTCAGTGCCCCTGAAAAGCGGTGGATTGAGGAAGCTAATGGTGGGCTTTGGTACTGGTTTAAAAAAGCTAACTGTGTTTGAAATAGCTTTGAATTTTTGAGTGTTCAGGCAATGTGTACAGGCAGTGAAAATATTGGGAAATGCAGCAAATAAAGATAAATTCTGAAAATACTAAATTTATTGGTTAATATATTAATTAAAAATAATAATCAGTTAGCACATTAATTTATTACTAAATGCTATATATATTTTAGTGTTTATTCTAGAAAATACTAAATACCAGTCTTACACTGCCAAAGATGAGAGGGGGGGCAGGCAGACCTAGGCAGGACTGTGGCCGACCAGCTTAGGATGGCAGTGGGAAGGCTGGGGCTGTGCAGGCTGGGCAGCCTCTGTGAGAAGAGCAGGATCCTGCACAGTACAATCTCAGGACTGTTATGTGCAGGGAAGGGCCTTCCCAGCCTTCATCTCCTGGAATCTGTCACTCTCAGCCATCATCTCCTTAAATCACCACTCGTCCTGTGCGCTGTGCCAACCCTGGTGTTCCATCTGGTGCCAACTCTGTGCCACCATGGCAAGGCTGCTCCCAGGGCTGGAGGAGTTTTCTTATCCCCAGTCCAGCTCAAGGAACATTTAAAATTATTTTAAGCAGATGAAAACTTGATGAAAACCAAGAGTGGGAGGCTTTTAACATTGCATGCTAAAATTGCTCAGTGATTTGTGTGAGCCAGTACCAGGCCTATGCTCCCACTGGCACTGCCTGTGACTGGCAAGGGACTGCAGAGACCTCCACAGTGGCCAGGGGCCAACACCAACTTCAGTAGAGATGGATTCTCCTCTTGCTCCCAGCCAGAACTGAAGTACTTTTTCTCAGAGGATGACATGTCTCCAGTACCCTCAGTGTCCAGGGTAAAATGGTAATACAGGACTATTGTATTTCCAATACTATGGAAAAGTTAAGTAAGAGGCATTGCCTGCTTCATGTGTTTAATCTATGGAGAAAGTATCTGTGATTTATTTAAGAGGCTGGCCTCTTTTTAATTATGTTTTCAATTAGTTTGCTTCATGAGTACTCATAAATAGACTTTCTCTGAAAAATGTAATGACTTCAAGTGAGTAATAGGTAATTCACTGAAAAAAAATGGAATGGTGCCTTAAAAGAACAAATTGGTAATGAAATTCTTCTATTAAATTCAGATATGAGACATGATTTATATGTCTTGCCACCAGTGCCAAAAGAATGTTCTTTCCCTCTCTCCTGAAAACCTCATGACGTGGTGTCCAAATGCAAACTTTACTGTTATTGCAAAAGGGAATTGGTGGTAGTTCCAGCCTTTTTGGTATTTCCAGATAAAAATTTTTTTCCCCCTTTTTTTTTTTTTTTTTTTTTTAGAGAAGACTATAGAGAATCATAGAATAGTTTGAATTGGAAGGGACTTTTAAAAGTCATCTGATTCCAACCCCCCTGCAATGAAATGAAGATCTGAGTATAATCAGTGGAAATTATACATATATATGCATATGTTTTTCCAGGCAAAATCTACAGCTAAGTTAAATATTTTTTGGGATGAGAAATATTTTTATCATATAAAATTGTGAAATAACACTTGTCTTTTTGTAAAAAAAATGGAAGACATTTGTCACAGCTAAAAATTATTTTCTGTAGCTGGATAAGTTGTTTATACATTTCTAAGTGCCAGCTTTCAGATCATTTTAGATTCTTCAGAGAACCCACCTAGTACTTAAACTCTCTCTTAAGGTAAATTTTTTACACTTTTTTCGTCAAGGTTCATATATTCAGGCAACCAGAGATAGATATAAAGAGCCAAGTCAAAAACCAAACCAACTTCCAGCAATTGCTGGAAGTTTACAAAATTGCCTAAGTTACACAGATGTTGTGTGACTGAATAAACTGAACACCACTGAAGTTAAAAACAAAGTTTAGCTGGAGAGTCTATTGACAAGATCATTCTGTGCCACAGAAAACCTTGGAAGTGTTGGAATTGGTTGAATTGCATTAGGTACCTGAGACAGAGCACGTCTTACCAGCAGCTTTTATTTTCGAAGCTAATTGAGGAGGGGATACCAACAGACATGTATTGGCCTTCAAATTAGCTGCTTGTCTTATTCAAACTTATATAACATGCTGATTTTCTGGCATGGACATGCTTAGACCCATCTGCTAGAGTGCCATTGTGATTCTTCACATCATAAACTGATGCAGCAGTTGCAGATGAGTAGAGCACCAAGCCCACTTCAAAATATGCTCTGGGATAAATGTGCAAAACATGTATATACAATCCTGCTGGGAACAATGAGCTGCATGTTTTGTCTGTGTGCTTCCTGAAAAGGGCCACAGCAGGAACATTTGCCCTCATACCATTAGCAAACACTTTTATCCTTAGCTGCCTTTGCTGCACATTTCTGGTTTTGAGTTTTCACAGAAAAGAAGCAATTCTCTGAATGCACACAGTTATTTGGGAGCTCAGCCCTCTGCACAGCCACTGTCTGTGACAACTAGAAATAACTGAATTTTCAATGCAGTTTTCAATACAGTCTTTCTTTGTCACTCTGCAGGATCACTTAGAATAGCAAAGTTTTGACATTCTTTGTCCAAATCAGAAAATGTCAAAACATGACTATCACATGTTCAGGATGACATATGCCCAAATTCATGGCTTCCAGTCCCAGCTACAGCAGAAACTTTCCTCTTCATTATTCTCTCTCTCCTCTCTTCCTACAAAGCAGGCAAATAGTACTATTTTTCCTCTCTTCCTCTCTGTGTATCTGATTTAAATGACCATTTCACAGATGGACCAAATCTGCACCTGATCAGTATTTCACCAACACAAAAAGAGGACTTAGAGAGCTCTGTATAAACTAGCATAAAGACAAATAAATAAACAAATAAAACTGATTATCCTGAAATGCTGCATGAAAAAATTAAAAAATAAGGAGATGGAAATAGAATTCAAATGACAAGGAGAAATGTCTATCTGCTCACTAGTACAGAGATTATTTCATCAAACTCCAAATATGTATATGAAAACCCCTTCTGAAGCAGCTCTAAGATGGACATTTAAGCAAAAAGGCTCTTCAGATAATCCCTTAGAGGAAAACTACTTTGTCTGATTCTAAAGGAAGAGATTGGCATCAGGGCCTGTCGATATGCATCTAGGCTGACAGTTAAAAATGTGTGTGAAAAACCCCATGACAGAAAGGGTGGAAGTGGATGGATCAGGGAAAGATGTTAATGTATTTTTTCCTAAGCAAAAACCATACTTGGGTGGTACAGTCCTGTTTAGTATTCACTTGTTGTGGGGATGATTTTTGCTGCAATGAGTGACTTCCAAGAGGAAAGGATTGCCACCCCACCCAGGGACTGTGGAGCACATGGTATGGGGTGTCCCCCAGAATCAGTAGATGATGCAGTAATATGGCTCAGAAATTAATGAGAATAAGCAGAATCCAACTCCTAAGGCATCTACAATCCTACTTTTGCTAATTAAAAGAGTATAAAAGGGATAGAAGATGTGATCAGGCTCTAAATACATTTTCTGTGAGGGCTAGAGGGAATTATTCTGATAAGAGGTGAAAATATAAAGGATGTTTTTCTGAGGTATTTATGATATAGAAATATGCACAGAGAAAAACTAACCCTGAAGAAATAGAGGGATTTTTTTTTAAATTGATTTCAGCATATTTCACCCTCTGACTAAACTCACTAAACTTCCCAAAATATCCTTTCAGACCCATATAATCAGCAGTGATGTGGCTTCAGATGTACCAACTGAAAGACAGTGAAGTTCAACATTTTGATTAGGAAGAATTTGTCTACATGAGAAAAGGGACATGGTATTTCACTTCATTTGTCTCAGAGATTGTCTGAGCCATGCTCTGTAGTTCAGACCTTGACAATATTCACTGTCCATGCCTGTCCCGGTTATTGGAGTCCCAATGGCACGACAAACCAGCCACTGTCATGTTAGTGAAAAAAGAGATGCAGCCAACACAGAATATAGGATTTTATCCCCTTTGTGCCTGTGATGTATGAATACAGTTCATTTTTTGCAGAAGTCATGCAATGTTGTTTGTGCTCGCCCATGGCTGCCACATTCACTTTAAAACACCTGCCCTTTCTAAGGTATGATGATTAGCAAAGGTTCATTAACTGAAGATATAGCTAATGACCACAGAGGAAGCTGTAACTGTCTCAGGTTTTAGCCTGGGATGTGTCCCATTGCATTCTGACCTCTTTAGCTCAAATGAGCCACTTTGGGTGCTCAGGCTGGTTGGGGTGCCCAAGCAGGGGCACAAAGGCACACAGTGAGAGGTTAATAAGCCCAGCATGGAGCATGGGGCCAATGCTCTTCTCCTCCTGATCCCATCACCACCTCCATGACCCAGCTCAAGGAGTACAACCTTTCCATAGTATGTGGAACTCATGGTTGAAGTGATGGCAGCCTCTAAAGCTGGGCAGTTAGAAAACTTGCACATGACAAGGCAGAAAAGTGCCCAGGCTTCTCATAAATTCTGCCAATTGAAGAGACTATCTGTTTATGGAAGCCTTTGAAATCCATGCTAGGTTTTCATCCTGAGCGGGACAATATTTCTTTGCAGCATGTTCTGGCTCTGGGGCAAAATACATTTATATTTACTGAACACTAAGAAGCATTCAGCTAGCTTAAATGATATGAAAAAGAAAGATGTATTTATGCCCCAAGGTTTTACTTCTCTTAATGCAAGGCTTGTATTAAAAACACCCTCCATATGTAGAAGCCTGATGGTTGCCTGCGTTTTGGCCTAGGGATTCACACCTTGGGGGTCTGTAACGAGCTGGGGAACAGAAGAAATGCAGCAAATCATGCCATTCTTTCCTGATGATCAGCAGTTGCACAGAGAGGGGTTTTTTCCACAATTTTATCTCCTTGCAATTTCCCAAGGCCCATAAAGATAATGATGAAGAGATCAGCAATCCAGTTACTATGGACTTAGTTTTTTTTCCAGTGAGGGAGCCTCTGGCCCTTTGTATTTTACAAAATAGATGAGCAAGAATATTAAAAAGGCACAGCTAAAAATGAAAAGATGCAAAATAAAATGGAGCTTGTCATTTATCTCCTGGGGTTTATTATACTTAGAGTGATCTTGAATGTATATCTTTTTTTCTCCCTTGGCTCTCACTAGTATCCACATAATGGATAAAAAGAATAAATGATTGCTGCAACTTTTAAAGTGCCTCAAATTTGCAATGACTTTTGGAAAAATGGGTAGACTAATAACCATCAAACACCAAGAGATGAGTTACATTACCCTCATTCATCTACTGTATCTATGTGAACAAGCTGTGCAGCAGGTGGTACCTTCAGCTAGTTTTTGTTATGTTTGCTTTATTTACATACAAATTAATGGTTTCTTTACTTCTTTTCTTTTTGGTCACCATCTCTCCTCAGACTTGGCCAGTAGAAAAATGCAAATGATGTTGCACTACAGATATTTGCTACCATAAATGAAGCCTGCTATGAACTCTACCTTCTTATATCAGATGAGACACGGAAAAGTTAGTCAGATCTCTTCCCCCTTCCCTGTAACGGTGCTTGTCTATCTATGAAGGATGATACATGCCGAGATATTTTAGTGGAACACCTGAAATCAAGAACAGAATTTATTTTAAGAGCAAATATTCAGCAAAGATAATAGTGTAGCAAATATTTTCTCTTCAGAGGGACTAAGCCTGTCACTTCTGGATGTGAAAATGTTAACTTTCTCTAGTGATTTCTGCCCTTCTTTTTTGGACTGATGTATGGGCCACATACTTATTGAGAGGTTTCTCTTCAGGAAATAAGATCTACTGCTGAGCTGATATCAAAATCTAAACTAATAAAGTACACAATGTGTTTAACCATCCTGTTCAATTGCTTGGGATTTGGTAGCCTTGAAATGCCCTAGAAAGAGAAAAAAAAAAAATCCAGAAGAATACCTCCTACCATTTACAGAAATGTCCAGAAAGTTTCAGTCCTGACACCTAGTCTGGGTCATCTCTGGTGTGGATTTGTCTAATGACTTAAGGGTTGTTACCATCATCTTGTCCCAAGGATTTCCCAATTTGAAATTTCAGTGTCTGCCTGTGTCATCAGATATGACTGTGGATGTGCACCCTCTGTATTTGTATCAAGGCTGCATCTTTTGCCTCTCTGCCCCTCTCTGAATGTTTCACCCTCTTTCCCCCTTTGCCATTTATTCTGGTTGAAATTTTTAGGACAGCTGCTCTCATCTGAATGTGCATAGATGAAATCCACAAGAATCCATTTTTTATAGCAGCAATAGAACACAAATACAGAAACATGCTGCAGCATGAGATTACTGATGTTTAATTTCTCACATTCCCTTTGAGCCCTCTGACAATTGCCTGGAACAACAATTTGTTTTAACACCTTCCTTGTGGCTGTTTTAACATTTTTACCTCTAATATTTGGGTATTAAAAATTCTCTCACAACTGTAGCTGATCGTGGCTTTTTGAGCTCTCTCTCATATTGCTATTTTATCTGTTAATTATAGATATATGTTGAAATTATAGGTTTCCATGTCAACGAGGTTTCTTTCTTTCCATCCAGCAAGTGAGCTCTTTTGGAAAGCTGGCCAGCTGGCTTTGGTTTTTCTACCTTGGCCTGAGTTTGTGGTGAAAGTAGAAGGCTTGTATTCCTTTTTAACTGTTTATGTGGAGGTTGGCTTCACTGTAGTGAATGTGGGCATATTACCTTATATTCAATATTTGTAATACGCAGAAAACAAAGGCAGCATCGTTCAGCCTTGGCTGTCCTTGGCTTCAAGCATGTATTTTGCAAACCACTGTAGTAGAGAAAAGAGGAGCAATCTCACACTCAAGAGTGTGTGTGGAGAGCTGTAACTATGCCTAGGTTCTTCATAAAAAGTGAGATTCATATAGAGAGAATGTTCAACAAATCTGTCCTCTCTGGTTTATGTAATTCTAAAATTTTTGAACCATATGTCCCATGAGAAATGTTCTCCATTTCAGAAACAACCCTTTAAAAATACAAGAAAAGTGGTGGAACAAAAAGAAAAATACCCTTGGAAACAAAAAATACACTCAGAAACATTTATTAGGCTATTTTCCTGTGTTTTGCAGCTCTTGAAAGAAACCTGTTTCCAGTCAGTGTCAAATCAGGGATTTACAATCAGAAAAATATTTGTTCTATTTGCAACCAAATGGCTTACTAAGATAGAAAGGTGGCTGGCAAGTTGGAGACCAGGGCTGAAGCCGATCAGAGCAGGGGCCAAGGCAGTTTGGTGGTGCAGCAGATCATGCTGAGGGTCCTCTTTGGCACCAGAGGTCATCTCCAGCTCTCACTGACCATGAAGTAGGAGGAGAACCTGGGCACCGGAGCCTGCTGGGAAGAGCAGTGGCATAGGAGGGAAAATGTGTGGGGTCACCATCTAGCAAGGTGAAAGGGAACACTCAGGCGAAGAAAAATAAACTTTTAATCATTCTGCAGTCTTTTGATTTGATTAATTTTATTATATTTGTAAAATGCAATCTCTGTGTCTCACACCCCCCTGTATATATGTAGTTCTTGATATAGGTTTTGCCAAGCATACAAGTGAAAGGCAGCAAAAGTGTGGGGCTTTCAAAATTATGCCCTCTTCTCTGGAGCATGCTCAGGGACAAATGTTTTCACTCCTGCCTAAAGGAATAAAGAGAGTTAATGGATTAGCTCACTCACAAATGCAGGATAAAGCCTATGAATAAACTCTATGCCAATGCATTTGTATGAACAACTAATAGAGTTGCAAGCAAAATACATCACAAATTAGAAGTGCAGGGCTTACAAGGATATTCATAAATGAAATAGCTGTAGAAAAAAAATGAAATCTTTCAGAAACACAACCGAGAAAATGAAAAGATACAAGTAATTCAAACAAGCATCAAAGGCCTGAATTTCTGAGGAGCTGGTGCTAATGAAGAAACAATTGTCTTCACAGAGCAGTAGTGCTAATGAACTGTGCTGTACAGATGATAATGAAGTATTTTTTCTGAATGCCTAATAAAGACAAAACTGGTGAGACAATGAATAATAATGAAAACTGCAAATCTTTTAGATTTAGAAATTAAGAGAATGTGAACAAATATGCTTATGCTGTACTGAGAGCAATAATTACTTATGTTCTCTTTGCATTTTCAAAAGCAAGAAATACAAAGTCTCAATTCTCTGCAGTATTTAAGAGCAAATTTAAAGCAGAGCAGCAGATGAAATTTGGACAGTAGCAGGCAGAAGAATGGCTTGGTATCCATGGGGAGTAACATATATCCATAGATAACCAAATGCAGGGCCTGATATGAATAAGCATGGTGTATGGCTGCTGTGCTGGACCATATAGGAAGCCAGTGGGCGAATCCACTGTGCTGTGGGCTGGCAATGGGCAGGGTCTGCCCCAAGAGTTTGGTAATTGCAACTGCATAGATGCTGCAGGCAAGGGTAGGAAATGGTTTGAAAACTCCCAAAATACAACATGGTGTTTCCCATCAGGAGGTCTACAGGATTAAAATAGCGTTCTCTGTTAGGATCATACAGACTCCTGCTCACTGACTATAGATTTTATGGTCAAAAGCTGTGGATTTAGGAACTACTAAAACTGCATATGTAATATTTTAAAATTTGTTAGGATTGAAGCATTTTTCAGTGCATTTAAAGATATTTTATCCGCACCAGTAAGCATAGGAGCAGTTACCTGGCATTTCTTTCCCAGCCTGACATTCAGCTGTATTATTAATCTCCTTGTACTGTTAAGGCTTCCTACTTTTAGCAAAGTAAACTTGTAGGAAAAATATTGTTCCTTACATCAGCATTGCTTCCAAGCGCTTTTCAAAAATAAAATAAAGCTTATCAAATCAAAACTCTCAAAGAAAATAAGGTCAGAGACTTGCTGAGCTACCACCAGGTGTCAGTCTGCCGGTGATGGTTTCTCAACAGCTGCCACAGCTGGAAAAAAGGCATGGTGGGGAAAGTGGAGGGAATTGGGAGTGGTGGAGGGTTCAGGGGGCTGATGGACGAGAGGGGAGTTGTTTGCAGTCTTTTCTGTAAACCTACTGTTCTCTAGACACGCATGTAGCATAAATACTGTGGCACTTGAATATTCTTTCTTAAACACCAAAACCTCTTACATGGGAATAACCTTATATGAATTATTATGGCTACCAAAGCAGAAAAAAAAATGTGTTTACCAGTTAAATGTAAAAAATGTATCACGTTAATGTAGACTTTAAAATGTTTTTACCAGGAAGCCACCAAGCTTTTTCCTTTTGATGCTGAATCATATGGGTTTTTTCTCCAAAAATTTCTGGTAGTTTCTGGATTTTTTTTCCCCTGTTATCTTGCAATATGATTTTGAAAGTTTATTTGCTCACAGATTTTTACTCATCTATTGGTATGTTAAAAAAATAAAAAGAATCCTCTACCTCTTCTTCCTATAAACACCTTTTCTGCAGAGGAGAGCAGTGCTCCCTCTCTGGGCCCATTTATGTTTTGTCCAGCGCAGTATTTATCCTGTGCTGAGGAACGTAGGGCTCAGCCTGTGAGCAGAGCTGTGAGCAGCAGGGTCCTCGGGCCTCAAGAGGAGATGTAGGTACTTCTGCTGGTTTAGAGGGAGAAATTGTTCCACCCAAACAATGTCAGGCTCACCTTACAAGAGACAGATTAGGCACTAGAACATCACTTATTTCCAGAACATCTTTGCATGGGCTCATACAGCTTTAGGGACTCCCACTGGCCACAAGTACCACCAGCTTCTTTGAGCATGTGATAAACTGCAGCAGCACACTTGGAATCCACCAGGCACAGGCCCATGTGTCTTATTAAAGATGAAAAGGTTTAAACTTGACCACCTTCTTAATCAGCTGTTTATGTTCTTTGCTGTCCTGGAGTTTCAGGTTTTGGTGTCTCTTGCAGTGAGCTTTTTAACTTTTATTTCTGCATCTGATCTAGGCCATTTGCTGGTGGTATTTAAGTGACCAACAGAGAAATGTTGTCATCTAGGAAATAATGTAGCATTTTTTCTCCTGTATTTAGGTATGGCTTCTTTATGCAGACAATGAAAGTATCAAATCAATAGATACCCTTTGTCACATCACTGAAATATTTATTTACCCTAGATGTCACTCGCTGCAGTTTAGACTTTCAATTTGTCAAAAAAAACACCCAAAAACCAAATCATTCTGAGCCTCTTCTCAGCCTTCCAGCTGGATGAACACCCATCATGTTCTCTGTTAAAATTGTATTGGATTGTGGCAGGGGGCGGGGGAGGTGGATGGGGAGGTGTTTATTTTAATCTAATGAAAGCATCATCTTAGATACTTTTCAGTCTGAGGGTAGCCTGGAAATAAATAGAGGAGACTAATGAAATGCTAATGACCTGAAAAAATGAACCTTCTATTGTGGTATTTTGAAGTTCTAAGTATGTTCTCTTGCTTCTCTTGTTGTCTGAGTGCAGAATATGGGCACAGCGCTTCAACAGCTCGAGTGAATTTGTTTCTTGTTTTATCAGTATGTATAATGCAGGTGTGTTTACTCAGACTGCATTCATGTAAGTTGGTTAGCAAATAAATATAAATAAATTGAATGCACATATTTAAACTCAGAAGAGTTTTTATGGCAGTTGGGTGCCTAGTAGAAATCAATACTGTAATTGCTAGTTACTGGTGTGTGTTCATGCTCAGGATGAGTAGACAGGACTTGGCACATGCTCACTATATGCCCAAAAAAGGAATACATGTGACATTTTAGATATTGACAGCTTAAAAAATAGAGCAGGGTAGCCAAGAATTACAGTGTGACTTCAGTTATTTAATTTATTGACTGACTTGTCTAATACCAAACTAAAGCAGTAAAGCACTTAGCTGAAGTAAGACAGATGGTCAGTGAATCAACATTTCTGTGGAGAGTGGTGCTTTTATCCATTTTTTCAGTTCTCTTAGTTTTATTATCACAGTATTGATCCAAACATTGGATTTTGTATCAATTTACATCACCTGATATGTTATCAGGATAAGGACAAATGTAATCTTTCTCCAAGAAAGATGCAATTTTAATAAGCCTTCTGGAGAAAACAGATATGCCAATTTTCATGGAAAAATAGAGGTCAAACCACAGTTTAAATACATATTTAAATCCTTTAAAAGCATTATTCTGCATACACATTTCTGTTACATTACCTTTAAAAACATTTTGTTCCTTGTTGCTTAGGAAGATAACAGTAATGCATAATGCAGAACCTCCTGTTTTGAGTGCCTCAGTACTAAATGTTACTAAACAGGCTGCTGCTAGCCCTGTTTTACAATTTTTCCAAAAAAAAGTGTTTTGGGGTTTGGAGATCTTTTTGTTCATCACAATGAAACATTCATATTTTTGTGAATCAGCAGCTTCTCAGATGCAAAATGTTACAACTACATTTTTGCGAGCAAGTTTACTGCCCAGGTGAGTCTTAGTCTCTGCCTTTTCCTGCTCTGGTTCTAATGAGTAGGTAAGAACAAATTGGGTTTTTTTAATTGTCCTCCACATCCTATATCTGTGCTCTGGGGCAGCCCAGACCATTTGTGTAAAATGGGAATTTTGGATGCCTCTGGCAGCTGGTGGGATTGCACCTGCACCAGTGGCTCTACCTGGCCATGCCTGAAATGAGCATTCCTCAGCAAGGCACAGACCCAGTCATGGCCAAGGCACACCATGATATTTATGCAGTGGGTTTGACTGCAGTTTTTATCTTATCTCTCTTCTCTATAGGCATGACAGTTCCCAGTGGGGGCTGGTCTGTGAGGCATCCCAGGCAGGGATCTTCAGTGACTTCAGGTTTTCTCCCCCAGCTTTCATTCTCTCTCATAACACACACAGCATTCTTGGTTTTTATTTGTTTTACTTGCTCCTTATTTTCTTTTTCGCAAATTATTTTTGGTCAGGGAAGTGAAAAAGAGGATGCCAGAGTACAGCACAATAATTGCAGTGAACTGGAATTCACCCTCAGAGCTTTCACTGGGGTGTAAGGAGAGCAAGACTGAGTTATATGGCACTAAAATGGTTTTATGTCCACACCAATCGTGTGCTAAATTGCTTCCAATTGGTATAGTCTCATTTCATAAAAAGAAATTAAAACTTTTATTAAGAATAAGAAACTCTCCTTTACTCTGGATTTTTAATAGAATATCAAAACTACTCTATAATATGTGTCTTTTGATTTTGAGACATCCAAACAGTTTAACCTCATCACTAGAATAATAAAAGCTGCAGGAAAGGTAAGATATTCTTAAAGCATCCTGGAAGCATATTTTTATGAGCAGTTTTTGCAACAGGCTGTTGCAGATGATAAGAGTGTATGTGGGTTATGGGTTGACTTAACAACTTCATGGAAGAGAAATCCTTTGGGGTTTCCTAAATGCACACAAATCACAAGTCTTGTGAATTTCATGAGCTGCAAATGACTGGAGAAGACCCATAAGTCTTGTTCGTGTGCTTTTGCCTCTTAACCCATTTCTGACTTCAGATTGATTCAATGGGTTTGCTCTTATGTTCTGGCACTAAGAACTATCTGTAGAGCTAAGACAGAGGAAGGACTTTAGCCCAGAGCATGGAGCACGGTGTCCTAAACCATCATAGGGAGTGTGGTAGGAAACAGTTTCATAGACTCCGAATTCGTTTGTGTTGGGAGGGATTTTAAAGGTCATTTAATCCCATGCAGGGACGCCTTCTCTGAGACCAGATTGCTCAAAGCCTCATCCAGCCTGGCCTTTAACACATCCAGAGATGGGGCACCTACAACTTCTCTGGGCAACCTGGTGCTGTGCCTCACCATGCTCACAGTAGAGAATTTCTTTGTTATACCTAATCTAAACCTGCCCTCTTTCTGTTTAAAACCATTCCCCCTTGTCCTGTCACTACACTCACTGATGATGAGTCCATACCAGTCTTTCCCACAGACTCCCTTTAAGCACTCCCTTTAAGGTTTCCCCAGAGCCATTTCTTCTCCAGGCTGAACAGCCCCAGTCTCTCAGCCTGTCCTCACAGGAGAGGTGCTACATCCCTTTGATCGTCTTTGTGACCCTCCTCTGGACTTCCTCCAGCAGGACCACATCCTTGTGTCCTGTCCACAGTGGAGAGAAAACTCCAGGTGGGGTCTCAGAAGAGCAGAGTGAAGGGACAGAATCCTTTCCTCGACCTCCTGCCCACACTGCTTTTGATGCAGCACAGGATGTGTTTGGCTTTCTGGGATGCAGCACATATTGATGGGTCCTGTTGAGCTTCTCATCTAATCAGCACTCCTAAGACTTTCTCCTGAGGGCTACTCCCAATCAATAATTCCCTCAGTTTGTACTGATACTGGGAACTGCTGCCACCAAGGCCTTGTTGGACTTTATGAGGTTCACCCAGGTCTGTATCTCAGGCCTGTCAAGGTCCCTCTGGATGGCATCCTGTCCCCCTGTTATCAACCACAACTCTCAGTTTGGTGTCATTTGCAAACTTGCTGAGTGTCCACTCAATCCCATGGTCCATGTCCCTGACAAAGAGGTTAAATAATACTGGTCCCAATAACAGTCCCTGAGGACACCGCTCATCACTGGTCTCCACACAGTGAGCCATTGACTGCCCCTCTATGAGTGGGATCTCCCAACAATTCCTTATCCACCAGTAGTCCACCTGTCAAATCTAATTATCTCCATTTTAGAGACTGTCCAGGACCATACTGAATGCTTTGCACAAGCTCAGGTTTCCAGGCACTGTGTGGTTTGGCTCAGACTTAAGAAGTTGCTGTATTGTGTGTTGCTGGTGGTGGTCTTCAACAAACACACTAAAAAGAAAAAACACCTCTGAAAATTCCTGCTCAAACCCAAACCCATCAGTGGTTTTCTCAAGAAAAATAATTTTGCACATTCCCAAATTAAGGCAGTTGCATGTAAAACTAATGTTTGTCTCTGTGCTAAGCTTCAGAAAGTATGGACTACCAGATTTTGGTTGTGTAACCTAACAAGCTATTGAAATCAACTCTCCTTAGTGTAAGGGTGTTGAGATAGTGCTAGAACTGTTGTTTGTGCAGCAGACCATACTTTGACCTACTTTGACTAAAGTTTCCTGAATTGAAACTCAAGTAAAACAATAGGAGTTATTTAAAAATTAAAAACAATAGGAGCTATTTAAAAATGACTGTACTCTAGAAAGAGCTTCCTGAGAAACAATCCCAACTGCATATACAAAGTAATGACAACAAAAATTCCCTCCTCCTTATCCTAAATAATAAGTTGTTTTCTTTTTCTTTCCTGTCTCAAAGAAGAAAAGGAATTCTAAAAGAATTTATTTTTTGCCTTCACTAATATCCATTATTAGCATTTACATGAATCATTTTGCCTAGTAATTTTTCTTTGCTTATAATTTTTCACAGTATAAAATTTTTGAGATTCAGAAAGCATTTGGTTATCATGTTCCTCCTCTGGCCAATAGATGGGACTCTTACCTCTGATATCCCTTCTCTCTTTGATCTCATTGCATAGATAATAACGCAAAAACCATTCTTGAAATCTGAAACATGAGGGATATGTTTAATCTCTGAAAAATGTATCAACAAGGGACCTCTGCAGTTGTTGACGTCTCAAACAAGCCAGATATGCAGGAGATTGGAGAGAGCAGAACTTGAGGTTAGAAAAGGTTTATCTTTCAGGCAAAGTGTTTCATTTACAAATTAAAAACACTTGTCTGGGGCTTTTACCTCTGAGGAAGGATGCATATTGTAAGAGCTAGGCAACATAATAAATAAGAAACAAACCACCAAACAGGTCAAGTTAATTAGAGGAGTTAATCATGACTGTGTTCCTGTTGCCTTTTACTCTCAGACGTGAGATTGACGCACAAATTGCTAAAGCACATTAGGAGCTGGCCTGCTGGATTTTGTTGGAAAGCACTGCTTTGGGTGAGAGATAGTTCCAAGGTGAAATGGTTCATGGAAATATCACTTTCCTCTTATTTCTGGTGAAATGGAGGTGGGTTTCAGCCTAATTGGAAATGCAACAGCTCCTGTGGTAGACCTGAGGACTCCCGTGTTCCAGCTTTCCAGGCCGAGAAGTTATTGGTGGAAATTCTGGAATATTATCAGTGGCATTTGGAGTCAGTGTCCTAGACTCAGTGTCAGGGAGTCTGGGACCTCTTTGTGGCTCTTGTGGCATGTGGATAGCTTTATGCAGACAGTCAGGGAGCCCTCCAGCCCTCCAGGTTTAATTTCCATTGCTTTTCCTTTTTCCAGTGAAATGCTTTGATTATTTTGTCTTTCTAGGTTTCAGAATACAAAGGAGAATATGAAGTCCTAAAGCAGAACTGCAGTGTCTCACAGTGGAATGCATTTTATTTTCTAGCCCTCAAGGTGGCTGTGAAATGGTTAGCAGTTTTGTCTTCAAGGGTGTGTTGCTCTCTGCTGCTCTCGTCGCAGCATTGTCCCTGCACATTTCCTTTCACAGCATTCCCCTGTGTCTGGTTCCCCTGTGTATTGTGCCGTGTGCCTATTGCCTGAGCACCTTGGGGGATGCTCAGCAGTGGCCTGGAAAACACCACACATTGGGATACAACTGTAAGCATATGCAGCGTGTGTGTGCAACAAATACACGGCACTGCCCCGAGGGCTTTTGCCCAAAATTGATCACATGGAAGGGGATGATGCCATCAGGCCCCAGATGATGGTGTTGAAGGGTGAGATGGCCATCAGTCAGATTAAGCAGCAATCAAGGGGTTGTGCATCACTTTTGGCACAAAGGAGTCACACAGAAAAGAGATATGAAAGGCACATATAAAAAAAGCTGTTATAGAGCTGAGTTTGACATAGCCAGAAGCTGCCCCACTCTCCTGGTTTTAGACAAATTCAGGGAAATTCTCTGAAAGGAATGTCCCCTCAAAAGAAGGCAGATTATATCCACCCCTCCCCCCCCATATTTGAGAAATATTTCCTCAGAGGAAAGGGAAGATGAAATAAAACTATTTATTTAACAAACACGCAGGAAAAGAATAATAATGCTAAATGATAAAATATCTCACTGTGGAGAGAAACCTGGAAGATTTTAGAGTCGTTCTCTGGGTGTATTCCCTCTCTCTCTCCCCTTTGCAGCTGGATCAGAGTGAGGGACCCCCTCCAGGCCGGTGGAACGTGTCCCAGTGAGGTTTGGATGTTCTGGTGTTCTGAACAAGTCCAGAAGAGAAGAAGAAGAAACCAAAGTCCCAGGGAAACACGGGAATTTAACTCTCTGTCCCTCTCCGAAGAAACAGAGCCTGAGAGCTGGCTGGAAAGCAAGAAAGGTGCTTCCTCCCCTCTCTGCCGCAGCAGCAGCAGCAGCTGTACTCTCCACAGCAGAAGAACAACAGAGAGGAGTAATGACCTTGAAGCACAGAACTGCTTTGGAAAAGTTTCTCTGGCTGTTTTTTTCTTTCTCTCCCCTCTCAGGCTCAGTATAAAGGCACAGAAAGGCACAGGATTCATTTTCTGGGCGATAGGGGATGCACATCATAAAGTCACCCCAAGACACCCACCTACAAAACCACCTCTGCCCAGGCCAGACAGGGCATCATTCCTGAGGCACTGGGGGGTGCCTGTGTCCAGTTAGCAAGGAGGTGGACAGCAGCACTCTGGACAATGCATATCTGCAGCATGCAAGCCTGAAAACACAGGGTGCTGGCATTTGTGTATTTATTAGCAGCTCATTACATGCCTAGAATTATGGACATTTCTATGGCTTCATCCTAATTTTACAAGAGACTGTCAGAAGGCTTTGCCACAGTGTATGCCTGGCTGGACCTTGTGCTTTGAACAGCGACAGGCAGCTGCAGAGCAATAGCTGCACTCCTGGAGTGTGTCTCAGCTTTTGTTTCATTCTGATGGAATCAGTTTCACACAGAAAGAACTCAGCACTCCAAAACCATTCCCAAAGCATGCGAAACAGGGGCAAATTGAAGTGTTACTGACTCACCTAGCAGAGTGGCTACTGCAGTGGGGTGTGTTCCCATCACCTGGATGTCTCGTCACCAGGTCAGAGGCACAGATGATCTGCAGCAGAGGGACACTGAAAACCCCAGTACTGAGCTGCCTGAAACCAGCACAGCTTTGCAGGTGGTGTGTCTGACTCTCACACCCATGTTTCGCTAGCAAAATGAATAATGATGTCATGTTTTCAGTCTGTTCTGTAACAAAAATCCCAAATAAACTAGATTGGTATTCTAATTTATTGGAATTGTATCTTTTTTTTTTTAAGTTAAAAGCAGTCCTGTTTTTAACTGTATATAATTCAAGTCCCCAAAGGTGGGGAGGAGAATGTGTCAGCTACAAAATATGGCAATCCCTTACTAAGCTGTTATCACTACTGAAGCCCCCCAAAAATCTTCTTTATGGTTTTTTTTGTGATAATAATGTATGTCAACTTATCCTATCTTTGTGCAATAAATGAGCTATTGCAGTTCTACACCACAAGCAAACCTGTCAGCTGGTAAAATGAAATATTAAATTTCTTTTGGTTTTATGGTCTCAAGAGATTTTCCTTACTTTGAAGCAAGTGAACTCCACCACCTGCAAGCTAACTCTCAGGTGTGCCATTAGTCAAAGGGCTTTTGGCAGGTTGTGCAGCATCTCTCTCAAAGCACATGAAAAGGAGTGGAGGTTGATCCTCTGCTGGTTAAAAAAGGGAAATAGGGGAAGGGAGAAGGGAATTTCTTGATCATGCTGAAGTTCTGCAAACAAAATGTGTCATTTTCTTTAACAAGGACTTTCATTTGTCCCCAGGCTGTCAGCAGGCTGGCCAGACTGCTGAGTCAGATCAAATGCCATCTCAAATGATCAAAAGTTGTGTTTGTTCATGCTCTGTGCTCTCGGTTTCCCTTTGCAGTGCTCTCTAACTGTTGTTTGCACAAAGGCTTTGCTTGGGGCTTGCTTTAGTGAGCAGATCTGATAGTGTATGTTCTTTACAGGGCAGCTCAGTGTCCAGCACATAAGCATTGCACAGCACCTTTAGGTAGCATACACTCCTCTGTGTCCCTGTTAGGTAGAATATGAGTCTCTGTTGTGGAGGAAATGTGCTCCCAGCTCACAGAAATACCTCCTCTTGCCACATTTTGTCTGAAAGGATTTCATTAATTTTTTGAACCAAACCAGCAAGGTTACAGAATACTGAGTTTTCCTGAATCTTTAAGTTGTTAAATATTTCTCCTCTGTTCTAAATGATGTATTTGTTTCTCACCTCCTACTTACCTCCCCTGCATTCCCCAAAACATGATGAAATTGATGACCTGAACATTTAGAGAGATGAAGGGAAATATCTCTTTATGCTGCATATGATTAACCTCTAACTTCAACAGAGGAAGAGAACATTACTTCAAACACTACAGGTGTAGTTTGAAAAGAGCAGAACGATTTAAATGCCTAGTAGCTTCACAGACAAATTCAATTTATTGAGGGTATTCTGTCACTATACTTTTAAATGCTGCATGGCTGTATTGCAAGACAAGAAGCAATAGAGTTTCCTCCAGAGAGAAGACTGTCCAACATATCCGTGATTTTTCCATTATGCTTTCTCCAAAATATAATTGTCAGTGTTGATGGCTTGAAGCTCAGTTTATTGAAAGAATAATGTGAAATGTAAGGAAAAAGAGTTCTGCTTTTCAGGCAACTTGAAGCCATAATGAGATGCTTTTGACCTATGATGGATCTGTGTGTGCCTTTTCTGGCCTCCACGCTTGAGAATGATGAGTACGAGCCTCATTAAACTGCTTGGAGTCTGTGGCTGTTTGCATGAGAGATTACTTCGGTACAGTAGCTGTGATGGGGGCTGAGTCTGGCAGCCCAGAATTCAGGCAGGCTGCACTGCTTATCATCCTCTTGACTCTCTGTGCCCTTTGCCTCCCTCCAAGGGCTCCGCAGTAATCCTTGGTGTGCAGAATATGAGGACATTTTACAGTGTTTTGTGTTCCCAGGGAAATGTGAGTGCTAGGTCAAATGATGCTTTCGGCTCCCTCTGGCTAGATGTATCGATTTAAGTGTAGTCCATTAATGTAATAATTATGAATTCATGACCCTGTGTTTTTTTCTCCTGTACAGAATGGTTACTGTTTCATAATGGCTTTCCTTGTTATCCAAGTACACTTAAAACCCTCTGCACTATCTACTAGAATGGATGACCTTCTTTGGCTCTGAGTTCAGGTAAATTATGTGACCAAACTTTTCTACCAATACTCCAAAAATGGTAAGAGCTGAGCCAACCAAGCAAGGAAAACAGAAATGCCTAATAAACTAAGGACCCAGGAAGACCTTACAGCAAACTGAAGCTGATCAGTTGATTCTAGAATACCAAAATGTTCTGTCAACTCTATTTTACCAGTATTTAAAAATGAGTGTGTTAATGAAAATTAGTATAGTTTTTAAATTTTTTTTTTCTTTTACTATTGGGAAACTGAGAGACAAGGAAATGAATACAAGACTATGCCAGCAATTTGTAAAGGCATCTGTTTCATATGGATTCCTGGTTCCCTGCATCTTGCATGTTCATGTTTGACTCCTCCTCTGCTTTGTTCCTTGCAGTGGGAGAAGACTGTCCATCACAAACATAAACATTTTACAGCTCAGAGCACAACCATGTCACTTTTGGGCATTTGCTGTACTTTGCAGTTCATTATCTCCTACTTCAGCATTTTACTATTCCTTTCCTTTTGGTGGTTGGAGTTATCCATCATTTTATTTCATTCCTTACCCTCAGGAGCAAGGAGTTGTCCTGTCTTCACTTCCAGTCTTGTTTGCAGGGTTACTGAGGGGCCATTTGGGAGCTAGAAGAGACTGCTCCACCATGCTCTGGTGGAGAGGTATGCAAGGAGATTCTTCCAAGGANGAGCACAACCATGTCACTTTTGGGCATTTGCTGTACTTTGCAGTTCATTATCTCCTACTTCAGCATTTTACTATTCCTTTCCTTTTGGTGGTTGGAGTTATCCATCATTTTATCTCATTCCTTACCCTCAGGAGCAAGGAGTTGTCCTGTCTTCACTTCCAGTCTTGTTTGCAGGGTTACTGAGGGGCCATTTGGGAGCTAGAAGAGACTGCTGTTCCACCATGCTCTGGTGGTGAGGTATGCAAGGATATGCTTCCAAGGGAATGACCAGATTTGGTAGGAAAAGAGGGCTGAATTGCCCACCTCTACTGGCCACAATAGCTGGTGATAACATATCCAAGAAAAGGGAAACTGAAAAGGATGAAAGCTATTTTTCTGACATTTAAGACCCACTGGTCAGGGCAGGGTGTTAAATATGTCTGTAGGGATTTGGTCTTCACCAAAAGAAGGCCACCTACTCTCGAGGTTCCCTAATCTTTAGCAATCTAGTGTGAAGGAGGAGCAGGTGGACTTCTGCTTGCCCTGGCAGCCAGGAGGGAGGAGCACCAGCAGGTGGAGGGCACCTTTTTCTGCTGAGCCTCCTCTGCAGCTGGTAGATCCAGCACTGAGAGGCACTTGGAGAAGCAGGGTGGCAGCCGAGCGCTTTGCTTACCATGCTCTTAGAGCCCAAGAGAGAAAGGTATGATGAAGAGTACAGGGTGGGAATCAGACTTGTTCTTCTCCATGCAGAACAGTAGGAATAGTGGCTTCTAAAACCAGCCAGCCAGCTTCTCTTCTGACAGTGGAAATAGCAGATCGCTTAACCTGCAGCCTACTGTGCCTGATGTGTGTCCTGTATGCACCACACCTGCATGGCTTGCTGCACCCTAAGGGGTCACTGGAATGAAGGTGACACTCAGAAACACTAATAATTTTTGCAGACAAATAAACTAACAGGAAATTTCTCCATCTGCAATGCAGAAATATTTTTCTTCTTTTTTTTTTTTTTTTTCACTTGCTAAACAAGCCAGCACTATAAATTATTTTGGAAGAACGTGTTATCAGTACCACACAGCTGTAGCTTTAAGGAGAGAAAACTCCCTGAAGCTTTCAAAACTGGGAGTGCAATGTTCTAGTGGAGGAACCCACCGCAGAAGGTGCACAACCTCACATGGATCTCTACCTTGACCTCATGAAAAATCCTTTCCTTGCAAGCGAATCCATGAATTGGCAACAGTTTCACTGAGCTAGACTGGAATGGACTGTCTGTATCGAAATAGCTGCTATCCAAATTTCTTACATTAACAAGTGTCAGGTCTTTGGAATGGAAAGAATTGATTGGTTTTTCAAGAGAGGGGAACAGAACGGTTTTACATTTTCACATTTTTAAGATAAAGATGTGGTCCTTTCCACTTTCCAAAACATAGTTTAATTAGCAAATTTCTTGCGCTTTTATTTTAAATTCATTAGACTAACACTTAGAGCAACCCCTCTTAGTTCTTGGTGCTTTACAAAGATAAAATAAGAGTGAATACCTGCCAGGCAGTAGTCTAAAGAGACAACAGAGACAAAAAGTAGGACATAATGTCCTTAGTTATAACTGTGTACCAAGGCACAGAAGAGCTAAGTCATTTAGTCAGGTCATGATTGTTGTGGATTAACATTTCTTGACCTGGTTCAACTCCTAGCCCAGTGCTTTATACATTGGCATTGCGTACAAATTGACAAAAATGATCTTTTTAGATTAATTAAAATGATGAACAAGTGATATTAAATTATAAGATTTGGGACCAAAAGTATCATTATTACTAGATCATTTTTTTTTCTATTGGCATGTTGTAATGGAACATAGTCCTGAGTAGTCATACATTTGCTGGATATTATCATAAAAACTGCTTTTGTCATTAGCACCATTCTCCTTAAAGCAAGGGAAAGTATTTCAACCAGAGATATTCTTTTCTAGGAAGTAGAACATTATAATATATAATGATATACACACATTATAATGAATGTGTCTTATCCTCCTGTGAAAAATCAGTATTATAGAAAACAGGGACATAAAGTATCTATATTAAAAAAAAAATGGTGCTTTTTAGAAAAAGGAAATTATTACTTAGGTGGATTTTCAAAAGTATCTTACTAAGGCAAAAGAAAATTAAAATAGCCAAAGCTATTTAAGTCTCTTCTGAGTTATATAAGAGAACACAGTAAGAGAAGAAGGAAAGCACAATTAATTTGAGAAAAAAAAAAAAATTATCTTTGCCATTTTTTCTCCTACTTTTTCTTTCTTTCCAATGTCTTTTTAGTGCTTCCCTTGATACTGAATTGAATTCTGATGAGTCAATATTTGAACAAGATGAGGTACTTGAAATTTGTTGCCACCTCTGACTTTTCTGCCTGGAAGCTGAGAAATTTAGCAAGGTCTGTGTTTTTTTGATGAATTATAAAAAATCAAGGTATCACTGAATGGCAGCAGAGCCTTCAGGTGCATAAGCCCCAGTTTCATAACATCAGCAAACTTGATGAGGGTACACTCTACCTGTTTGACTCTTCTGTGTATTTACAAGTTAAAAATAAAACCATCAAATCACAAAAAAATGTGTCTCTAAAATCATGACATTGGCAGTGGAGCCAGAAGTAGGTGAAATACCTTAAATGAGTTCCAGCTTATCTAATGCCTCATTTTTTCTTTACTTCTATGGTAAACAATTAAATAAATGATGAATATAAGGGTGCAGGCATGAACTTGTTTTATGCATGGGTCATTAAATAATTGAGGTCTGCTATAAGAAAAAAAAATTATGTGTTCTTTCAGGCTCTTTTCAATTACACAGGTTATTCAGCTACCAGGAAGCCAATCCAATTTTGAAGGCTCTGAACTGGCTACTCATATTCATGGGGCAGATCTGGGAGGAATAATAGATCATTTTATGTTTTGTTTCAGTGGTCAGGAAGAGTTAACCAGATGAAAGAAGGATGTAAGGTACAGGGAGCCATTAAATAGACTAATATATTTCAACAACTAAAAAAGCAGTTGAAGTGGGATGCTAGAAGTCTGTCAGATGACTAACAGAAGGCAAGAGAAAAAGGAACAATTGGTCAGTGCCTCTCCTGCAAAGAAAAGAGGATCAGATGAAGCAAGAAGATGGAAAATTAAAAACAGGCGTGTGGACATATTTCTTCTCATGATGATCTGATCTAGTATGGCTGTCTTATATTACAACGTATTCCAATGTAAAACATCCAAGCCAAATTTCAAATTTTAAAGTGTATAGTGAGGAAATATTTTCCAATAAGGTAAAGATGCTGTAAGTCAAACAGAAAGCCAACTGTGTCCCGGGCTGCCTCAAAAGCAGCGTAGCCAGCAGGGCAAGGGAGGGGATTCTGCCCCTCTGCTCTGGTGAGACCGCATCCGGAGTTCTGGGTCCAGCTCTGGGGTCCGCAGCATAAGAAGGACATGGACCTGTTGGAGTGGGTCCAGAGGAGGGACATGAAGATGGTCAGAGGGCTTGAGCACCTCTGCCACAAGGAATGGTTGAGAGTTGGTGTTGTTCATCTTGGAGAAGGCTTCCAGTATTTTTGTATATTATATATACAAAATATACAAAATATAGTATATTGTGGCCTTCCAGTATTTAAAGGGAGCCTACAAGAAAGTGAGAGACTTTTTAACAGAGTCTTCAGAGATAAAGGGTAATGATTTTAAACTAAAAACAGGGTACATTTAGGTCAGATATAATGAAGAAAATTTTTTGAGAGTGATGAGACACTGGAACAGGTTGCCCAGAGAGGTGGCAGAAGCCCCATCCCTGGAAACATTCATGGTCAGGCAGGACAGGGCTCTGAAAAGCCTGATCTAGTTGAAGATGTCCCTGCTCACTGCAGGGGAGTTGGACTAGATGACCTTTAAAGGTCCCTTCAAACACCAACTATTCCATTGGATGTTCGTTTTATAATTCATGGAGAAAATTATGTAGGTAGGAAAGGAGGAAGAATCAAACAAAAGATTGCATTAAAAAACCCAACAACACCAGTTTTCAATTTCATTAAATACATTGATTTACACTATTATTTCCAGGAAAGTGTGAAGTTACAAAGTAACAATGTGTTTACAACCTCAAAAGCTGTATCCCTTTGCCTATTTCTGGTCACACAGCATGAGTGATTTCCCTTGTTACACGAAATATTGCAAATGGAACCATCCTTCCATTTCTTTCAAATCTATATTATAAATGATCTTGTAAAAATACTGCTCAGTTTGAAAATAAATACTGTAGTTCTGTTTTCTAAAAACCAAAGAAAACAGCAACAACAACAAAATCCCACAAGAAAGGAGTTCTAGTTCACAATATTGAGTAAATTTCAAATATTACACAAGATATTTCCTCCATGAAGGAAATCAGAATGCAGAATCTACATGTCAAACTGTTTTGTTTTGGGCAAAGGATTGAGAAAGTCATTGCTTCCTTTCATCAGACTGACACACCGCATGGAAAAACATCAACATTAGCTTAAAATCATATGTTATTCCTTGTTCTCCTTTGAAGATTTTGTGTCATTCACATTTTTCTTTGAGAGATATTTTATTTATCTGAGGTTTTTGAATGAATAAACATCAAGTCTGATATTATTGCACTTTTAGCCCAAAACACCTCTATTCTGTTCTGGGAAAATAATAAACAAAGAACTGTCAGCGCTGACTCTACTTAAAAGTCTCCTAATCCTTACAAGATCGGGATCAATGGATTTCATCAATAGTTGATGACAGCCGAGTACCTTTAGGTTTGGATATAGAAATTACATCTTCCACTAGAGCAAGAAGCAGCTATTTCCCTCAGTTAAGGGTTAATACATCACAGAACTGGACAAAAAAAATTGTTTAACTCCACCTAAAAATTTAGAGATTCATCTTGTTACTTCCATTTTGCCTCGTAAGTAGACTGCTGACAGCAAAACCCACATCTCCTCAAAGTCAAGTGGGGGAGGGACGAAAATCTTGATGATTTAGGGAAAAGGCAAGGACCTAGGGTTACAGTTAGTGAGTTAAGAAGAGGCAGTAAGCAGGAAACTGGTGGGTCTGTCTCCCTGAAGTTGTTTTTTAATATGAACTTCTGCAGCCCACATGAATAGAAGGCACATCAAGAAATTAAAATCTCAGGAGGAGGAGATTCAAATCCTCAGTGAGGAGGTTCAGTCCAGCTCTCCAACATGATCCCTGACTCTTCCAGCACATTTTCACATTATTTTTTGTTTAGAATAAATAAGCATTTTTTGACTGATAGATGTGTCATTTACGTGTTTCCAAACCCTTTAACACACAGCAAAAAAGTCACAACAGCTACTCCTTGCATTTTGACAGGTTTCTTATTTTTCTGGCAGGCTGTGCTTCTCCCATAAAAGAAGAGGTGTTTTAGAAGGACATCTCTTAATTTGTGACTCATTCTGCAGAGTAGTATCTTTATTGGCTCAAGGCTGATATAACATTTGTGTTTCCCTTTCCTGGCTCCAGGGTTTTCTTCATTTTCAGAACTGGTTTGTTTTTGGTTTTTTCTGTAATACCATGAAACTTTGTTTTGTTGTTCGGGTGGGGTTTTTTGCCTTGATGTGGGAATTGCTGTCTGTTCGTTCTGCCTCATTCCTGTCCTGCATTTTTGGACTGTAATCTTCAACTCAATGCCATGGAGGATGTCTGCTGAAGAACCTTACTTTGCCTTTCGTCTTTTCCTTATTTGCTTTGAGAGAATCAGAAGTACCTGCATTTCCTAGGTATGAGATGTTGATGCAGATTGATGAGAGCAAATCTACAAATTATTTTCTGGAGTTACTGTCAATTGATTCAGATACCTCATTTTTGTACTCGAACAAAGCGCTATCCTAATCCACTTATTTTTTGTATTATAAGCAGCATGAAATAGACTTTGCCGAGGATTCTTAGTAGCCATTTAAATTCCTCTGAAACTATTTTATCACTGTAGTCTGAAATTACCCTTCTCAGATCATTTATTTTGTGAAAGTAATGATATGTTTGCTGGAACTGGCTTGCTAAATGAGTTTTGAGTCCCCTATGATTAATGTGCTTATTCTTGTCAGCAAAATGAAGCTGTAGCCTATGCAAATATGTCAGACATGCCATGGAGCTATTTCTAGAGCCTTCTAGAAATCCCTTTGGTGCAGGCATGACCTGCTCAGAGAGCTCCATCTAGATTTATCCCTTTTCCCATGCAAGCAGTGATATTTGCAGTTCTAAATTAGCAAATATTGTGATTTAGGAATGATGTTCTCCAGTTTAGTGCTCCTACTAAAAGCACACCACCACTCGCAAGCCCCCTCTATGGGAGGCACAGAAGGCAGAGATCACGGGTTGAAGAACAATTTACTGGAAACAGCAATGAGAGAGGAAAACAAACAGTAACAGCAACAATATCAGTAACAAAAGGATATGAAAGGGAGAGTGATTCCCCTGCAAAAATGCTCACCGTGAACCCCAAGACAATGAACAAATGGTGAACAGCTTCCCCCCTCCCAACTCAATTTTCTCCATCAAAAGCCACACCTTGCTTCTCAGAATCTAGACAGTCCCTGAACTCCTGCCCTGGAAATGATGTGAGCTGTACAGAATAATCTCCTGGCCACATACACACAGGTCTGGGCTCTTCCCCCTCATGACTACTGCAAAAAAAAAATCTCTTTCCTGGGCGCAACCAGTACAGAGTGTTGGCTTTGCGAGGTGATATTTTGGTAACAGGAGGCCTTTTTGGCAATGGAGGGGGCTACAAGAGCGGCTTCTGTGAGGAGGTGTTGAAAGCTTCCCTGTGTCTGACAGAGCCAATGCCAGCCGGCTCCAAGACAGACCTGCTGCTGGCTGAACCCGTGGGTGTTGGTGGTAGCACCTCTGGGGTGAAACGTTTAATGGGGGAAAGAAAGTGATGCAAGAGTAACTGAAAGAGAGCAGTGAGAACATGTGAAAGAAACCTGACACATGATTCAGGGAAGAAGAAGGTGGAGGAGGTACTGCGGGCACGGGAGCAGAGATTCCCCTGCAGCCTGTGGTGCAGGCCGTGGTGAGGCAGCTGAGCCTCTGCAGCCCATGGGGTGCACAGCAGAGATCCACCTGTGCTCCATGGAGGGCCCCACGATGGAGCAGGTGGATGCCTGAAGGAGAATGTGACCCTGTGAGAAGCTCATGCTGGAGCAGGCTCCTGGAAGGACCTGTGGACCTATGGAGAGAGAAGCCCACACTGGAGCAGATTTGCTGGCAGGACTTGTGCCCCATGTTGGAGCAGCCTGTTCCTGAAGGACTGCACTCCATGGAAGGGACCCACACTGGAGCAGTTTGTGAAGAACTGCAGTCTGTGGGAAGGACTCACATTGGAGCAATTTGTGGCAGACCATTTCCTGTTGGAGGAACTTCATGCTGGAGCAGGCTCCTGGAAGGACCTGTGGACCTATGGAGAGAGAAGCCCACACTGGAGCAGTTTGTGAAGAACTGCAGTCTGTGGGAAGGACTCACATTGGAGAAATTTGTGGCAGACCATTTCCTGTTGGAGGAACTTCATGCTGGAGCAGGGGAAGAGGCTAAGGAGTCCTGTGCCAGGATCAATGGTCTCTTCAGGTTTCTTATCTCTACTACCATGATTGGTCTTGAGGTGTTCCCCATGGGTTTGAGACAAGGACTTTTGTAGGAGTACAGTTGCTGAAAGGGACCAGCACACACACTGCTTAGTAGAGCCCTCACAATGTCAGCCTTCCTTTTCACCACAAGCTCATCATGTTTTGTACCAGCCTTGTGTGGAGATGTGAAAAGGGAAAAAAGCCCAAAAACTTTGTTTACTTCATCACTACAGAGTCCCAGCAAAGGTAGAGTCATAGAAATTCAGGTGTATGAAGGCTGCTGGCTCTGCTCCAGCTCTGAGCAGCTTTCAAAAAGTCATGTCACAGCAGCACTGTGCCCTGTTCCACATCCACACAGAGTTCATCTTTACTTTGAATGCTTTTGCTAGCTCCCAGAGATTTTAGCTACTGTTTGTCTGGTGTTCAAACAATGGTTAAGTAAGAATGCCTCCAGTTCTTGCTATAACTTCCATCATAATAAAACCCTGATGTAAAGAAAAGCAGCCGTTTGTTTTGTCTAGGGGCTCAGAAAACTGAATGACACTTCCTGAAAGAGACAATGCCTTTTTCAAACAGACTGATTCGTTGTGAACAAGGAGAGCTTCCCAGCTCTGCAGGGCCAAGTAGGATGTCCTTGATGTGCATCACCATCAGAACAGAGAGGGGAAGTCTGACAGAAAGCTGCCACACTTTTACTTTTGAAAGATAAGAGATGTGATGCCTAAAACTATTTTATCCCCGTTCGCATCCAGTTCTGTCTCAACCTTGAATATGCTGCCTCAAAGCCCCTGGATTCTTCTGCTGTTGTGAAAATGCCTTGTGAAGCAAGATTAAATCTTCTGGAACCTGCCATCTTCAGCCTATACAAATTGCAGAGGATGCAGGTTTCAATTTATTACAGGTACTTATAAAATCCACAGAGCCTCCATGTGCCTTATCTGGATGTATTTCACTATTTAACATAATTTCAGCGGTAGTAAAATGATCTGGCCACTAGTGCTATGTTGTCAAGGAGATTATTTGACCTCTCTCAGAGGGAGTTCACTGTGGGAAAAGCAAAAAGCTCAGGATAAACAATTCATTTTAAAAGAGCATCCATGCATAATCATTGACGCCATACAAAAAGCAGTGCACATTAATTCCTTCTTTCTATCTTCATGAAGATCAATTATCGTAGTGGGAGTTTTACAGGGCCCAAACTGGATAGGGTTTGACCTCCTAGAGAAGATATCTGACAAAGTATTCTGGAGTGTTTTATGGCTGTCAGGGAGCAAAAGATGGGAAACAAATTGTGACTGCAAATTACTGCAGAAGTAACATAAAAGAATTTATGAGAATGATGTGTTATAAGAGCAGTCCAACTAGTAAGAAAATATTTCTGATGCCTAAGAATAACAGGATAGAAAGTCTTTCTTTGTCTCTTTGCACAGTCAGGATTTGATTTGATGTCTTCTTGAATCCATGACCAAAACTCCCTCATTTTGGGTCCAGTCTGTGTAGAAACAGGATCGTGACCAAAAAGAATAGTAAAAAAGAGTCATCCATGATGGAATGTCTTTAAAATCTGTAAAAAAAGAACAGATTTATGCTGTACGTGCTCTCAGCATAACTTGCCCATTTTGAAGCTTTATAACAAATTGTGGAAAGGACAGGTAAAGTGAGGCTGGAAGTATCCCAGCTCTCCCCTGCAATAGGCATGGTTTTGACATGGTTAGCCACTCTGTGCTTCTCCTGACGTATAAGGAAATGCAAAACCAGTTTGAGACACTGATTTTCCCACAGAAATTGTGGACTGACATATCCAGATTGTAAACAGCCCTTGCAAGTAGGTGAAATAGGAAAACAAGGCTTAGAGAAACTAGCCACAACCTCTGAAGCAGAGCCAGGCCTTCATTTTGAAAGAAAGAATTTCCCCTGTCATGATATAAAAGTGACTGAAACAATTTGCAACCATATTAGAGCTCTCCAACCAAGTGATACCATCCATTATTTTTCAAAAAATTCACTATTTCGTTACTTTATCAAGACCAAACATCACCAACCTAACTGGATTTTATGGGCACTTGTTGACACCATGGTCTGTGGCTGCATGTCCCCTTCTTGTGCAATGAAGCTGTGACATGACATGCAATTCAAAACGCATTTCCCCAATTACTCACCACACACAAAAATTGCCATCCCATTAAAAATCATGACTTAAAACGTGGTGCCAGAGCTGGAATGCTCAACGAGGAATGTACCTGTACAACCTGCTGTGTTGGGAATATGTGCTGAGATCAGCTGTCATCTTTGTTTTGTTCTTTCCATCCACAGAGCATACCCAGGGTTCAGGCATCAGGGTGAATCACTGAATTAGTTTTCCACCCTTCTTTCAGCAAGGCAGTATAAAAAAAATCTTTTTTTTTTAAAATAGGGCTTTATTTTAAAATGTTGATATTCTAGGATATTTGCAGTTAATAATTTCCAATGCTATTTTTTCTAACTAAAAATCTTTTGCACAAGATCTGGGCTAACTGTAATTGCCCCAGGAAAATGTTAGCAGTAAATGGATGTAAAATGAAATCGATTTGATCTGATTTAGTCTGTGTTATATTTTGCTTTTATGCTGTTTGCACATCTATTTGTAATGATAAGACATCCAAAAATAGTGAATCCCAAATGACACCCAGTATGTGCTCACACAGATGTGGAGACATGAAGAAACACTTTGTTCAGTGTGTATTATGAATGCCCATTCTTCTTTTCTGAATTTATTGTGTTTCCAGACATCTTCTGATACATATGTACCAGACAAATAGCTTATTTGCTTTGAAATAGTTCATAAAGTGCTTGTTGCTAGGGTAGCTGTACCTTTTCAGATATATTTGTAAGGATGGAAGCTTCCTCCCTCTCTGTTTTTTCAAAAGCAGTTAAATAATGAGGGCTCTTCTCCTCAGCACACCAAGGGATGTGCATAGCATTGAATTAAAAATCACAAGCCTTAGAATGTTGTTAAGTCAGAGCTGGTGTATCTTCTTTGCAACATGCAGCCAAGCATGATCCAGCTGGATATTTATATTCAACTGCCCTAATTTTTAAACTTAGTTTTAAACTTTTGGGGCTTCAGGGCCATAGGTGTTGATTTGATACTGCTTTTACGTTCAGTCTCTGTTTTACATTGTTGGGATCTGTGCTTTGGTGCTGTTCCCTCCAAAGAGCTGCATGAGCCCTCTCCTGGATACCATTTTAACAAACGGTTAAAATATATATATAAAATAAATACATATAAAATGTAAATACCACCTCTCCTCAAACTCATGTGCAATGCTAGGTCTTGTGCAGCCATTCCAAGGTTTCCTACCTCCTTTATGAACTGGTTCCATCAAAAAGTATTAGAGTGAATTAAAAGACTATATATTTTTCCTTAATAACCATTTTTTCAATGGTGTGAAATGCAAAGACCAACAATTTGTATGATTGCAAATGGCCATGGCAACAACTAACAAGCTAGTTGAGAAACTGAATATGTAGCAATTTGAAAAAAAATCCTATTTTAGCCCATGCTAAGGGAGAAAAAAACCCCTCTTTTAGGCCTTGTGGTTTTGTGTTGTCCAGTTTTGTGAGTGTTATGTGGTGATAAGGTTCACAAGAGCTGTTTGAAATTGGCTAAAAGAGCTTTGTTTCTTGGGGTGTTAAATGAAAATATAAATCTAAACAACTCACATTCCACCTCAAAATTCTTGCTACTGCTTCATCTCAGGATTACCTGTGCAAGCAATGGCTGTTGGGGACGAGAGTCACAAATTCTCACCTTCTCTTAGCAGTGCTTATTCTGAGACATATTTTAGTCCTTGTTTAGTTTAAGTCTTGGACTTCTGAACTGCTTGTTTATATGAACTGTATTTCATATTTTGTGGTCTGTGTTAGGTAAAGGTAGGTTTTTTTTGTTAGATAAAATTTTCCATGGTCCTTGCATCTTGTGTGTGTATGAACAGGGGTGTCACTTAACTGGCTTGCTAAGGTAGCATGTTTTAAAAATGACCAAGCCTTGTCACCAAGCTGTGACTTAACCGTTCCTTGGCAATTACATTAAAAATAATAAGAGCCTGAGAAAACCCCAGAATTTTATCCATTCAGATTTATACAAACCCTAACCTTATTATTCTGGTTGTGCTGCTCTACTATGTCAGACTTCCCATTATAGATGTAATGGAGTCAGATCCTGCCCTGCTCCGACCTGCTCTGCAGCCAAACACAGGTCCTGGCACAGCCTCCCAGTCCCTGGGCACCAGCAGTACACCAGAGTCTTTTATGGCATCTCCCTTTACAGTCATGGAAACCAGCAGGTGGGAAGCCTGTTCTGCTGGAGATCATCCAGCAAAGCATTCACAGGGGGATCAGGCTGCTCAGGGCCTTGCCTAGGCAAGTTCTGAAAACCTCCATGTTTAGAGTCTCCAAATCAGTCATCCAAACACTTTTCCATGGAACCTGCAGTGCAGCCTTACTGTGGCTAAACAGCCCAGCCTCACCCATTACCACTGACTCACTATTAGTTTTGAGGAGCAGAACTTCCATCCCTTCATTCCAGGTGGGGTGCTGAGGACTGACCACCATATGGGAGTGGGCTGTGTTTCTCAAGGCTGATCAGTCTCACAGATCTTTCTCCATCATCCTCTGTGATGGGGCTGGGCCTGCAAATGTGGATGGGCTGAGTAGGGGGAAGGAAATTGTCTCCAGCCCCTGGGAGACCCATGGGAAGTTTTTCTGGCTTTGTTCTGTACAGAAAATCATTGAGAATGTGCTCTTTCCTTCACTTCACCCACAGCTTGGTCTCCTTCCAGTGCTGCTGTCAAGACCCAATCCCAAGCCAAGTTAGCCTTTTGTCCTTTTGTTGAGTGGGTTTTTTGGTTTTGTTTTTCTTTTCTTTGGGGGGGGGGGGGTTTGTTGTGGTTTGGTTTTGTTTTTTCTTTTCCCAGCTTCTTTATTTTTTGAGTTATGTGGCTTTCTTAACCCTCCCGTGTCTCTTGAAAAATAGCCTTCAGCTACATTTCCTTCCCTGCTGCTTAACCCCCACATCTTTTCCTCTGAGCTTTTCTGAGCATCCCCTTTCCTTATTTAGCATCCCCTTCTGCCGCTGCTGGTTCCAAGCCTTCTGCAGAAGGCAGTGAGGATGACCCTGGACAACCAGGTTGTTTCTTAACATTGCCTTAGTAGCTGATGCAGACTGAACTTGTCCGTGGGGGAGCCACGTAAGGGGTGGATATTTCTGGGCTGCACCCGTGGGGCAGGTGCTGTGTCCCTCACTGTTTTGCAGTGCCAGCGTGCAGCCCGGAGCAGGCAGGCATGAGCAGCGTGTGGAGCCAAGCACCTCCTCCTACAGGCCTTTCCCATCTGTAAAACATCTCCAGATTTCCTGGAGGGCCAGCGAGAGGCAAAGCAGGAGGAGGTGAAGTGTTGGATTATATATAAGCACTAAACAACAGGAGTCTCTGGCATGACAGGGAGATCAGGACCATTCCCTGCTCCAAGGGCTTCTGCTGGGCTTCACACAGATCTCTACAGTAAAAGCCTGTGCTGATGCTCTGCCAGCAATTTAGATGATGATCACAGGCACAGGATTAACATTTCTTTCAGACTATTACATCCATTATCACTGCTACTTGTATCCTCACTCACTGTTTCTTGTGTTCTTCTTCCTTGTTTATTCCACTCCCATTTTACTCCCTGTCCCCAGGAATGATATTAACCCTTTTAGACTTCACATGGGAAGTAACAATCTGCAGTGTGAAGCATCCCTTCTGTGATGTGTCATACGTTCTGAACCTGGTCTCGATGGTTGTTTTTTCTCAGCAAAGCCATTTATTCTCCCATGATACTGGCAAATAACAGGAACTGCTATTTACACGCTCTTGTGACTTCATTCATCAAACATGCACACTGTGCAAGTACAAAGCAGCATCAGAGAGAGAGTCTATGTTTCCCTGTTATTGTTCTGTTTGTATTTATGCAGTTTATCTTAGTCTGTGGCCCTAACATAATTTTTTCTGGTAACAATTCCTTACTGACACACGACAGCTGAGTCTGGCAGTTCACCTTGAAGATAAATCAAAAGATAACAAGAAAGGAATGAGGAACTGCTCCACTGAGCTCTTAACTCTTAATACATTATAAAATTACTGGAATGGCTGCTAGGGATTGCAGTGATGCTCATTTGTTTCAGTGACTGAGCTCAGGATCCTACAGCCCTTCTTCACTTTCTGTCCTATTTGAAATGTTTTGGTGCCTTGTATTTACCTTCTCTGTGGATAGGATTAAGCTACAGCTGAGCCAGCAACACCCCACTGTGCAACTGATCACTTAGAAAACAAAGGGTAGAGCGCTACAGTCAGCTAAACCTCCACAGGGGGTGATACCAGGCTGAAGTCAACTCAGCAGGCATTTTTCCCACTGTTTTCACTGTCTTCACCTTTGCAACTGAATAGCTAAGAGCCCCAGTGCCTATTACAGCTTCGACCGTGTCACGTTGCGGGGGGGCTGATGGAGTGGGTGTGGGGTGCAACCATGACAGACTTCTGCCTTCCTGCTCCAACCTGCTGAGCTGAGAGCAGCTGGAGGACAGGGACAGGTCTCCAGCTGTGAACGTGGCTCTGGCAGTGTAGCCTCTGATCCTCCCTGCTAAGGTGATTATGAAAAGTGTTCACAAAATGTAACAGGCCTTTAGAGATAAGGGCAAGGGGGAAAACCTCATGGAATTTTGTGTTGTACCACACACATAAAGGGGTTTATGGAGAAAGAAGGATGAGAGAGAGAGGGGAGCAGAGGGAAAGAATTGTGTGTGCTAAAAAATTGTCTTTCAAACTATGCTATCCATTAACAAAAGCATGGTTTTACAGCCTGGCAAATTTATGCATCAACTCTTAATTATTAATTCCATAATAATGTGTATAAATATACCCAATACATCCAAAAACTGTGGTCTTGCATTCTCCTAATGCAGATATTTACTTTGCATAAAGGACTTTATTATAGCAGTGGTGTAATAAAATAAATTAAAGCTATTTTCATATGCTAGCTACATGTTCACTGCTCATTCCCAATACAATTAGAGCAGAAATGAACGAGGTCCAAAAGGACCAAACTTGCCACTTTTTGCACTGCTGCTTTCTAAGCAATAAAAGATTAAAAGAGAACAAAATCAAATCTCTAGGAAGGAAACAGCATTTTTTCGGCTTTATCCCACAGGATTAGTGCTTGAGTATGTTTTAATTCAGACCTATTTGCTCATCTCTAATTAATAACTTCAGTCATTTGTTCCTCTGATTGTCTGATATCATTGTGGTAGTTTTAATTAGCTGTTTCATTTGGGTAAGTCACTGCATTGCCCTTAAGATTGCACATCTCAATGTATTTGTCAAACCTACTCTTACAGAATCAAGGGAGCAATTGTCAGAGCAGCAGAAAAAGCAGGTAGCTCTTTGCAGAAATGCATATTTTGGTTAAATTCTCTGGTATCTAACAAGGTGTGAATTCTGATCCAAGTTTCTCCTCTATTTTATGGTTTGTGTGATGGTTTTTCCCTGCATTTGTTTTCTGATGCCCTTGTTCCAAACCTACTCCATTCCTCTGTAACCTTCTGTCCTTTATGCACATACTTGTAATATTTTTCAGCTTTAATGTATTTGAGACTGATAACCTGTCTGTCAAATGTATCAGAAGTTCCTTAAAGCCTCTGAGAATTACTGAGGTTGAACAAAGGAAGAGAAGAGGCACAAGCCTCACTCCTTTCTCATACCAGAATGAAAGTCAGCAGGCTAGATTCTAATTTAGCCCAAGAGAAGGCATTCCTGCATCTTTTCCAGGGACTCATCCTAATTCTAACAACCACTCTCTGGCTCTACTGCATTTCCAATTCTACTATTTGTTCTACTTTTATATATAAATAAGTGATTTTGTGATTCACTGTTTGCATTAGAGAGCAAACATGCTCAGAAAGATTAACTGAAGTGAAATAAAAACAGCTGTTTTCAAAACTTTTATGAAGCTCAGAAGCTATGAACAAATAGATTTACATTTTTAACTATGGAACGTGATTCTTTTTTGAATTACTTAAAATACTTCAACATTTTGAAATGACAAGATGCAACTCTCGATTTTGTTTTTTCTTACCAACAAAGTACTTTACTAGGACCAAAAAAATTGAAATTTGCTTCAGTCATCCTGGTTGTATTTGTTTCTACACAAAACATTCTGAGAGATTGCTTTTCTCAGCTATAGCAGTAGTTCTGTGCCCTTCCAGCAATGCTCCCATCTGATGATGGAAGAGGTGTGTGCAAGAAGTCATGGTATAAACCACTTTTCCACTGCCTTTGCATGATAGGGCACACAACATGGACCCCAGGATGTAGAACAGCATATTGGTTTTTTAAAAAGAGCTTTCAGTCTGCTCCATGTTGCATTTGAACAACCAGCCACCCACCAGAGACCATCTCAGACTGACAGAAACATTTTCCTAAGGCTTTTTGCTGTGGTCTAGTAAACACCCTGCTGGGATCACACCTCCCATCTTCCACATGGGGAACTCAAATCTTCTACCCTGGTTACAGGGATCAACAGCAAAAATCTGAGCACACCTGGTTAGTCAAACACCAAATGCTTACATGCTTTTTGGTATAATTCAGTTTTTTATTGCTGGTTAGGAAGAAGTTACCAAGCTTTATATCAATTAGGGATCTGGACCCAGAAGGCTCAAATTGATCTGATTTTCTCCCTCCACACCTGGGGAGCTGTCGGTCTGTTCTTTGTCTGGACTCATCCTGATAAATGCCTAAGAGTTGCTGTCCCTGACACTCTTTTTATATTACTTTTTTCTAAGATTTTTAGAGTTATTAATTCATCAAGGGAAAACATCCTTAGTAACAATTGCTTTGCAAGACCAAGTGAATCAACCTCCTTCCCATCTCCCAGATTGTCATGCTGAACCCACTTGAGAATCTCCTTACAGATATGCCAAACTGCCTGTTGATGATCAAGGTACTCAGGTGACATATGTAATTTTCACAGTTAGGAAGAATTTGCATTAAAAGTTATCAAAAATACAGTATCTTAATGAGTGAATTCATATCCTTGTGTTGCATTTCTTCTGAGTATAAAAAGCTGGTATTGGGCTAAATTATGACAAGTCCTTCTACTACAAATTTAAATTAATATTCTGAAATTCTGTCTGATCATTCATTGCTTTATCGGGCAACTATATTCTTTATGACAAAGCTATATTCAGAGTCATGGTAGAACTGGTATTTATTTTCCTGTCTCGAGGCTCTCTAGAGGCACAAACAGATGACTGAAAATTGGTTTGATCTTTAAGCCAGTTTGATTATTCCTTTGTTTCAAATATTGTATCTCATGTATAGGCAATTGGTGTTAATGCCTACAACATACATGTGTACTCATAGAATCCAAACCTTAAAGAATGAGATTCCAGCATAATTTGAAAATAATTTTATTTTTATTAGGAATGAATTATAATCTACATTTTCTCCATAATCACAGAGGACTTTCCATTGTGTTTTTTTAAAATTGGGCAACATTTTAACCCAAAGTACATATATGAAAAAAAGCAGACTTTGACAGCATACGTTTTCTTTGAAATGATGCGTTATCAAATAGCATTAATATTTGTGTTCAAAGGATTAAAAGATGTAACATAAGCTAGATGAATGCCCAGTTTCTGCTGATACACTTCAGATGAAAGTTTGATTTCACACCAGCTTCTCTTTAGCCCTTCCCACTGATGGCGGCATAGCTTGGGGTGAGAGGAGCAGCTCCTGCCAAAGTGCACCACTTTGTGTTTTTCTCTATTGAACTGAACCCCCTCTTTCTTCAGATCACCTTTCTGTGATAATTACAACTTAGCTGATAGTCCCTTAAGAAGCAAAGTTCAAGTGAATGCAAATAATTAAGCAATAAAAAAAACCATAAAAGCAGCCTTCCTCACCCATTTTTCATTTCTGTTTTGGGTGATCTTTCTATATTTATTCTGGCAGACTTCCTGCTCCTTCATAAAGCTCTTGTACACTTTATCTCTACCCAGGTTGATAGAAATTAGTGAAAAAAAAGAGCAGCCCTTCTAAAGTTCTTCCAGCCTCCTTTACCACATGATCCCAGATCTGTATCAACAAACCACAGTATCTAGTGATATTGTTGACAGACAAGAGATAAACCAAATTTCCCATGTAAGCCAACTGATTACTTAAATCTATTTTTCATAATTTTTGTGACAATTGTGTTTTCAAAACAAGTAAATTAAAGATTCCTTATAACTTGCCTTGAGCCAACACCAGTCCAAGATGAAGACTAAAAGAAAAAGAAATATGATACAAAAACCTTCACCTTTGAAACATGAGTTAGATTCTCGTGGCGATTAAAAGCCCTTAAATCAAATAGCATTTGTCAGATGGGTATGATCTCCAGCTCATCATAAGTCCTAAGCCACTTAGGCACCGCTTGAAAACCCACCCAGGACTTCAGCAGTAGCTGAGTGCTCTCCATTGACAGGCAACAGAAAACAAGTAAGAAAGAAGGATCCCTGTCTTGCGTAATGAGATTTATCTCACAGAAAATATGTTTGGTCCCCTCACAATCTTTACTTACAAAAGGCTTTTCCAGGGGCAGGTTTCTCCCACAAGCCAAGCACCCACCCATGGTTTCACTATATCAGCACAGAAACAGAGCAACATGGCACAGCAGGTGTAGGAGAATAAATTCTAGTTGACCACCGTTGGTACAATATTTAACCATGTCAGGTGTAAATCTCCTGAACACATTTGGAGGTGATCATGCCAGTAGCTAGTTACAAACTTTAAAAGTCATCCTCTGGATGGTAATAAAGCAGTTATCAATGGTGGCTTCTGTTCTCAAAAAAATACAGCCTTGGAAACATTTGTACAGCAGTAAGTGCTCTCTGCTCCTTCAGAGGTGGACACAGAGTAAAGAACCCAACTTAGCTGTGATTTTTTATGAACTCCAAGTACAGGAGGCAATAGAGTATGAAATTGCCAATTTTTTTGAGTCATTTATCAAAACAGAAAAGACCCACAGGGGAAGTGATCTGAGTCAGAGAAACAGAATTAAGACAAATTTATAACTAGTGGAGTAAACTGTTTGTAATGATTCACTGTTCCATCTTAGCGTGCATTTAACACTATCAGACAGTTTGTTATGGGTTTGTTGTGACTCAAGTGAGCAAAGACACATTTTAATTGAGAAAAATGCAGAAAAAATTTGGACAAAAATACTGTTGGCTAAGTGTACATAGCACAGGTGGTATCAACATGATGCCTTCTCCTCTCCCTCCTTCCCCAACATTTGTACTAACAGAAATGCGTTGGCAAAAGTGAGCACGTTTCTGGGGCTTGTTTTTCTCCTTGTTGTTGTTGACTTGCAGACTGCATCTGTCCTCATTTCTACATGCAATGTCAACTGATGCTGGACCAACAGGTACGGGTATATAATGGAGTAACAGATATGCAGTAGAAGTTTCACAGTGACCTCTGGTCCATCTGCTGTCAAAATTTCCCTGGCACAGCTGCTAGGCCTGCATGTATTCATGCTGAGCTGCTTTTGAAACTAGCCAGTGTATTTTGAGAATTTCATTAACACTGCATCAGCTGGGAGAAAAGATCAGTCTTTTACTGATTCCGAGGTTCAGTATCTAATCTCTGACTGATAATCATGTTGAAAGGATAATTTGAATGTATTGGGCAAAGTCACCAGATGCTCTAATTACACAGAATATATATTTCCAATCTTGAAATTCTTTCCGCAATTACTGCAGGTGTTATAGAAACATTGTACATTGTGGAAGTACTTTATTAAAAGAAAAGGGAAATGTTTCATATAGAATGTTAATACTGATAGTATTTTCATAAAATACTTTGATAAAATACTTACTTTTTGATAAAATACTTAAAATTTTGATTTTGAGAAAATCCTCCAAATGCCTACTGTAGATATACTTCCCTATAGCCATACAGTTACAACTCTATAGCTTTTTCACTACCAGAATGCAACACTTAATAAAAGGTCATAAAAAGTGACAAAGACAAGACAGTCTGTCCTATCTCTGACACAGAGCAGTAGAAGATGCAGAGGAAGGAGGCAAGCATCAGATAATACATGTCTTGCACATCTTCCAGAGCTCCAATATTTACTTCAAAGTCCTGGACTTTTAAATATTCCACAGCCTCTCTGCATACCATGTTCTCAGCCATTACCCCTTGCACTGCAAACACTGACATGCTCTCAGATGTGGTAATTCTCAGCCCAAATCAGACCATGCACATTGCCTACATAAGCTACCAGGATACACAGAAACATGAACAACGAGGCTTCATGGTGTGATGGTGGGGCAGAAAGGCATCAGTCACCCCTTAAAGATAAATCAACCTCTATGGAGGTGCCAAAAACTTTTGATTCATCTGAGGTCCCTGAGGATTGAGAATTTTATCCAGAGGGCCATCTCACTCAGTTTCCTGGTTTGAGCTTTGATTCAGGGCCCTTCTGGGTTTGATCCCTGCTGGGTCCCTGAGTGCTGACACTGACTCTGTGATCTCTCAGTCCTTCCTGTGCTCCCTCGTGGAGAATTTTGTGCTATGGGCTTGAACATCTGGGGCTACCCTCACTATAGTCACACAGCTTTGGATTCCAAAGCATGGGTTCCTAAAGGGAAACATGTCCATTTTGAGGACAAAATGTTTTGGAGTGTAAAAAGGCTGGAAGAAATCTCTTTTATGACACGCAGGCATTATGCTAATGCTGACCTTCTTCCTCTTTCAGCTGTGTCCAAAATAACAGGATCTGCAGATGGTATGAAGGGTAATTGAGATTATATGTTTCTGCTGATAAACTGTTGGTCAAGTAATCAGCAACCTCCATTTTCCCACAGCCCACTGCAATACCAGTGGCAAAAAATCTAATCCCTTTCATCCCTGTTTCTTAACCTATTAAATAGGAAAAATGATATTTGCTTTACTTCATTAAGTATTTTTGGATCTACGGATAAATTATGTGATCACAATGGAAATGTGAAAAGGCAAATGGAAAAAAATTACTGGGAAACTCAACTGAGTGGCTTCAAACCTCTGTAATTGTTTGAGTCTGATTTCCAGCTCTGATTCAGGTGATTATGATACTTTTTGTCACCATTGGTTGTTTAAGTCTACTTAAAATCCTACTTTTGCAAACATCGTCCCATGTGCCGGTGATAAACACTACAATCTGTTTTGAAATCCAAGAGTCCTTTCCTCAGTTGTGCAACATTTAATTTTGTTGAACCCTTCATGAGCAAAGAGCAAAAACAATTGTAGAAATGCAGAAAAGTAAGGGATTTTAATACATATATGCTGTTCAAACTTTTAACACAATAGTATAAGGGGAAATGATGAGCTGAGGGACTGTGATGGGGAGCTGACACTTTCACAGAGCCTTACAGAAGGGTTAGCTATTGTTTCTCTCACTAGGGCATTTCGATTGCCAGCAAGTGAGACAGGAAAGCACAGTGTCCGGGCACATCTGGGCTACTGAATTGGTAGGGCTTCATCTGCTCTGCTCAAAACAGTTATGTCCACCAGTCTTTGATTTGCTCGTCCCATGTGCCGGTCTGACTGATTTACACAACCTGACTGACCATGGAGGAGTTTATGCAACCAGAGGAGAACCTGCATTGAGAAAGGAGTGATAGATGACTGACAATGTGTGTGTTGTGTGTGTTGTGCTCCTGCACACACCTGCACACGTGTGTACCTGATCTCGTTAAGGAGCAATTTGTGCTGTGATCATTTTATTGTTGCTCTGTTGCAGTTCAAAAAAGAGCTGAAAAGGGATCAGGAGTGATGACAGCTGTAGCAACAGAGGTTTTGAAGAGAATTTTCTACTAAGTAAAAAAACCCTACATTTTTTCCTGCTGTTTTCAAAAGCTGGGATGCATTTATTTCTGTAGAGCCCTGAAAGGACTGTTACAGCTCCTTGCAAAACAGGAGGCAAGCGTAAATCGCCGTTACTTTCACACGGACATGGACATGCAGGCAGTAGGAATTTTAAAAATCAGTGTAATTTTGTTGCCAGTCACCTCTCCTTTGTGTCCCAGGGTGGATCAATGTGATCAATACTGCCATGATAATTGTCTGAGAGCAGAGAGGGAGAGCCGCGTGAAGCAGAAAAACTTCCCGCATCCCTCTGCCTTCACCCCGTGCCGCTGTCCCCACCCTCGGCGCTGTGGCTCCTCCTGGGAAGCGGCGCTGGATGGGCTCCGCCCGGGCGGTGCTCCGCAGCTGGCAGCGCAGCAGGGCTCTGCTTTCCCCGCCGCTGCAGCCAGCAAACTCCCGCCTCCACAGCCTGGGCTTTCTGAATGCCTCACACCAGCTGTGGGAAAACAGCCTTTCAGCCCGTGGAAGTGAGCTGCGGTCTTAGAGGGATTAACTTATCTGATAGTTGAATTTACAAAGACTGAAAGTCCAGGTGCTGCTTTAGTGGGAGAGGAGGACAGTGCAGGAATGGGACTGTGACTACATGGAGAACGTGCTCTGGGGCTGCAGCTCACCCACACTCTGCTCCACTGACCCTTTTTCAGGGGACCATGGAGAACAGGTGCTGAGGTCGAGTGCTGGGCAGAAGCAGCAGTGTCCTGGTGAAGATGGAGAATGGCACAGGAGATGAGCAGAACCAGACTGGGCTGCCACTATCAAGCCAGGAGATCATTACAGCTGAATACCAAGTGGTCACCATCCTCTTGGTCCTCCTCATCTGTGGGCTGGGCATCGTGGGCAACATCATGGTGGTTTTGGTGGTCCTCAGAACCAAGCACATGAGAACTCCCACTAACTGCTACCTGGTGAGCCTGGCTGTGGCAGATCTCATGGTGCTTGTGGCTGCAGGACTACCCAACATCACAGAGAGCCTGTATAGATCCTGGGTGTATGGCTACGTGGGATGCCTCTGCATCACTTATCTCCAGTACCTGGGAATCAACGCTTCTTCTTTTTCCATCGCTGCCTTCACCATTGAGAGGTACATAGCCATCTGCCACCCAATCAAAGCTCAATTCCTATGCACTTTTTCGAGAGCCAAAAAGATCATTCTTTTTGTTTGGGCTTTCACCTCCATTTACTGTATGCTCTGGTTTTTCTTGCTAGACCTTAATACAGTAGCCTACAAAGAGACTACTGTTGTGTCCTGTGGCTACAAGGTGTCCAGGAGTTATTACTCTCCTATCTACATGATGGACTTTGGTATATTTTATGTTCTGCCAATGGTATTGGCGACCGTCCTCTATGGCCTGATCGCTAGAATTCTGTTCCTGAACCCCATCCCTTCAGACCCAAAAGAAAACTCCAAGACCTGGAGGAATGATGTGGCTCACCAAAGCAAGCCTGTGAATTCCAAGATGACTAACAGGAGTTTCAATAGCACTATTGCTTCTCGAAGGCAGGTAGGAACAACTATTTGAAATGGCTTTCTGAAACCTAAACCACTTGTTTTAAAGCTCGCTTGTCTGAAGCTGTGGAAAGAGGTAAAATATATTCTTCCTTTTTTCTAAGTAGTCAAGTTTAAATTCTGTGATACACATATACATGTATTTTTTTCTTGCCTATACATTATTACCTACTGCAAGGACCGTTAAAAGAAACAGTATTTTATTTCCTATATCAAAATGCAATTAGGAAGTATCAATTATGAATGAAACATTTTCAACTATAGTTTCTTTATTTTACAGCCTCTTAGTAATCTTTCCAAATATACAAAATGACTCTTGACTTACTTTTGAGATCTGAAGAGAAGAAACTAGCCTGGGAGTTTGGGAGACTTGAGGTTGAGTTCCAGCTAAGGCACTGTGTCACTCAGCAAATGCAGTCAAGTTGTAAATTTTCCTGTCTCTAACTCTCCTGTGAAAAGTCTGTTTAAGGATGTCTGTATATAAATTGCTTTGTAAATGCTAAATATCTTTGTCACTCTGTCTTTCATAAAATATTTTTATATATTGAAGGCTCAAAACTGAGGCACAAGTTTGACTAGCTTCTTCCTATATTGCAAAACATGTATGCTGCTGTGAGTAATAATACCAGTAGAATATAGTTAGTAGATTAATTGCTGGCTGTTTGCAGTAAACCACATTGTGTGCAGCAGGTAGCATAGCTGGTGCAGTGATGGGAAACACAGAGTGCATCCTTTGCAGCTGGCTCTGGGAATATTCTTCTTTATATTCTTCTTATTTTGCGTGGACTGCTACTGTTCAAAGAGAGGGAGCATATTCTCTTATCATAGAGATGGAACAGACCCCAAAAGTTAACTGAGCTGCCTTCTAGAGCACCAAGCCCTCAGAGAGCACTAGAGCTAAGCTTGGAAACACACAACAGAAATATATGGGCTAAGTTATATTTAAATATGTTGCCAATTATAGTCAATAGTCAGATAGGAGGTGTTTCATGTCATTTTTCTTTGTCCATTTATTAGTAGAAGATAATCTGCTCTTCAAGTTCTTAATATCACTTTATGCTTGATTACATGTGCTTGATTACATTTTTCAAGTTTATCACTTGAAAAACAGAAAAATCTTTTCCATTGAACACTGATGAATATGGACACAGTTATATTTTGAAACCAAAAAGTGATTGTAATGTGGTATCTTTTATTTCTTGTAAAGATAGCTAGCCTTTTCCTAAAAGTCTAACTAACCTGATTGATTAAAGTAGCCTTGTTATAAGTAAAGCTAGAATTTTCATATAGTGCAACACAGGAAACAGAGCAAGGATAGGGTGGCATTATTAGTAATATTTTTTGTATAAGAGCAGCATGCAAAAGACAGGCGGTGGTGTAAAATGAGAAAAAACAAGTACATATGCAAAAAAGCCTAGAATCTCAACAGTTACTAAGACAGAAGGGAAAATTTATTATCATGCTGACAAGGACATGTATAGCTGACAATACAGTGTGGCCTCACAATGAGTCCTGGTGAAATGTGAAACTGCTGGTGTGTCCTCTCAGAACTGTGTTTGCATTACAGGGATTGAGTAGTGTACAATATCCACCATGTGATCTGTAGAAAAAGTGATTTAAAATGTGGCGTACACTTCCTACTTCTGTAGCAGTTCTCATATTTATCCAAGAACATTTCTATAAAATTAAATTTATGCATATTTCTCTAAGGGAGTTGGCTCCTGCTGAGAATGGGGGAGAAAATGGGCAGTACTCTTATTCATGATCCAAGATAAAGACAGGCAGATAAATTATCAGTTATTGTCATGGGCAGTGAAAACTCGACTTGGGGAAAATTAATATTGCCAATCTATTGCTTGTTGTCATAGCCACAAGTTACACTCAGTCCCTTCCCTGCAGCAACCAGCAGCATGGGGCCAGAGTGCTGCAGTCAGGTTACAGAGGTTGGTCTCTGTTTCAGTTTGAGATAAATTTAGAGGAGAATATTTTTTGGTAGAAAGTAGGTTGTAGTTTTTTGGGGGTTTTTTATTAGGTTAGGGAAAATAAAATATTTTTTGGAGGAAAGTGAAGAAGGAAAAAACTATTTACTTAAAAAACACACACAAAAAAGAACAATAATGTTAAGTAATAAAATATTTTGTTGTGGAGAGAAACTTGAAAGAGTTTAGTTTTTTTGTGGGTGTGGGATTTTTGTTGTAGTTGGATTGGCATGGGGGTTTTTTTTAAGTTGGTGGGAGGTTTTTCAGTGAAGTTTTGGTGTTTTGAATATATTTAGAAGAGAAGAAGAAACTAAAGTTTTAGGAAAATTTTGGGGGTTTTTTTTTGAATAGAGTTGAGAGTTGGCTGGAAAGTAAGGAAGGATGGGCTTTTTTGTTGTAGTAGTTATTACTTCTTACAGCAGAAGAAGAACAGAGAGAAGTAGTGACTTTGAAGCATGGAACTGCTTTGAAAAAGTTTTTTTGGTTGGCTTTTTTGGGGGGGGAGTTTAGTTTAAATGTATAGAAACGCACAAAATTTATTTTTTGGGTATAGAGTAGGTGAAATGAGATACATTATAAAGTCACACTAAGACAGTCTCTTGTTACTCCTTCCTTCTCAACCTTTTCCTCTGTTTCAGTGTAGGTCCTGCAGCCCACGGGTCCCAGAAGTTTCTTCTTGTCCATTCATAATATGAATACTGAATTACATGCATGCATGTAGGTTTCGTACTTTTCCCAAAGGAATTCCTACTTTCCTCAGAGATCGAGGGGACTGAGAAAAATAAATGAAGCCTTACATAGCAAACATGTTGGTTTATACTTGAGATGAAATCCAGCTCACTTAACAATAGGTGTATCAAGCAAAGTTAGTTGATTAGTCCAATCAAATCATCTAAGGTCATTGTGGCCATCATGGTCAGTTGCAGCAGGTAGATTTCCCTCTAGAGAAAGTTCTCTCTTGGACAGTGGTGCAGTCTGTGATGACCTGCTCAGCAGAGAAATCCCTCTGTTCTCTCACAGCAGGGCAAGCACAGGTTCCACCTTGCAGTGCAAGATAAGTATTGCACAGCTTACATGAAATCCTCAATCTTATCACCTGGTTTCACTTGTGGTGTTAATATATCAAGACCTTAATAGTGCTGTTTATTTATTCCTCCTCCTCATTGCACAATTCTGTTTGATTACGAAATCATGGACTGGGATATGCAATCTCTGTGTGTTGCAATGAACACCACCAGGCACAAGAAGAAATATGTTATTACATGGCTTTGAAACACCAGAGTGACTATTGCTTTTGCCTATCAGTGTAAGAAAGATTAGTATTCAAAGGAGAAGAAAGCAAATACTAAACTATTTGTACCAGCATGATGAAAATGCTTAATAAAAACACTTCCTTAGAATGACAAGCTTTTGGACCAGAAAGGAAAAAGAGGATACTAGCTCAGAATTAAAATATTGGGACATTGTTTAGTAAAATATAATTTAAATATTTTTTAGAACATTCTCAGAAACAAAAAGATAGGGCTTGAAGAATGTTTATATGCAGCCAGGACCATATCCAATCTCAAGTACTTTGTTAACAATAAAACTCCACTTGAAATTTGGACTAAGCTGAAATTGCTCAGAGTCTCTTTATCATGGTTGCAATCTCCCTAACTAAGAATAATTTGTACCCTGAGCATAGGACACACAGTGCACCTCCACCACCTCCTCCCTAGCAGTGAATTGAGGATGTACTGCTGCTGCTTTCAGGGATCTTTGGTGTATGCTTACAGGTAATAAAAAGCATGTTCTTTTAAAATTTGTCCTCTTAGCACTCCACTGATGTCAAATAACTAGCCTCCTCCCAAATTATGTTTATTTCCATTTCATATGAAGTGATTTGAAAAAGGATATGACATTTTACTTAAAGAGGACCAAATCTTCCTCTAAAATATTTATTTGTTCTGGTGTGGACAAGAAAGCAGCTTTGGCCTCAGTCATGTGTTTAGATACTGGGTCCACCTGTAAAGCAAATTCAGGTGAATTTGTGTCAGAAGCCCTGAGTGGTGCCTCAGTGTGGTGACAACTCAAGTAAGCCTTGCCAGAGCACCCTGTTGGAGCTGCTGTCATTTGCACATGGTCTGAGGTAGCTGAGCATGAAGAACCACAGCCTCCAGAGCCAGCTTAGGGAGGATTTACCAATGAGCAAATAACTACCTGAACTCAGGGCCTCATAGCGTGTCTCAGAGACACAGCCACAACTGGTCAGGTGGATCAGGAAACTGAATTTCTGCCTGGCAATAGAGATCTTGTGAGAGGTTTGTTATTTTTGGCAGCTTTGGAAGGATATGTACTGCAGACAGTTTATAGTGAATTCTCCTCGTTGTCCTGCACTGACTGAACTCCTGCAAAGTGCCACCAAAGAGATGCCACCCATGGGTTCTGCCTCTTCGCTTGCACTGAATGTAGAGTCTGTGGCAGCATATGGGTACATGACTTGGTTCACTGACCTGAGCAAAATGAAAACCACCTCTACAGAGTGCTTAGTTTTCAGCAGTAGAAGCTTGTGATGTTAGACAGAAAATGCACATCCAGATGCCAATATACACAAATTCAGCTAATAATTTGCACACTACATACGTACACACATATATATATATTTGAGCTATATGGGATACAGTCACTTGAGGAGTAACAGTCTTTTTTTCATTTCTGTATAGTGTAAATTGTGTGACTCTGGATTACCCTCTTCCTGACAGTAAGGATAATTTACTTCTAGTCCAGGTTCGAGCTGATAGCTGCAACACTGCAAATGATCCTCTGAGCAATTTTCCTGAAAGACATGCTCAGAAGAAATGTAAATTGCCAGTGACTTGTACATACCATAATAGAGTGCCCTGCTGAGCTTCTGGTAGCAAAGTACTCTGGTGCCTGTGTAGGCTACTGCGCACTGAATGCCTGAGCTGATGGAATACATCTGTTGGTTTGACTCTTGTCCCATTGTTCATCCAGGCCCCACAACTGGTGACTTTCTTCCTTTAAATGTGGATTATTTTCTACAATCAGTGAATGCTCTTCACTGAATGGATTTGCTCAATTTGGAGGCACAGGCTAGAGCTGAACTGGAGGGATGAGAGGCAGAGGTGAGGAGTTCTGAGTCTTTCTGCACTGGAGTGGGTCAGTACAGGGTCAACTCTCCCCTTGCTGCCATGTTCACAGAAATGGCCCTTTTAGAAGTGGTTTGGAGACAAGGAGAGATTATCCTTTCAGTTACCTGGAACACTCACATTTGTATTTTGCTTTATTACAATGACTGTGCACAGAAAATTAGAAACAAACAGTCATAATGAAATGTATCAGTCAAGTGACAAAAAAGGAGATAATATTTCTCAGTCTAACTTTTTACTTCTACTGAACACAGCTGTAGAGAAATCAAAAGTAAGGGTAGAACAAACCAAACAAATTGGTGTAAAAACATGTTTCTAGATAGATAGGAGAAAATACATTCTTTAGGCATTGGGATGGCAGGTTTCTATATAATGATCTTATCTGATCAAAAGACGAAAGGATTACATACTCTCTCATTACTTCAAACTAAAACCTACTTCTAAAACTAACATGTATTTGTGAGTGAACTTAGTGGAGTTATCTCCTTTTGATACTCTTATCAATCTACAATCAAAAGAAGAGTTGTAGCTCACCAAAATGTGTTCCAATGCTTTCCATGTCACGCAGTTAACCAAGTCATCTCCTGACTTCCGTGAGGCTGTGCCACTATATCCTCTCATGTCACATTTCCCTCTACTTTCTACTTTGTTTATTAACATCTTTCAAACTTTCTTTAATGTGAAGACTATTGAGTACTGTCTACACTAGAATTAAATTATAGACAAAAGAAAGACTCTTTTTAAAGTAGGTTTCAATAATTTTTTATTATTTCTTGTTTACATCATTTCAGCTATCCTGGGTATTCCCAAAGGTTGTTCTTTTCTTTTTTCAAAACAAAATTACACAATAGAATTAAGTTCTTATAACAACCAAGTTTTATTGATAATCCTTTTTTTTCCCAGCTCTGTAAACTTTGACTTTTCAGAGTAAACATCACATAATGAAGATCTAATTAAATATTGAGGATTTGAGGAATAGTAATTAATCTAATTGTTCTCTTTTTTACCTTATTTTTGGCTTTGGGAAATTGTTTTAGGCTGACTGTTAAACCAGATAACCTAAAAAGACTTCATGTTCAATTACTTTACAGGCTATACTAATCTAAAGGGAGAGATCTTATGTGGCCAGAAAAAAAATATTTTAGATCCTTTTTTTCCCATTTGAATTAACTCCCCCTTCCAGTATGAGAAGCAGAAAAGTCTAAGGTCAACAACAGCTTACTGAGGTACCATCTGGAAAGAGTAATTTAACAAAACCTAAGAATAATTTGGAGCCAAGGTTTTTTATACTTCCTACTGTAGAAAACCTTTCTGAATCCAGCATTCATCAGAAATTCCTAGTGAAGGATCTGTCCATAGTTTTGTTTTTGCCCTGGAGGTGTAAGACTGCACATTTTCATTCCAAGGGGAGTACTAACCTTCTTCCCGTCTTCTGTCTCCCTCTGTGTTCCCTCAGGTTACCAAGATGCTGGCTGTGGTTGTGATCCTATTTGCATTCCTGTGGATGCCCTACCGCACCCTGGTTGTGGTCAATTCCTTTCTCTCCAGACCCATCCAAGAAAACTGGTTCCTGCTATTTTGCAGAATCTGTATTTATTTAAATAGCGCCATCAATCCTGTAATTTATAATCTCATGTCCCAGAAATTCAGAGCAGCCTTCAGGAAACTCTGCAACTACCAGCAGAAACAGGAGAAGAAACCTGCCAGTTACAGCATGGCCCTAAATTATAATGTCATCAAGGATTCCGATCACTTTAGCACTGAGCTAGAAGATATTACCAATACCTACCTGTCCTCTGCAAAATTATCCATTGGTGATGCATGTTTGTCATCCAAGGTAATAGTTAATACATTTCAGTGTCTGCTGTGGAGTCCTCCAGAACCAGAGCATGTTGCTGGGCATGGGGCTGTGCTGGGGCACTGCAGAGGGCCAGGAGAGGCTGACAGTGGCATGCCATGCACCAAACAGGGCATGGCGGGGAGGCACAGCTGCCTGCTGCTGGAAAGGAATGTTTTCAAGGTGCCTTGTGCCGAGCATGATGGGCCTTGGAGGATCTGAAGCATGGAGAAGGATGAGGAAAAACTATTAGATTAAGCCTTATCTTCTGAGGAGCAGAGGTATCTAGTGGAGCATCAGAACGTGGTGCTCGGGCATGGTGCCTCACGTACATGTCTGGCAGGAGGGTGGTGTTGGTGTCTGAACTCAGTGATTCCTCTGGGTGTGCTCTGGCTGGCTGCAGTGAGGGCAATGGGGCATTTTCTTGTGCCTTCCCCCCTGACTCCAGCTGGGGGCTAACCAGCCCAGTGCCACCACACAGCTGGCACTAAGGAGAGGCTCTCTCACACTCCAGTGCTCTGGTTCTGAGACTGCTGAAAGCCCCCAGCATTTCTGTGCTATCTGCAAGCATCCCCGTGTGTAGCACACCTCTTTAACGCAGTTCTCTTGATGTTACTGTTTTCAGGATGCTTTTTTTTACAAAATGCTACCTAAATGCTGTTTGTAAACCCATGCATTTTAGATCTTAAAATATACAGGTGATCTACAAAGAGGCTTAGTTTTCATTTGCTTTTGCAGATGATATGAAAGTGTAAAATATTTTTTTCTCAGTTTGCTTCTTCTCTCATCATTTTCAGGATGTAGGCCCACCTTGTTCTGAGTGCGCAGCCGTATAAGATGTTTGGATGCTCTGTTCCCACCAACTTGTGTGAATTGTACAGACATTTCTCCTCACAGAATTGCAGAAGCTGCTATAAACCTTTACACACCTGCCTCTGCCCTACAAGAAAATGCAGAGTCTTGGGGAGTGAAAAGAGTGTGTTATTGAGGACAACTGGACAAAGTAATTAACACAACCTAACTCTAGGCAGGTGAGTTGGCTTCAGTAGAATACCTAAATCCTTCTTCCCATTAACTGGCAGAAGAGTGGTCTGTGATCTCAGAATGAGCAAGGCTTGCCAGGACATATCCATGGACTTAGAGGAGGGCAGTGGATGATACTCCCTTTGGAGGTGCAAGGGGAGGAGAGGAGCTGCTGTGATGTGTGGCTGTGCTGGGCAGTACCAGGGGACCTGTCCAACAGCCAAACCTGCTGCTGATAGCAGTGATTACCTGCCAGTGACTCCTTCATCCCACATCAGTGAAACTCTCATTGCAGCCATCATAGCATGCTTCAATAAACAGGTATCTGATGGCAAAGAGCACAAAATCTTTTCGTTCTTTGGTTTACTTTTTACCTTGAGCAGCGTGAAATAGGAAGACCATTCAATGAATTTTCGGCAGGGAACAAACAAATTAAAAAGTACATAGGAAGCATTTAAAATATCTTTTTTTTTTCCATCAGTCAGGTTTATGGGTGTACCACTTTAGATGTAAGTCTCAGCTATTACTGAATGCTGTTGGAACTTGACAGGTATTGAGGAATACACAACAGGTGTTTACCAGCTCCTTTTATCTTGGTTCAATACCGATTGTGTCTAAGAGCACTAGAGGGGGTTTAGAGCTTTAATATCAATAACTTCTGGGGAAAAGAGGAAAATTCAGATAAAAATGACATTTTAAAAAATTTTTTGTCTCAAAGTTTATCTATTAGAATATTTTAGGACATAAATTGTCAGAAGAGAAGTCATCAAGGCTTTCCTCTTGCCAGCATAGCCCCTTCCCTGCTCTCCCCACACAGGCCCATGATAAGTAGCCTGGGGCCATAGTCTCCCTGATGCAGCTGCAGACAAAACATTATGTATTGCTTTGGCTTTGCTCTTTGGCTTTGCTCTAGACCAGCTCTTGTTCTTGTTAGAGGTATATTTTTTCACTTCTGTGTAGCAGAAGCTCAGGAAACTGCCCGGTATTCCTGTTTGTTATGAGCATTTGCACAGCTTTTGTACATGCTATTTACAAACCTGTAAAAAATCTAAATCACAGAATCTCAGAATAGGCTGAGTTGGAAGGGACCCACAAGGATCATTGAGTCCCACTCCTGGCCCTGCACAGCCCCATCCCCAAGAGTCACAAACCTGTTCAGCATGGGTGAAAGAGGTAGTCTCTACAGCATTGTAAGGCTTTCCTATCCAGTAATCTTCTGCCTACACAGGCACTTCCCCAATTCAAACCACTTTTTCTAACATTTAGCTATATTTTCAAATTAAAGAGAACTAAAAATACCCTGATATGCCTCAGATTTGAATGTTAAAACTGTGAACCCTGAACCTGTGTCTGCTGCGTGCAAAGGACACTATTGGGTATTCTCTACATGGCAAGGAGGAAGCAAACACATTGCCCAGGGAGGTTGTGGAGTATCCCTCACTGGACATATTTAAGAACTATCTGGACTCAGTCCTGTGCCGTGTGCTCTGGGATGACCCTACTTGAGCAGGGAGGTTGGAACAGATGACCCACTGTGGTCCCTTCCAGCCTTACCCACTGTGCTACTCTGTGATTTTGTAAACAGTCTGTGTCCTGCTGTGCCTGCATCCTTACTTTAACTCCTGTTTTACATTTGCAGAGTTCCACAGGCACTTTCCAGCTTGCCAGAGTGATGGTAGGGCATGGAAGGGACCAACAGCAAGGAGGTTTTAACCTCAGTAGTGTAGGTGTGACAAAATTCTAGAAGCTGGCAGAGCTTTGTCTGGAGCAGCAGAACACATGCAGGCCGTGTTGCAATCTTTCCCAAATCCTCTGCATTTCCCAGCTTGCCAGGTTGTCTATCTGAGCAGCACAGGCCACCAGGCAGGCATGTGCAGTGGGGTCTATTTCTGTGCAGATGTCTGAACCCCCACAGGACTGAAAGGGGGGGGGGTCCAGACTGCTTTTAAAATAACAAGGAGGAACTAAAATGGCAAAGTAAGTCATGCATCAGCCAAGTAAGCAAAGTTGGCTAGAGTTCAAGAGTCAGAGAGAAGGACACCAAGGTATTCTCAAATTAGTACCTAGCAATTAATCTCATAAATACAATTCTGTAGCTGTGATGCACGCTTCGAGCAAACCTTTCCTTTGTAGACCTTGATGAGAAATTACACAGTTCTGTGGCATTTTACTGCTTATATTTGCTTAAAGCTACAGTTTGCCATGATAAGGGGAAGTCAAGGAGAGGTACCACAACCTGTTTAACATTTCCCCCAAAGCACCTGTCACGGAGAAATCAAAGTATCTGTGAACCTTACAGAGGGATCTAAGGTTGCTTAGCCAAGAGACATTCGAAGTAAAAGCAAGCTCCCGTGTCTGGCTGAGCAAAGCCTTTGTGTCTGTGAGCCAGCGCTGCCTGCAGCTGATGAGAGCTGATTCCCAGGGTGAGCTGCAGGGAGGCAGCCTGGAAACCCTTCTGCTCTTCACATGCTCACATCAGTCAGGCACCTATTCAGTGCTTTCAGAGCAGGTCTCACATTCCAGAATTGCTCAAGAGGTGCTAGAACTAGTTGCTTTTCTTATTTAAAAAGCAAGATGTGCAGGACTAGCAGCAGGCGAGGAGTGCATTCCATGGGAACCTGGCTGTCCAGTGAGGAGCACAACTGGCAGGGCAAAAACTGAGCTCAGTGTTCGTATAACAGTAACACAAACTTACACTTTTATCTCAACGCTTTCAGAGCACAGACTGAATTACAGCTTTTATAGACTGACAGTACAAGAAGTGAATTCTCTCTTTTATTTGCCTTTTTGCTCAAAAAGTAACTATCTGCTTTCTCAGCCTCTGCTCCACCAGATGCTCAGGTGAGGTATTTCAGCCCATATTCTTTGTGATGCTTCATCAAGGGCTAAAATCTGTGTAGGTGATTTTGTATCCACCAGGAATAACAAAAATGGAAAGGAATTATGTCTTTCTGATATTTATTTGTGCTAACAGAAATTATTATGATTGCAAAACTGTGTGCAAAAGTGAAATATTTAAAATTGCAGATTTAAGCTAAGGTGTGATTTTAACTGATAATGTGATGTGACTGTATCTTTATAGATGTTAGTTGTGAAATCAATGCTAATTTTATAGTGATATGCAGCTAACACTACAAAATTTTGTCAGATATCATGGTAATGTGACTATTTCTGTGTTTGCCCTTCTGTTTAGAACAGCAATCAACTTTTTTTCTTGTACCTGCATGTTGTAAATTATATATATAAGCATGTCTTTTTTAAAAAAAGTTATGTGGTTTTAAATTTATTGATAATTATATCTTTTTTTTTTGCTTGAAGTGAAAGGGGCTGCATGTCAACTACTGACTGCAGTAATATAACTCTCTTTGTATATTTATTTTGTGGATAGGAAACTTCTTTGCAACATTTAGTCTGAAAGAATTGTCTGATTGGTAGCAATATTGAAATCCATGCCTATATCCTTATTTAAAATCTTTGATGTAAGGGATTGCATTCTTATTGGACTTTGATTTAGAATTTAGCCAGAATGTAACAGAAGAGGTGCTTCTTTCTCATCTGGCTTAGGGGGCTATGCTGCTTCCTTTCTGAAATGCTGAGATTTCAGAAGCTTCAGCGAAGGCAGATTGTGCAGCTGAGAAAGGTCAGGTGTATTTGTAACACACTTTGGTTAAATTATCACATGACCTCTCTGAGTTCATTGTAAAGGATATATCAAAGAAGCTCCAATGTGTTGTAAAAGGGTTTATGATGCTCCTGTGAAATGAATGACAAAGTCAAATCATAAAGCTCTCAGTAGCATCCCTTCAAAAACGATTATTCAACAAAATGGACTGAAGGACTGATTCTGCTTCAGAAGCTGCTGCAGTACCTCCCCAACTACACTGGGAAGGCTTGGATCAGTTGCTTTGGAAGCTGACAATTTTTTCTCGTTTGTTTTTTTAAAAAGTAGTTCCAAAAATAAATAAATTACACATACTCACACCTCAGACCTAAGCATTGTCACCATGGAAAAAAAACATTTCGAGAATGTGAAAAGATGAATTGTTCTTTCAACAGTGCTGCTTGTGTTTATTTATTTCTCCGCTATGTGTGTGTACAGTTGGTTTTTTTGCTACAAATTTCAGGAAAATTTGAAAATGATCTTTCAGTATTTTGTTATCTCTTCTTCAGATAGATTTGTTTCTTTGCTCTTTGGTTCTTTCCAATGAGAGTTTGTTTTCTTGTATTTCTTTCGTTACAACTGGGATACAGTGATACAGCAAACACCAGCGAATTGGCTCAGCCAAAGTGATTTGGACTCCTGACTTCGTTAATTTGGGATTTGAATCTTGGAAATTTGAATTCTAACAAACTGTGTAAGAGCAATTGGTTTAAAGGGAATTTCTTCTTCACCTACCCAGAGTAATTCTGGTTTCATTCGGTCACTTCATGTGGTTTGTACATTTGTTTATAAAAAATATTGTGAAATTGTTCAGAGAAATGTAATACTGATAAATGTAGAACAGTTTTTGTTCAAAAGAAACATTTCGTAATTTTTGGATGCATGCTACTGTGGGGATTAATTTGTAATGGATTTTTGTTGCTACTCTAATAAAATGTTAAGCAAGATAATTATCCTGCAATTTAAATGTTTTTAACAACCACTTGTATATACACCTTTTGTCTTGATGTCCTTGTCAACGGACAGAAAATGTAACAACATCCTTTGTCATCTGTCGGAGAATGAGAGCCCCAAAAATGCTCTTTTCTCCTGAAGGAAGAGCAGTGTGTCAGTAGTCTAGCAGTAGTTACAGTGCTTAAATGGGAGGGGATTTGTGTGAATCCCTGTTTAACAAGCATTATTTATGCATTTTACGTTGGACAGCATTAAACAAAATAAACAAACAAATAGAAAAGGAGTAAAACCCCCACATCTTTGGAGCAGGGGCAGAGACCAGAAGCCACTTTGTTCTTTGGTCACCATAATTGGTTCCTGTACTCCATGGCTGCTGCTTGCCTTTTCTGGTGATGTCAGCCACTTCTGCTTGAGCCCAGCCTCAAGAGGATGAGTGGAATGACTTGATCAGCTCTGATTTTCCGCAAAGTAATGCACAGGAAACTCAGGATATCCTGAGGATTAAGATATACTCAAAGGCTGAATTCCCTAGAGCTAGACTAAAGCAAATTCATACCTCTCAATTCTTAGGTAAATGCTCTACCACTAGCCCTAAAGACAGAAGGCTCAATCTCCAGTCAGATCTTGCTGACTTTTGTGAATCCCAGGTAGTAGATTTCTTATTCCTTTCACTTGTACCCAGCTGAAGTTGTCTGCATGGCGTGGATAACCCCATATGCTGGCAGGGGGTGGGGGCTGACCTCAGAGCAGCTCTGGAAACATGAGACACTGTGGATTCTGGTGAACAGATCGACCACGAGGCAGCAAAAAAACCTGCAGCAAAGAAGGCCAGGAACTCCTTGGGCTGTACTAGACAGAACATTGTCAGCAGGCCAAGGAAGGTGATCCTTCCCCTCTGCTCAGCCCTGGTGTCTCAGTTTGAGACAAATTCTGAGAAAAATATCTTCTGATAGAAAGCAGGTTGTGGTTACTTTTCCTTTACCAGGTTTGAGAAAAATATTTCTTCGGAGGAAAGTGAAGGGGAAAAAAACTATTTGTTTAACAAACACACAAGAAAAGAATAATAATGCTAAATAATAAAATCTCTCACTGTGGAGAGAAACTTGGAAGAATTTTGTCTTTCTGGGTGTGGTTGCTCCCTTCCCTGGGGCTGTGTTGGTGTGGGGGACCCCCCTCCACGTGCAAGGTCTCCTGGTGAGGTTTTCATGTTCTGGTATTCTGAACAAGTCCAGAAGAGAAGAAGAAGAAACCAAAGTCCCAGGAAAACTCCTTCTCTCCTCTTTTGAAAAAACAGAGCTGAGAGCTGGCTGGAAGGCAGGGAAGGTACTTCCTCCTGCTCTCTATCACTCCCTACAGCAATAGAGCAGAGAGGAATAGCGACCTTGAAGCACAGAACTGCTTTGAAAAAGTTCTTCTGGTTGGTTTTTCTCCTTCTCTCCCCTCTCAGGCTCAGTTTAAAGGCACAGAAAGGCACAAGATTCATTTTCTGGGCATAGAGTAGGCGATATGGGATACATCATAAAGTCACTCCAAGACACCTGGTGAAATACATCTGGGATACTGTGCTGGGGCCTCTCAGTGCCTGAGAGACATGGACATACTGGGGTGGGTCCAGCACAGGTCCACAGAGGGGAGGAGGGAACTGAAGCATCTGACATATGAGAAGACGCTGAGAGAGTCGGGATTGTTCAGCCTGGAGAAGACCAGGCTCAGGGAATATTAGAGATATTCCTGATAGAGAGAGGCTCCAAGGCTCTTTTCAGCGATGCTCAGTGACAAGGCAAGAGGCAATGGGCACAAATTGAAATACAGAAAATTTCACTTAAATGTTGGAAAAAAACTTTTTACTCTGAGTGTGGTCAAACACTGGAGTAGAGGTCCCAGACATGTTATCAAGTCAAGCTTAAGTTCCTCTCTACAAACTTCTCTCTTTCAGCTTTCCCTAACAGCTCTAGATTGTAGAAACTGAGTATTTTCTACAACTAAGATGACCTATTTGTTTTGTGAAGAAGCATAATTGTCCTATTCCTCCTGCATTTCTCTGTCTTTTACTGCAAGCGAAAGAGTTAACTTTCTGTCTGTTTTGAGATTTTTTATGAAGTTTATAGTATGTGTGCTCTTACTGATGGTTTGATGTGTAGATCTAAGCAGAGCACTGCAGTGGGCACATCCTAATCTCAGCCAAGGGTGCTGAGCTGCTAGTGGGGAGGAAATGCTCATGGGGCAGGGCATCGGTGTCTGGGAGAGCATCAGCCCAGGGCAGGGTCCAGAGGGCCTCAGCATCCTTCAGCCCTGTGGAACTCCAAGTCTTAGCCTCCACCTCACTGAACTTCCCTCCTGAAATGCATGTGCTCACACTTTCCACTGGATGCTGTTTCCAAAAGCAATACTGTGACATAATACAACACCCAACACTCTACAGAAGTGCACCAGGGCAGCACTGACAAACACACTGACAAACACCTGCCACATGGATCATTCCTCTTTCAACAGAGCTCCTCAAGCCTCCTCAGGATTATGCTGGCATTTGGAGTCTCTCTCATCACTTGATTTCAGTGGAGAAAAATTAAGTGAAAACAAAGCTGCATCTGTGCTGAGAGAGCTGTAGTCTGAGTGCATGGTATTCCATCAGACAGTGATCCATTTCTGCCCTGCACACTTTATGAATCCAAACAGGCAGAAGAGAAAAGCTCTTGGTCTGCCAAAGCCAATGTATGGGGCAAAAAACAGAGCACAAGAAATCATGGAAAATAATAACAATCTCATATGATAAACTTCTGTTTTATGCAGAGTAGATGAATGCTCCTTCTCATTGTTAAAAACCATTAATATCCTATAGCTTGGATATATACAAATAGGAAATAATGAAAATAATATTATAATAATAGATATTCATCCAAAAGCTTCACATAACTCATAACTTCTAATAAAATAAAGCAGAAAACAGTTAGTGTCTAAAATAGATGGCACCCATCCAACAAGTACCATTTTTGAGATAGATCTACATGTGATGGGCATACCCTGAGTATATATTAATTTCAGAATGTAATTATGCAAGTCCACTGCCAGTTCCACAGCAGAAAGAGGTCCTGTAACAATGCATCAAATCCCAGTTGATCACAAACAGGTTTTTCTTTCAAGTTCTAGACAACTCTATGAAAGAAAACAAGTGATAACATGATTATTCAGCTCCCAGTGTCTGGGGAAAGTACAGACAGCAAATTTGGATAACAGATTTGTCTCATATGCCACTGATTTATACCTGAAATAAAGCAAAGCACATTTAGAAGGAAATTATGGAAAGATCCAGGGTATCTTGAAAGGCAGGCTGTATTGTGTTCAGGCAGACACCCTCTTTCAGGAGAACAATGAGCTGAAATTGCAAAGAGTTGATAAGTTATTTAGCATATAGGACACACATTTAGGAAGGAAATAAGAAATGACAGCTCTGATGGGAGGAAGCATCTTCAAAAATTGACTCTTTGTAACGTAAACATGGCATTTTAAAATGTGATATTGTATCCAACCCTGTTTACGCAGAACAGTTAAAAGAATGAACAAGGCTGTGAGAGGATACAGTGTGGGAGAGGCAGATGGCCGTGTCTACTGCAGTGAGAACAGGTTTAGTCTAATTTTTCAGAGATCATGTCTAGTAACAAGTTGCACATCAAAAAAACTTCAAAAGCTGTTGCTGTTACACTAAAATAGGGTGTGACAAGATGCTTAAAAAGACTGTTGTGTCTGATGTACTAGAAAACATAAGGGACCATTGACTGAGCTCACATAGTAAGACTGCATTTTTCTAAATTACAAACTCTAGTTATTTTCCCCAGTTCTATGACATGCTGGAGTGTCAGGCTGAAGTTCAACAGGCTACTTCTATTTTGACTTCTTAAAATAAATATTTTGGGTCTAAGGAATACTATTCTGCAGGTGATAATTGCCTGTGGTGAACAGTAGTGAATGAAGTAGCAGCTCAGGCTGGGCCCTGTCCTGCTGCCACCAACACTGCCAAGATGCTGTTCAGTCCCTGGAGCACATCTAGACTGCAGCAAAGTGACACTCTCACAGGGAAGAGACAGGAGATAGCCTGGCCTGGCAGTGTTCCAAATAAGCGCTTTGGGTGTTTGCCACCCTCTTTGCGAGGCTAAAGGAATTTATACCATACAGACACAGACCATGTGGTGCCTGTTGGGGCTGAAGCTGGCAAACAGATGGTGGTCTAGTTTGAGTGTTAGCATAGGCACAGCCACTCTACCTCATGGGAAATAAATTACTTTACTATCTTTTATTTATGACTCCTCCAAAGGTTTCTTCTTCATCTCCATAATGACGTTAAACTCAGAAGTTTTTTCATTCTCTGCCAGCAGTTCCATCCTTCACATCCAGATCTGAAGCTGACTTGTGCACTGGAGTGTCTCCTATCTGGAATGAGAGTAGATGGACTAATAAAAGATACTATTTCTTCCCAAAAGTATTATTCTTCAGTTGTAAATAAGAATAAGAAAACAAACTTTACTATAATATGGAATTATGTTTTTCACAGAAAAAGCATTTTATAGTGTTCGCCAATTGTGTTGTTATTCACCAGAAGCTAATGAGAGGACAAGAGAAATGAGTATTACAATGCAAAGAAACACCAACTGGACATGGTTAAAAAACAGTATAGAAGGGGTAAATGCCATCTAACTACAGCACTAAATAATTATGGTTTCTTAAGTGCCTTTCTCAAAGATTCTGATTTTGTGCTATTAAAATTCTTTCTACCACCAAATTCATCAAACACAAATACACTCTTGGTGACCTCTGTGTGCTTAAAAGCTTTTCAGAACAGCATTGGCTAATTAATTACAGATTTATTTTTAAATCAGAAAGCACTCTTATTTCAGTGAGATAAACCTCCTTCCCTTTCCACCCCATAGGTCAAGCTCACAACTCCTGTTTCTGCCTCTGGCACAAAAAGCCTTCCACTGGTGGCCTGTTTTCTGCCAAAGAGAGCACAGTACAGCTCCACCCTGACCATGCACATCAGCTCTGGGCATCACAACCCCTCCCTGAGAGTCCTCACCACACAGGGAGGCATCACCACTGCCCACACGGAGACAGCACCTTTGTGGGGAGTGCATCCTCCTTCCTCACACTCTCCTGTGTTGGATGTCAGGAGTACACTGGAGTGTACCTGGATAAAAGAGGAGTTGTAGTGCTACTAAAAATGGCAGCACCATTTGTCAGATGCCTATAGCAAGCAATAGATGAACTCTGTCTTTTGTTAAAATGTGGGATTAAATCTGAATGGAGGTGGTGGTGTATTTTCCTCCCTTACCCCAGTAACAAGACATGGAAACTTTTCAAGCCTGATGGAGTCTTAGTCCCAAACACTAATCTCATTCTGGGGACAACTATCACAGTAAGAGAAGGCACTGGAATGGATTTTCTTTTCCCACTTAATGAGAGCTGTCTAAAGTCAGATTTTTCTGATTATTGTTTCAGCAAAATAGCTGGACTTCTGTCAGTATTTCAGAAATCTAATCTCTAAAACTGTGCCAGAAGCAGCAAGTCTACATGAGCATATTAAAAGCACAGTGGGGAACAAAAGACTGCATAGAAAAATATCTCAAATGGGAAAAAAATTCTTTTAAATCTTTCTACTTCAATTCTCAAAAGATACTCTGAAGGGATATCCCTCAGTAAACCCAAGTGAACACCATGGATATGTAGGACAGCTGCCATCAGCAAGGCAGCTAAATGTAAATTTAGAATGTATATCTCATAAGGCTAACAGCTAAAACCTGTGTTTATTAACAGTGGGTGTAATATACGTACATTGACATCAGTAAGAGAAATGAAAAACAGGTAATCTCTGAGCTCTGCAGTAGGGATTCAATCTCCAGACTTCTGAGTGAAGATATTTTTCTCTCTAGTCTATTCAGAAGGATTTTTTTTTCCCCCCAAAGGATACTATCTCATGTATCCTTTCCCTTTTGCTCTAGGTCATTTATTATCCCTAATTGTGCCGTTCATGCTGCAAAGCTCATTTGATGGTTTGTGGCTGGGAGGAAGTCAAAAGTTGATTTCTGACTTCAGTTGGTTTCCTTTGTTCACTAAGACAAAACAGAAACTCTTGAGACACATTAAAACAAGTCCCCACAAGCCAAGTGTCCTTTTTGCTCTCCAGAACATCCACGGCGTATACTTGACAGGTATATGTCTCTGGTAAATGATGTGCCTCAGTTCCATGAAAGATGCTACCCTCTGAATTCTGGCATCAGTGACCACATTGCAGGGGCATGATCCTGCAGTCAGTGCTCTTCACCATAATGGTTGTAAGAATCAGTGAGTCTTCATGGGAACACCCATGCAAAAATATCTTTGAGCATCTATTTCCATGAGTGCCACTCTGATGTTTTGTAACCTGGTTATCACAGTCTCTGGGAAGTTCATGGCTGCACTTTTTGCCACAGCACAGGCAGAAAGGGGTTGAAACTGTGCCCATGATGAAGGCAAAACACATTTAAAAACACAGAATCACAGAATAAACTGAATTGGAAGGAACTCGCAAGGATCACTGAGTCCAGCTCCTGACTCTGCCAGGACCATCCCCAAGAGTCACACCATGTGCCCAAGAGCATTATTCAAGCAACTCATGAACTCTTTCAGGCTTGATGCTGTGACCACTTCCCTGGGGAGCTGTTCCAGTGCCCAAACACCCTCTGGGAGAAGAACCTTTTTCTAATATCCAAACCAAACCTCTCCTGACACAATTTCAGGCCATTCCCTCAGGTCCTGTCACTGGGCACCACAGAGAAGAGATCAGTGCCTGCCCCTCCTCTTCCCCTCAAGAGGAAGTAGCTGTAATGAGGTTTCCCTTCAGTCTCCTCCAGGCTGAACAGACCAAGTGACCTCAGCCACTCCTCATACAGCTTCCCCTCAAGGCCCTTCACCATCTTTGGGCACTCTCTAATATCTTTCTTATACTGTGGCACCCAAAGCTGCCCCCAGCCCTGGAGGTGAGGCCACCCCAGTGCAGAGCAGAGCAGGACAATCCCTCCCTTGCCTGGCTGGCGATGCTGTGCCTGATGCCCCCCAGGTCAGGGTTGGCTCTCCTGGCTGCCAGGCACAGAGCCACAGGCAGCTTCCTGCATCCATCCTCAGCCCAAATTGCATCAGCCCCAGGGAGGGCTGCAGGGGCCGTGGCTGCTGGCTGCCCATGTCCCTCAGACCCGTGCTGCAGGGCAGAGTCTGCTGCTGAGGCACTGACACCAGTCCCCACAGTGGGGCAAGGGAGGGGAGCCCTGTCCTGCAAAGATATTGAAGAAAACCTCTTCTTGGAGAATTTTCCTGATGCCAGATGAGACAATTGTGTTGGCACACAAATTCTTCCTGTAGTTAAAATTTCCAATCTTCTTAATGTCTTTGGATTTCCAACAGAAAATCTCTCTCAGTTCATTTATTCATTTTCAGGAAAGTTTCCACAACTTATAGTGGCTGCATAGGGCATTTCATTATGTCCTGGGTTCTATTTAACTTTTTTTTTTTCAGTTGTTTGTTTCCCCAATAATGTGTCTGGAATAGGCTAATACATGAATGGCAAAATGTATGGCTAAACAACAGGTGCTTTTGTTACCAGGGGCTGTGTCTTTATGAGGTTTGAATTCTTTAAGTTTGCAAAGTTCTTTTAGCAAAGGATTAATAGAGGTAATGTTCAGATCCACCTGCTTATTTTCCCCAGGCAACTCTGTAAAAGAGAAACAAGTTCTGAGGTGGAAAGGGGAAATTTTCTCTCAAATTATAAACCATTGTAAAGGTTGAAGTGGTGTGTTACTCTGGCATCTTTTACAGAATGACTAAGGGGTTCAAAACTTAATTTTTGTGAAATGAAGAGAGAATGTCACATGAATCATTCTCTGTCAGCATGACTAGGAGCTGTACCAAACTAATCCATCATTGCTCCAATCTCCAGAATGTCATTTTTCATGGTCCCTCATTTCAGGAAATTAAATGAAAATTAATTAAAATTAATTGAAAATTACAGTCATGTTTTACTGATCAGGAATGGAAGGACAAGGCAAAAACACCGTCTGCTTCTTCATCTGTTATCATCAATCCCATCAATTAATAGAAATAGATCAAAAATTGGTTTGAGATATTTTTCAAGTTGGTTGAAATATACAGTATTAATTACTCATGCATAGATTAATTACTCCTACTGTTGATCCAGCTGGCAGTAGAAATGAAGTAAAGCAGTGAAAACTTGTGTAGCACAGAATTTGCCTTTCAGGATGAGTAGTTTCAGAATTGCAGTGTTGGAACACAGAAAATGACAAAATTGTACTGCACTGTATCTCCTTTAATAATGCCACATGAAATTGGAGGATAAAGCTTGGTAAGAAATATTTTTAAATCTGATTTTTATATCAAGAACATGGTTCGGAACTTGTAAACACAGGAGACAAGTCTCTGGAAATCAGTGCAGATTTAAAGCCCTTAAAGATACCAGAGTCCAGCACAACATGTACCTCGTCCAGCTCCTTTTCCCTCCCTTCAGCAGCCGCTGCTTCCTGAATAAATCAGCATGAGGACTGGTCAAGGAATGTATAGGCTATAGAAAATATTTGCTATGATTACTGCAACTATAATCTTTCTGTATTTAAAACCAAACTGCTCCTAGTTGGATAAGTTATCAAAGCTGCAAAATGCTTATGTTTGGGTTGCTAATCAGAGCTGCAAACTGCCTCCTTGCTTAGAGCTAGACATGAGTTCATGTTCAACTGAATAATTAAAGTGGGAGGTTTTCCTGTGCAAAACAAAATACTCAAGGCCTAATTTGCAAAATAAGTTAGTATTAGCAGCTTGAATCCTCTGTCAAGATAGAGAGGAAAACTAAAGAGCCCTCTTAAGTATCTAGGCTTTGAATTAGGATTTGTTTTTTGCCAGTGGAAATTTAGCTTTTCAAAGTAATAGGAGTTGGGGGAAGATTTCTGGCTGTCTCAGAAATTCCATCTGTTTCAGCTAGGAAAGATTTAAAATAAATCCACGCAATTAGGTTCACCTGCTTCAGTCACAGTAAATATTAGAGTAATGGAGGACTTGGCAATTTTTTCATCCAATGGCTGGTACTGGTGGGGGTGCTTTTCACTTCCAAGCACTTCAGACACAAGAAAGGGTCACCAGGCAGGTGGATGTGTGTAGGAAAGGGAACTTCAAAGCAGTTCAATGCATCATCCAAGATCTGTAGGAGACAGCAAACAACATCCAGATATGAAGTGACAGAAAATAAATATGAGCAGCAGAGAAGGAAAAAAACCCAACAAACCATCAACAGGCATCTGGGTCCGGACCTGAAAAGGCAGAAGTTTAATTAATTTCAGACCCAGATAATTAGCTAGATTTTTAGCTGTGATAATTTGGAGTGTAATATGCAATGTCTTCCTGTCATCACTGCTGAAAGTGAGCTTGAACAAACCCACTCTGTCTCTAAGAAAATAAAGGCAAGCCATCTAAATGAGCATAGAGTGGTGCTTCATTGAGTTTAGCCAAGTACTATCTAAAGCAGAAGTACTCTTGTTTTCCAGTCCTAATCTCATCTGAAAGTCCTCTTGCATTTCAGATGTGCCAGCACAGATGAAGGGGGGACAGAATTCCGTCTGTGTGATGGTGCTTCTGCCCATGTAAGTGATTCCCCTCTCCGTGCTCAGTGTCACAGAGCACCTGCAGGTCCCTGTCCGGCCGCGCTCACTCCCAAGCCTGTGCCAACAACAAATGCTGCATTTCATGCAGGGAGATCCCACTCCTGGGCTGGACTGAGCCTAGAGATATAATATCAAATGTTAAGTTTCTAAAATTGCCACAGACAGCCTGATTGTCAAGGCCTGTTATAGCTAATCTTCACCATCATCCTCTCTGAAACTCTCCTTCAGGTCCATCCTGCCCAGCAGCCCAGTGTCCTTTCCATCCTCATGCACTTTCTTGCTGTCTCTGCAATTCAGTCAGACTCCAGACTGGACACAGATTGCACCTATGTGTATTCAAGTATTTAGTTAATGATATGCACACTCTTTGGAACAAATTGTTCCATACTTATTAAGAAGAGATAAGTCAATCCTGTTTCATAGAAATTTCTTTGAGGGACTTCCTGACACTGGTGTGAAAGAAAAGTAGCTCTGACTAAGGATGTCAGAGCTTTGCCTCAGCTGTGGCATTACTAGGGCTTCTTTCCTCTTTTCAGCATCTTATTTTAGTAAAATTTATAGAAAATATACTTTGTAGAGTTCTTCATGTCACTGTTGAACTGGGTAGAAATCCATCAACATAGAAAACCAAGCAAAAACTAAACTAATTTTTCATCTAGTAAGAATGTGTATTTTTTAATTTAGTTGAGAGCATAATCAAGCTAAGAGCATTTTTTACATTTTGTGAAACAATACATATCTTCCAAAAATTCAGTGAGTAACAATTGTAAATGGCACTTGAATGCCATGGCATATCAAAGGATCAAAGATTTCTCTCATAGAGACTGAATGGCTGGTGTGCAACACGCTAGATGTAGTCTTTGTATCACTGAGCACACCACAGAAAACACATCCATTTCCTTTTTGGGATAAAAAGATAAAAAATGACAGAGGATAAACCAGGTTTCCAAGATCCATCTTTTTTGATGTAGTATAAAACCCCAAAAAACCTCCAAACCCTGTCAACTAGAGTCTCTCCAAGAGTAACAGAAAGAAAGGTAATATGTTTTATTCCTACAGAGGTGATACTCCTAGGACATAAAAGATCTCTCCTTTGTGCTTCTTCTCAGGTTCAGAATGATCTTTTATTCCTTCTCCCCTCAAGTCTTTCTAGTAGCCCACTGCAGGTACAAACCTCCTCAGGCAGACAACAATCAGCCTCTCACAGGCTGGTTTGCTGCCTGTAAAGGCACATGAAAACCACAAAAATCATGTCTCGTTTTTGACTGTCTTCAGTATTTTGTTCTGCTCTGGCAGCAGAAAAGGAAAATTCTCTCCTACAAGAGAATTATCCCTTGGAATGAAACCACACCTGGTGGTCTCTGAGCGAGGGTCTCAGAGGACAGGATAGAGCTGGTAGGAACTTCCATGGCTCCACAGCAAATGGCAGCAGGGGCAGGTCAGGATCCATGCAGGGAGAACAACACACTGGAAAAGAGAGCTTTCCAGAATAAATGCATTCTCAGATTTCAAATAAAACATTAAAAATCCCCAAAGGTTCTAAATGTGCTGTTTAACTCCTCTCACAACAAACCTTTGCTGTGAACTTCCAGGGCTTTCTAGGAGAATGCCACCATCTCTTTTCAGCTGCTTAACTGAGGAGTCATCATAAAGAAACACCTATACCCCAACAGGAGAACCAGGTGGGATGAAAGTACCTCCAGCCTCCATTCATAGCATAAATTTTAGCACATCCTCATTTATGGTGGACTCGGATATTCTCCACAAGAGCCACTGCTTCCCTAAGAAATGTTTAATACTGTAAATCAAAGACCATTTTAAATGTACTTTATTGAGAAAGCAGAAAGCTTGCCAATATTTACTTTCTGGCATGCAAATGAAAGCCAGACAAAATCCCTAGCAGCAAAAAGAAGTGAGATCCATATGGAGAATATGAATTGAATGAAGTAATTGATGATTTATGTCATATTTTTACAAGCAAGACCTTTCTACCCATATTGAATCTTGACCTATGCTTTCACATTCTTAACCTGAAGATTTCAAACAGATTTTGAGTCTTTAGTTTGTTGAGGAAATCACAGAGTTCATAAGTTCCTGGGATTCAGGCTGCAGCCAAACCAAACAGGCCTAGGGACCAGAAAGACAGTAGCACTTCAAACCAGAGAGACATTATAAACTCAACCAACATGGTGACATCTGACTGTTTTACCCCAATACAAAGTCATTAAAACCAAATTGTAATTATCACAGTTTTTTCACTTTCCTTCAGGACCCGCATTGGGCACCATTATTTTTGTCTTGGTTTGAGGCAAATTTAAGAGGAAAATGTCTGAAATGAAGGTCCCTCTGTTAGAAAGCAGGTTTCAGCAGCCCCTCCCCCACCAGGTTTGGAAAGAAATTCCTCGGAGGAAAGTGAAAAAAAACCTATCTATTTAAAAAGAAAAGTGCACGCAGGCATGCAAAAAGAATGATATTAAATAATAAAACCTCTCGCTGTGGAGAGAACCTGAGAAAACTCAAAGTCCTTTGTGGGTCCCCTCTGGAGCTGGGGTGTGGCGTGAGTCCCTCTGCGCCATGGAGGTTCCTGGTGATGTTCTGGTCTTGAACAGTCCAGAAGAGAAGAAGAAGCCAAAGCCCCAGGAAACCCGATGCTTTAGCTAACAAACAAGAAGCTAGCTAAAAAAAGCAAGAGAATGCCACTGAGTTTCCTGCAGCAGAGCGCCAAGAGCTGAGGAGAAGCAGGAATGTGCTTCCTCCGCTCCGCCGCAGGAACGCAGCCGAGTGTCCTTCAACACAAAACTGCTCGGCTCTTTTTTTCCCCTTCCTCTTGGACCCAGCTTAAAGACACAGAAAGGCACACTATCTCTACTCCTATTCAAATTTTTATTGACTGACTAAAGGGCCTTGAATTTTGAGGCAATCACATCTTGTGGGTTTTTTCCCCAAATTACTGCAGTCCCTGTTCGATGATTTACTATATGCCTCTGCCTTTCAGGTGAAGGCAGACACATTCTTCCCTCTTGATTACAGTGAAATTCAGAAGGTGGTATAGATCCATGCTGTGATACTTAGCCTGACGAGGAACTCCGCAGCTTACCATGCATGTTACCAAGCAGCAGGAATGGTAAAAAACAGTAGTAAAAAAAAAAAACCATAAAAAATACAACAAAACAAAAAAAAACCACCCCAGGAGATGGCATCTGAACAGGATGACCACAGAGTACGTCTTTGCAAAGAGGACAACTAAGAACTTGATGTAAAAGAATACAGGTAGAGAGGGAAGTCATGATGGGTATGCACAGTTATTTTGTCTAAGGATAAATGCATCCATTCCCTATCCTCTCTCCAAGGGAAAAAAACCCAAACCATTAAAATGCCAGATGATGTACCCATAAAAAAATATGCTTGCGAAAACAAGTTATTGAAGGTCACATCAGCAATAGGTTTGAGCAATGGGTTGAGACTGGAGCACATTCTTCATGTTCACCACTTAGACACACACAAGTCTATTGGGGCCAAATTGGAGCTGGCAGAAGTGCTCAACAAGCCACTTTCTGTCATTTACCAGTAATCCTGACTAATCCAGGAGGTCCCAGTTGACTAGAGGTCAGCAAGTATGATACCCAGGGACAAAAAGGGTGGGAAAGAGGATCCAGGGAACTACAGGCCTGTCAACCTGAGCTCAGTGCCAGAGAAAGTCATGGAGCAGATCATCTTGAGAGCCATCACACGGCACAACACAGCAATCAAGGAATCAGTCACTCAGGTTTGTGAGAGGCAGGTGCTGCTTGGCTAATCTGATCTCCTATGACAAGGTAACCTCCTTGGTGGATGAGGGAAAGGCTGTGGATGTTGTCTGCCTGGACTTCAGAAAAGCCTTTGACACCACTTCCAATAGCATTCACCTGGAAAACCTGGCTGCTCATGGCTTGGAATTCTTCAGGTTACTGGAGACATTGTCATTTAACTAATATATGATTACATTTCTTTTTAAGTTTAGCAATACCACTCTCCAGTCTCACATGAATGTGATGTGATTTTTAATATTCCTTCGGAGTAAATCTAAACAAACAGTGTGATGTCCTATTACTATTTACTAATCAGAGCTGCAAACTGCCTCATTGCTTAGAGCTAGACACAAGTTCATGTTCAGCCAAATAATTAAAGTGGGAGGTTTTCCTGTGCAAAACAAAATACTCAAGGCCTAATTTGCAAAATAAGTTAGTATTAGCAGCTTGAATCCTCTGTCAAGATAGAGAGGAAAACTAAAGAGCCCTCTTAAGTATCTAGGCTTTGAATTAGGATTTGTTTTTTGCCAGTGGAAATTTAGCTTTTCAAAGTAATCGAAGTTGGGGGAAGATGTCTCTTAAACAGTGGCTGTCTCAGAAATTCCATCTGTTTCGGCTAGGAAAGATTAAAAATAAATCCACACAATTAGGTTCACCTGCTTCAGTCACAGTAAATATTAGAGTAATGGAGGACTTGGCAATTTTTTTCATCCAATGGCTGGTACTTGCAGGGGTGCTTTTCACTTTGAAGCACTTACTATTTACCATGCCTGCTCCTTTTCTTTCCCAGGAAAGCACAACGTTAAGAAGCCCCACTCATGTGGATTAGGGCACATGGGCCTTGCAAAGTCTCAGCTGAAGTGCAAAGAAATCACTGCTGAGCAGCTTTGCTGGGATGTTCATATTCTGCTGTAGAGAAGTTACCTTTGTGCAGTTTCCAGTGCATGTCTTCCCTGAAAAATGTTTGGTCTTCTGACAAAGACACAGAGGAAAGGAAGGAATCTTGCATACAAACTTTCATCTTTTTTTATGAAGGTGGAAAGCCCATATTTTGACTAAAAGTGATTGGTGTCTCTAAAGGATTCTTTTAATTACTCTGATTAGGTAATTAAAGAAGTTAATATTGATGTTAATGCAATATTTTTAGAGGCTAAGACAAAAAACCTGTAAACAGCAGGAAACACACGTAAAACTAGCAACAGAACAGTACAATATATAAAAATAAACAAGGTCATTTTAATCCTATGTGTATTTCAGTCTTAGCAGAAGCCCCAGTCTTTTTTCTAAGTCCTTTTTAAGGGTGTCTTCTCTGAATTTTTAAGCTGGATGCTGGTTGAATGTTTTGTCTTTCAAATGTTTGTTTACTGATTCAGCCAGTTTCTTAAAGCACCAGTATGAGAACATCTGAACCCCAGCAGGCTCATAAATATCAAAGCTTAGAGTTATTAATTTCCCTAAGCAGTAGAGCCATTTGTAACCCACTGCCATATGGCTCCCTTCTCTCCTCATCTTCTGTGCACATTTTCATGCATATAAACACTTATGATACTCAATTTATTTAAAATACACCCTTGTCTTTCTCTGAATAATGTTCTCAGTTTGCAGTAATCATATACAGTTTCCACTCAATTTTAATGGGAAAAATTTAAAACAGCTTAAAAGACAATGTACCTTCCTTGGCCTGGCTTTTGAAGAGTTTCCCTGAATGTGGGCTCTGTGCTGTTGTCACAGGAACTCTAACCCACACCACAGCTAAAAACACAAAAGTTTCTTCCATTAAACTAGAGAAGGAAGTGAAAGCTGTCCTCAAAAGGACGTTAAAGCAACACGGCTTAGCCATGGCTCAGAAAAGCACAGTCTCACAGAAACCCTTTGGACCAGACCTGCTCATACCTATTATGCTACCTTTAAACTCATCTTCTTACAACACTTCAAACTCATTCCCAACATCTTTTAGCCTTCACTCCTCTGCCCCTGGAAATGCGATTTGAGTTTACCTGTGCACGTAGATGGGGAAATCCTCCAGCAATCCCCCGGTGGGCAATCCAGCAGCTCCCTCTGGGCTCTTCAAACACACACCCATTGCCTGAGTGTGCCTGGGATGAACATATCCATTGCCTGAAGCCCAGGATGGCTCAGTTTTGCCATTGTCCTGGTTTTGGCTGAGATAGAGTTAATTTTCTTCCGAGTTGTTTGTGCTGTGGTTTGGATTTAGGATGATAATAATTTTAACAACTCACCGATGTTTTAGTTGCTGGTGAGCGGTGCTGACAGTAAGGCAAGAACTTTTCAGCTTCTCAACCCACCCTGACATTAAGGAGCCTGGGGGTGCACAAAAAGCTGAGAGGGGACACAAGGGGGGCAGCTGATCCCAAACGGCCAAAGGAATAATTCACATCATATGGTGTCATGCTCAGCGTATAAATCATGGGGAAATCTGGCAGAGGACCACTGCTCAGGAACTGGTTGGGCATTGGTCAGTGAGTGGTGAGCAATTGAATTTTACATCACTTGTTCTGTACAACAACATTATTGTTGTTGTTGTTGTTATTTTCTCTTCAGTTTCTTTATTATTAACCCATCTTAATCTCAACCCACAAATTTTAATTCTTTTCCTCTAATTCTCTCCCCTATCCCACTGGCAGTGGGGAGTGAGGGATTGGCTGTGTGCTGTTCAGCTCCCTGCTCTGTTAAACCACAACAGCCCTAACCACACAAGGCAAGCCCTGGCTGTGGTGTGTGGCTGTAACTCCCAGCACATGACAGTTTCCTCTGACTGAATGGCAGAGACACCAAGAGCTAGGCACGATGTGGCAGGTTAGAAGGAAAACCAGGGCTGTGCCACTTGGTACCAGCACCACAGCTGGCTACAAAGGCAGGTAAAGCTGAAGGGCTCAGGGCTGCAGACAGCAGAGCACTGGCTGCCTGCTTGCTCATGACAAAGCAGGAGGAATCACATACCCAAAAGCAGCTGCTTAAGGGAAATGAGACAGGCAGATTGAGCTTTGGCCTGGCCACTTTATTAGATGCTTTTTATCTCACATCCAACCACACACATTTCAGAGGAATGTGCTGCGAGTATGGACACAGCTGGACATCGCGGGACATCATTGGTACAAACATATTATTGTTTTAATAGACACAGTCAGAATCTCCACAGAGCTGTTAGGCAGAAGGAATTGGGTTCTGCAAGATGCTTCTTCCTAGGCTATAATCTTGCTTTTGAAGAATGAGGGCTGCTAAACTCAGGAAGTATCCAGAAGTGGTAGGATTTAAGCATCTGCACTCCCTTTGCACTGGCAGGTAGCTTTTAACAGGATGCTTTTAAAGCATCATGAAGTTCTCCCTAGTCCTCTCTGGACTTGTTGGCTTTGACCACTGCCAGTACTTGGGAGGCAAAGCTACATTTTCTTAGTCAGTATCACTTAAGATTACAAACTGTAGGTTTCAAGAAATTTAGTTCATACAATAAAGGCAGAATAATCAACTAAAAATTAAATGAGAAGCGCTAATTATCTCCAGTTCTGAATTAATGGTCTCATATGTTTGCCTACAAATCTGTGAATAATTCCACCAGAAAATGTGAGTTGTGGGAATTCATTAATTGTAAGCATTAATCAACTTGAAGTCAAAACTGTGTAACTGATTTGTCATGGTATAAATCACGTGATATAAAAATATATCTTCAAGAATCTACTGTGTGTTCCTTCCTTCCACAGTAGGTACTGCTGTCAGTTAGCAAGTTAACTTATTTCTGCTATCAAAGGAACAGACAATAGAAACTAGTTTGTGATGGCAGGTAACAGAGTAAGCACCAAACTGTGTAGATACCTCAGATGGGTTCACGAGTGAAATGGGCTCACGGCTCCCCATTTGGGCACCTGAACCTTCCAGTATGTTGAATTATATGGACCTCAGAGAGTGCAGCCATGCAAACAGACATAGTGAACCTATTAAAATAACCTGACTTCACTTTTCCTCACTTCCTAACGGAACAGCTGGCAGTCTAACCAAGTTGCACACTAATTTGTCCCTGAAACACAACTGAATCAGTGACAGATATCCTGCTGTCTTCATGGCATTAAGAGACATGAGGTTTAAACTTTGAGGATATTGCATCTGTTCTTTATAACACAGGAAAAGATTTCTAAGAGCAAAATGAAAAACATTACTGGTGTACTTCCCAGAAGAAAAAAAAAAAAGTGAAACAACAAAGCAGCCTGAGTTTTAGGTGTTCGGGGGGGGGTTTTGTGTTTGGTTGGTTGGGTTTGGGTTTTTTGTGCGGTTTTTTCTTCATTTGTTTTATGTGAAAAGGCAGATTTTATAAGATGTCACATTGGGTGCAAAGAGACTCAGAACTGTGTTGCTAACTGTAGCCAACTCTTACAGCTTAGAACTATTAATTATATACCTATTAACTGAATTTTTCAGACAGCAGCAAACACCTGGAGCTACACCAGGTAAGAAACAGGACAAAAGGACTCCAATCACACCAGTATCCAGGCAGTTTTACTGATGACTTACCCTTGCCACATGCAAAGAAAATGGCAACAGAGGACGTCTTGGTAACAAACAAGTTCTCTTTCTGATTGATCCAGCTGCTCTGAATGGAGTATTGCATACATCCCTAGATTTTAAAAGGGAGCCTGTGTAAGTTTTATCTCCGCTAAGCAAGCTTACCCTCTTGTGAAGTCAGGCAGAGAGTGTTCAGCCCAGAAGAGAGATGGCTCCAGGGGGACCTTCGAGCACCTTCCAGTACCCAAAGGAAGCCTCTGAGAGAGTTGGAGAGGCACTTTGGACAAGGGCCTGCAGTGACAGGACAAGGGTTAAGGGTGTTAAACTGAAAGAGGGTAAGTTTAGATTACATATTACAAAGAAATTCTTTACTGTGAGGATGCTGAGGCACTGGAACATGTTGCCCAGAGAAGCTGTGGATGTTCAGCCTCTGGAAGAGTTCAAGGGATAAAGCTCCGAGCAACTCGGTCCAGTGAAAGGCAACCCTGCTCATGGCAGGAGTGTTGTAACTAGATGATCCAAAAGGTCCTTTCTAACCCAAACCATTCTATGATTCATAATGATTCTTTCTGCACAAATTCCCGTGTTTTTACTCTTTTCAGAATCTGACATTGCAACTCATGAAAACGTCTTTAAAGCATCCATTTTTATTTCTGCTCAGATGGTCACCAGCCCTTGATCAAATCAAGAGCTCGAGCTTCTGGTCTCTTTATGACTGGATGTATCCATCTTGTACCTCATGCCCATATTTTAGATACCCCATATGCAAGCATAATTCAGTTATTCAGCAAATTCCCATAAATTGCTCGACCTTGTATTACCATAAGGTACTCTATATTTATTTAAGGGGACACATCCAACAGTGAGAATGAATAACTTCAAAGAGAAAAATCATTAAAGGCCAATCAGCTGCAATTTCAATGCTGAGAGTGACGGAATTAGCATTCAGTGGGTCTTATTTCTTTTCCCTGTAAACCTCACTTGTTCTGATAAAAATAAATGCTTATTACTTCTGCATCAATTCTGTCAACTTGAGACATCTACTCAATGCTTGGCCTCTGAGTTGCTGAAGTTTGGGTAAAATGAAATACTGAGATATCTCATATTTAATCCTCAGCAGAGGAAAACGCCACAGGATTCATGACTGATGCTTTCACATAAAGCAGTTATTATGACATTACAACACATGTATGGCAGGCTCATGAACTTGTTAATAAAGAATCCAAGCTTTCCTGTCAGTAAAGTTAAAAGATTCTCCTCTCCAAAAGCCAGCCCACCCTCCCCAATACCTTAAGGCAGTATGAATACAGACAGGTGTGTGCATATAGAGGTGAAAATACAAACATACACACGCACAAGTCCTGCACATTCAGAATATAACAAATATATTAAGAAATGTATTAGTGGAATTCACTACTAGAAAGTCTATATTCATCACAGCATAATAAAAGTCACATTCTAAAATGATTAATTTTTTAGAATTTGCTTTCCTGTGTTTTTTCTTGACAATTCCTTGCAACTGCCATTAGATTCCAAAAATGCCCTGTAATGGTTTATAAAGGATACTTTGCATAGAACATTAGATTGGTAAAGACTATGACAAGTATTTTCCAGGTCTGCATCTCAAACAGTTAGTTACATCTATTTTAATTGATACCCAGCTACCACTTCATGACAAATATCTTTGTGTAAAGAAAGTTTTTCAGAAGTAGCTTAAACCTTTTATAAAGGAAAAAATATTACTCCAGCAAACACTTCTCCAAGCAAAAGGGACTGTATCTTGAGTTTGAAATTATTGCAATAGTCTTGACCAAAAGGCTTGCTTGATGCTTGGCTCTTCGACCTCAAAGACATCAAGTTATCTTTAGACCTTGCTGATTTTTATCCATAACACAAATGAAAATGTACTGCGTGGGGAGGAGGGGAAAATAATCCCACCAGATTTCCAGAAATGTGTTACAAATGGCACACAGGACTGATGGCAAAAAATTTTAAACCAGAATTTTTATTACATGCTAATATGTGATTGACTGCAGGCTTCAAGTTCATCTAATGTGCATAATGAGAATAGAAAACATAAATTGACAGAAGGCAAGGAAATATTAAAAAGTTCTAGTGACCCACTACTGAAACAAAGCACAAAAAACTGAAATAAAATACAAGCTTTAACCCTATTTGTTACTCTCACAGGATCTGTTTCATTAATGAAGAGCCACTTCATGACAAAGGACATACACACAGACCAAATCCTTCCTCTTTTCCTTCACTTTCCTCCAAAAAAGCACCCATATTGAGGTAGGGGGAGAGGAAAGAAGGGCAGACTCTCTCTCTTCCACCTAGAAGGGCTTGTCCAGACCATCTGGGTTTTGTACATAAAGACACAGGATAAGAGGCACAGTGTGCACTTGTACACAAGAATATGCCTGAACACTTACCAACCCCCTCCAGGAACTAATTCTGTAAATTTGTGTGTTGGCAGAAATGGAACATTAGCTAGGCTGTACAGGGGATTTCACAGAGATAAACAAGGAGTGCAACAGTGCATACCTTGGCAACAGCCCTGTCCCTGCAGTGCAGACACCTGTTAGAACTCTGCCCTAGGAGAAAGTTCCTCAACACGAGTCTTATTTTAAGGAATTTCTTATTTCTAGTCTTCTATTTTATTTCAGTAGCATAGGAAGGATACACATTGAAATTAATATAAATACTTTAAAATAATTTTAAAATTTTAGCATTTTTTCTATTCATTTAAACTTGCACAAGAATACAAGATACATTCCAAACATGCAGGAAAGGAAAGTACTGAAAAAGAATACTAAAATTAAATAATGCTGTAACAGCCAAGTAAGCCTGTAATAGACAAATATCTTCTCATAAATTCTGCACACAGATTATGACTGGGACCTCTCAGGAAGAACTGTCTGAAAAAGTAAGATTTCAAGAAACAAAATCCTAGAAAAATTGAAGCATGGTTGTCAGAAAACCATCTCTTTAAAATATCAACATTTTATACTTTGTATAAGCCTATTTAAGATAAGCTGAACAAATGAGCCTTAAGAGTAACTGAACAAAGAAATGGAAATGTTGATAGGGAGTGTCTGTCTCCTGGTGGCTTGCAGCCATTTAATTATTATAGAATGGTTTGGGTTGAAAGGGACCTTAAAGATCATGTAGTTCCAGTGCCACTGCCATGGGCAGGGACACTTGGCTCTAGACCAAGTTGCTCAAAACCCCATCCAGCCTGGCACTGAACACTTCGAGGGACAACGTCTCTGGTTGTCCAGTGGCAACAACTTGGTCCAGTGCCTCACCACTCTCACAGAAAAGAATTTCCTCCAGTATCTAATCTAAACCTACTCTCCTTCAGTTTAAAGCCATTATCCCTTGTCCTATCACTACATGCCCTTGTCCAAAACCCCTCTCCAACACTACTGCAGGCCCCCTTTAGGTACTAGGAGGCTGCTCTAAGGCCTCCCCCAGAGCCTTCTCTTTCCCAGGCTGAGGAACACCAACTCTCTCAGCCTATTGTCATAGACAAGGTGCTCCAGCCCTCTGAGCATCTTCGTGTCCCTCCTCTGGACTTGCTCCCACTGGTCCGTGTCTCTCTNTATCACTACATGCCCTTGTCCAAAACCCCTCTCCAACACTACTGCAGGCCCCCTTTAGGTACTAGGAGGCTGCTCTAAGGCCTCCCCCAGAGCCTTCTCTTTCCCAGGCTGAGGAACACCAACTCTCTCAGCCTATTGTCATAGACAAGGTGCTCCAGCCCTCTGAGCATCTTCGTGTCCCTCCTCTGGACTTGCTCCCACTGGTCCGTGTCTCTCTTATGTTGGGGTCCTCAGAGCTGGATGCATTTCTGCAGGTGGGGTGTCACCAGAGCAGAGCAGAAGGGCAGAATGACCTCTCTGGACCTGCAGGCCGTGCTTCACATGACACAGGCAGCCCAGGACACGTTTGGCTTTCTGGGCTACCAGGGCACACTGCTGGGTCATGGCCAGCCTCTCATCCACCAGCATCCCCAAGTCCTTTTCTCCAGGGCTGCTCTCAGTCCATTCTCTGCCCAGCCTGCTTTAGTGCTTGGGATTGCCCTGCCTCAGGTGCATAGTAGCTTGCTGTGTAACAGCACTCCAGATTCCTCAAGGTAATAAATAATTTAAATAATAAAATATCCTCATAGAAGCAAACTAAGAGAGAGACTACTTGATACACTGTTCCTGGGAACCATGATTACAGATGAATAACATGGAAAAAGGGATGAACCTTTTCCCCACGTTCAGTTATTTCCAGATGCAAAGAGTAACTCCCTTGAAACAGACACACATTTGGAATGTGAGTTCTAGTCATTGCACATTGTAATACCTCTGAAGAGGCAACCATTTTACTTGACTTTGTTCCCTCTGTTCCAGGAGACAGCAAAGAATGTTTCCAGAAATGTAACTCACAGCAAGAAGAATTTGACGAAGAACAGCTGAAATTCTCATCTATATGGAAGCTGCCTCCAGTAGACCAGAAGTGACAAAAGCATGCTGACTACAATTCCTTTAACTCTTTCATTCCTCCATTTCCCAAATATCACATGTTCTTAACTGTGTGTCACCAAAGATTAAACCTCAGGTTACTAAGTAATATTCACAGGCATTGGAAAGTACTTAATTTATGCTCCGAAGTAATAAGCTATATAAAATCTTTTCTATAGGACCTCTGCAGGAATTCTACCACCTGACATTACTGGCCAACAAATAAAATTTAGATGCAAAACAGTCATGCAACAGTAATACATTCACTGAGCCTTTTAAAAAAGCATTTTCAAGACAGTTTTAAAAGGACAGAATGAGAAGAGGTTTACAAATCCAGTTTGTTTTAACTCATCCAGGTAAAAGTAAAGAAAAGCTTTTCGATATTGGATATACAATATAATCCTGCTGTAAGGAGAAGGAAAATCAGGTTCCTTGAAGAGCTTTTGCATTTGGAGGGGTTTTGCAAGCCACAACTGCTTGCCTCTCTCTTATTATTTAATCAGTTCACTGATACAAATCTGGAGAATTTACAGGACAGTCAAAACAATCACAACTAAAGAAACACTTATTCCTCTCTCAATAGATTCTTACAGAGTTCTGAAATAATATTACTAGGGAGATGCAAACTAAAAGGCTGCTTGTATTTGTGTCTCAGCACTTTGGTACCACAGATGACAGCAGCTTTCCTGCCAGCACTCAACATATTAGGCATTCTTTGCTATGGGTCTGTAAACTAACTGTGAAAAAAGCCCAACCCAGGGTGGAGCTGTCACAACTGACTCTTTGGTTTAAATGTATTGACAATGACAACTTATAGTAAGAAACAAAAATCTTCAGATACAACTATTCAACTCAATTAACTGTACCAGTTTGTTAAACCAAAGCATCCTCATTGGGCTGAGTACTCTTACACTGCAAATATACCATGTTTTGACTTAGGCATCACAGACAGAACAGTTAAGTGACAATGCAGCATTTACAGTGGCATCTGAGGCAGAAGCAGCACCTCTGAGTTTCCCATCCCAGGCTAGAATACTGGTGCTTTTTCTGTCAGTCATTTTCTAGTTGTAAATGAGTCTCTTGAAATGAAGTATAAAGTCAAATGAAAATGGCACAACTGAAAGTATGACCTTAACTAATAGCACTCGATGTATAATTGTCAGCTATACATTGACCCTTACTTTGCTTCTGGAAAAAGCTACTAAAACGTATTCTACAAATGTGAACAGATTTTACTTCAAGGATAGATAAATCCCAAACCAACAATCTAATATCTTCATAAACAACAAAATTGCTCCATTTAATTACCTGTAGAAAAAACATCATAACCATTCATTTCACTCACATTTCACTCAAAACTACTGAATGTCAAAATATCAAATCAGTTTTTTGGTCAGCAGTATTTGAACTGGAGATTTTTTTTCTTTTAAATACATTCTACTTTGCACATCATATGCTTGTAACTCTTTATCTGACTACTTTTTTCATAGGTAAACAGTGGCATTTAAAAACAGAAGTGAATTCTCAAAACTCAGAAGTACAGAAAATAAATTCACTTGGAAAAAGCAATGCATAAATCTATTCACCTATGCAATTGCAGCATCTGACAATTACTTTGACAAAGATGTTAATGCAGAAGACATTTTCCCATAGCTCTGTAAAAGCTTACTTCCATGGCAGCAAAGTCAAAAAACTCTCACAAGATTTTTTACAGAAAAATTCTAATGAAGAAATTTGATTCCTCTGTAAAACATCCCCTTTTTGTTTTTCAGCAAATTGTACTGAACTTGTCAGATCATCTACCTATCCAGTTCTATAACAAATTGTTAACACAAACTACAGCGGAGCACACTGAATAATTAATTTCCAGAGTTCACCTTTATTAAAAACAAGGTTTTTGTTGTGAGAACAAATAATCTCTCACTCGTAGCTTGAAAGCCTAAGATAGGATCATTGGCTTCCAGGGTAGCTACCAGCTGCTTAGCAACCTGTCCTACTTGTCTTCCTTCCTTCCTGTTGTAGAGAACTGTGGCCAGAGGAGTTGGCTGGCGATAGATGAAGACTCGTCGCAAGCACTCACAAAGAGCAGCATAGGAGTAATCTGGAGCACAAGCCATGAACTTCTTGTCTTGCTTTGATGCTTGGACATAACCTGTATAGCCCAAAACCAAGTAGAAGGGATAAGTAATATAAGGATTTCAACAGAATTTTAACTAGCTGACAAAAACCCAAGCTTATCTTAAAAAATAATATGCAATTTGTAACAAAAAGACCCCTAAAACAAACAACAACAACAAAAAAGCAAAATAGAAAACCCAACAAAAACAAAAAACCCACCCACAAACAAACCATCAAACCATTTTTATTACATAAGCCAGTACTTTCTGAAGGGATGCATTAACCAGTTCAAACCTAATATACAATTCTCATGTATCTCAACTGGTGTTTTGGATACATAAGTATAGCAAGATACTTTTCCCACATCTGGCTCCTATCTGCCTCACAAGGTCTTTCATTTTCTCAGCAGGATCATAAGGCACAGACATGGTCCATATGGACAATCTTGGCCCAATATTAGCAGTCTAAGCAGAATAAACCTCTTCTCTCTCCCCATTTCCCAGAGTGTAATTACATTTAAAAATTAGGATTTCTGAGCCTATCTAATCTTGAGCAGACACTTAAAACTTGTCTTCTGTTTAGAAATGACTGAGAAAAATGAGTTTCTTTTTAACACACTGTAATTTTTCTTAGTATTCACTCAGAAGGAAAAAAATCCTTCCTTTTTCACTTTCACTACAGGACTCTAGTAGCAGACTCATTTCAGACCGATTTCCTTTCACACTTCTGTAAAGAGAATTGAGATACAATCTTTGCAAAGTGATCTACCATCTTTCTGAAAGGTTATTTGCTTCATTTCCATTGAACAGTGCATACCAGTGGTTATCACATGGGATAACAAGACAGGAAAAATCTAAAGACGAGTTTTTAAAACACCTTACCATAAGATTACATACACCTAGACATATAATCAATTAACTGCAGCTATTGCCCTGACGATGTTTGTGTGAGTGTTAAGGTGTTGATTATGCTTTTCAGTCTCTAACTCAAGGTCACTTATCCAAGGAACCCTCCTTTTTACTGTGCAGTGCTATGCTTACATCCTATACATGGTCTGAAAAGGCTTGTTTTCCTCCCAGGGCATAAAAATTTTATTTCTATGATCTCTTATTTCTAAAATTAAGCTACCATGCTGCTATCAACAAAATTATAATAACTTTCAATTCAGATTCGAGTAACTGAAATATCAACAAATGCCATAGTAGAAGTATTCAGACAGAAAAGTCTCAAAGGTGTGTGACACAGATGCTAACTTCTTACCTAAAGCATTAAAAGTTGCAATGTGTTCCCACATATTCTCTGGTTGGTCAGAGTGAGGCTGCCAGAGAAGAGCATCAACATCGTGCCTCAGGCAGAAGCATGGCATTTCTCTGGGATTCACAACAACTGAGAAAAGGTACTGGTTGCTTCCAAGATTAATCTGAAAACAAAACGAATACAAAATATTGATTCAAAGCATAAATAGCAGATTCTGTTACACATACTGCCAAAGTTAGATGATCAACAGTTTTATGTTTGTTACTTGACAAAATGCTGGAATACATTACGCTGCATCCCACTGATCAACACCTCAATACACCACAGGTGCCTTACACATTTCAAGGAGATGCAATTGAGTTTGTTGGAGTAATATTTAGAGGAACGTTATGTCCACTACACAAGCAAATGGAATGTGTTTTGTGCAGAAATGGTTTTCTAGGATAAATCCTAACCTACAACTTTTGATGTTAGGAGAAGATTCTCCCTAAGTAATCACATCTGGTTTTCTGCAGGGCTAACAGAGAAGGAAATACTGTCCCTCTCAGGCAAAAGTGGGTAAGCACTGAAAGAAGGATTAATTAGAATACTAAAACTATGAAATGTCAACATTTTTTAATTTATTCACAATCAAGTAATTACTAAATTTCAGATTAGTACACTCTTCAATAAAAATGTTTGTAGGAGTTTTGGGTAAAAATCTGTACCAGCAACATTTCTTAAGGAAAAGGCCCCGTAATTGCTGACAAGAAACCCCAAACGACTTGAAAGAACTAAATCGAAGTGAAAATATATTCCTGTATGCTGAAAAATATACCGAAATACTCATATTACTACATACTTCAAAAAGGACCAAACCCGCAAGTTCCCATAGAAGAGATTGAAATCAATACCTCCTACCCACAGTAACTGTCCTTTGACCATAATGCTTTAAACCCATTAACCTTTGAATTACTTTTATGCCGCCCACTTTAAGAACTCTTTACAAGAACCCTGGAGTTCAAACTTGCTCCACAATGTCTTGCTGCCTGCTAGAAAGCAGCCTTTCTTGATCCCATGATCTCATGTTCCTCCTGATCTCTGTAATGTCTCTGGAGCACAAACTTCTTACCCTTCAGTGTGAGAAGCAGTAGTTTAGGCTGAGTTATTTAGAACTGGTCTTGAAAAGCTCAAGGACAGAAGTTGCACAACTTACTAGGCAACCCAAACCATGCTACAACCACAATGTAGTTTTTACTTTCATCCAGTTTTAACCTCTTGTTTCTGCTGGTAGAAACATGTTCCAAAAAAGCCCCGAAGAACCCCAAGACAGCAAGTTAATCAGTAATGTTTTCATATGATTTTGTTATTTCCAACTCTAGGCAACAGACCAGATCAAATCCTAACTTAATATTAGTCATGGTTCCTTACAGCTCAGATCAAGCCCACTATTGAAGAAGTTTGCCCCCAATCTGTTATTTTCAGTGCGATTGACAAAGAAGTATTATAAAGTTATCTATGCTCCAGCTTCTTAGTAAAAAAGGTCAGGTTTCCATCAGGCTATCTGAAAAATTACTGAGGAAAATGTAAACTAAGTCATCTAAAGAATTTTATGCCACTGAAAAAGTCCCTTTTCTTATAATTATTTAGATATAATTTTGTTTTTTCAAACGGCTCACTTGTGAAAGTATATATTTTTTTAATCAGAACAAAAAGAGTTTTTTTAATATTAAAATGACATTGAAGGACACATATGGGTTGACAATTTCCGTTGCTACTGTGATTTGATATTATAGGAGAAATTTCTGTGATTTCAATAGTTTACAGATTTTTGGACCAATAATAGTAGTAAATTCAAAATTAAAAAATGATTTTAAGTATTTCTGCAATAATTTGCATTACTTACTATATGAGTGACTTTCAAGGTATCACCATCAAATCTGCACAAGCTTGCGCCATCTTCAAGAAAAGCATCACATTCTTCTAATTCTTGAGCATTACAAGGTGGGTTTTCCTTTTCAGGGTTTGGATTCTGAAAAAGAGAAGGAACTACACTGAAAATTGAAACTACTGAAAAAAAATATATGAATCCTTTTTTTAACAAAAAGAAATCAATAGAACATGAAGAATCACTTGCATATCCATATATACTGAAAGATTAAGCTACTATGTACTTACTCAAAATTAATAGAACAATTTCTGCTGTGCAGGACAGCAAGAGTGGTAGGCACAATAAAATCAATTTTGGTTTGAGGAAAGGTACATAAGCCACTAAAACATGGACAGCAAATTCCCTTCTCTAAGTAGCAAAACCCTGAAAACATATGCACATTTAGTAAGTGCACATCAGTGTAAGCTTGTTTCAGCTTGCCATCAGAAATGCTACTAAAAAATTGATTAATTAATTTTGTATGCAGCTCTAAATACATGACACATTTTATTTTTGCTAAAAATAATTTTAATTTATTAAAATCTATTTAAGATTTATGAAAACTTACTATTAAAATGTCATCACTTTAAGCTCAGTATGAAGTACAAAAGAAAAGAAATTTGAAGTTCCAAATAAATCTATGGTCAAAAGATATACTACAATATTTTGCTCACAAATACTGAGAGAGAGAGGAGAGAAATCAATTTGGAGTACTAAATAGCATTGATTTTAATAACACTTTTCAGCCTTATTAAAAACAAAGTAATAATCCAAACCTAATATATCAAAAACCACAGGGAGGCATGCTTCACAAGTTTCAGATGAGATGCCATTTTCTAATTGAAACAAGTATCAAGTAAATACCAGCTAAAAATTACATTTTACATTAAGTAAACTTCCTGTATAACAAAAATGCCAGAAAGTTCATGAGTCATGTTTATAATTTCCTTCATTTTCCTTTTAAACATGTAATTTACACTCAGGAAGACAGTATAAAAGTTTTGCTAGCCTATTGATAAACAAGAGACACACATCTTTCAAAATAATTTAAATTAATTGCTTTCAAACAAACTGCCACACCCTAAATGGTGGGAGCAAAATTTATTTTCAATGTTAAATCAGGCTTCTGTTTGGTGCCCAGAAATATAAATCATATAAATTAAATTCAGTCCCCCTTGAAGATGATTTTACTGTTCAAAGTACATTCACAACTCTAGTGCCATTAGTTTGTTACATTTTCAATTAAAAATTAATGTAGTTAGTAGTCTGAATAGTAAATGAACTGATGAGCTGGGTCAATGCAGTGCAAATTAGGGTCTCAAGAAAAGACAACATGCAAAAGTACAAGAATTTTAAATGTTTGGTTCTTGACACTTTACCATCACTTCAGAGGTAAGATGCATCAGGCTTTCAGCTATTTCGGAGCACTGGGAAGAGTCCATAACGAATTCCCCTCTTGTATCACCAATGATTAGCTCTGGCCACCGGGATCCCTCATTTTTCTTAATCAGAGAAATTTCCAAACTAAAATGCAAAGAGAAGATAAAGAGTAGCACATGAAAACACTACATCCATTTGTCAGATTAGTCAAAAAGCTCTAAATGTAGGTAAGAACACTTCTCTTCAAACTGAATTAACAATGAAAATCACATAACAAAAACCATTAGCATTCAAATTATAAAATAAACTATTCTAACACAAATATTCTAAAGAAAAACAGACCAAGGATGTGATTTCTAACAGCCTAAACACAAACCTCAGGGTTTTCAATGTAAGAGTAGTTCACCCTGAAGTAATCTCATTAAAATATTTCAAATATGGCAGGAAATCACTTGTAAAGCAATCTGTTCAAAGACTGATAGAATTTTACTACAGAGGTGTATTTGAAACACAAGTAGTAGTTCTTAGGGCTACTTAAGTGTGCCCTAAGACATCTGGGACAAAAATATTTGTCTTTTACTGACCTCAGAAATACTACAACAGTTAATTATCTGTACTGTCTATCTAAAATCGTATCTCAGAAGAGATAAGATTCCTGTAACATGTAAAAAAGCCCCAGTGACAATGAGAACCAAGTATAATCACTAAACTATTAGGAAAAACTAATTAAGTAAATGAAAAATAAGACACAGCCTGATGCACCAACATAGTAATTCCATTTAAATCCTGTGTTGGACAAAGACATAGATAATGATAGAACTGAAGTCAGTTTCATTATACCCACTCTTTAGATACACTTACAGGGTCTCCAGCAATGACAGCTGTAGTGTTCCTGACAGAACACCTCCTAAGTTACTAATTACTGCACCATAGCAGCAACTACTTAGTGAACTCTGAATCAGTTTCTAAAGCAATTACTCTGGTATTAGGAATAGCATACTTTTACAGAAGACATTTGGAGCAAGTTTTAGACTTTTAATCAATAGATTTATAGTGGTGCTGCAGTATGAACATTAAGAACTCAAGAAATATTATTACACTGAAATATGAAATTACTCTTTCTCATTAAAGAAGAAGCCTGAGATTCATGCAATAACACTCACTTGAATGAGTAATAAAAAAATCAAGTTATTCAGATGAGTCATTTTTCAGCATGATACCTGATAAACAAAAACCCCACACATTTTAATCACAGTCAAATTTTAATGTACAGTAATAGTATAATCTATATAAATAATCTCTCTAATTTTTTTTAGAATTACTATCATTTACAGTTAACCTTTCGGAAACTGCAAAAAGCCAACCTTATCACAACTCAAAGAGCAGCCTTTGATTTAGATAAACAGCTATCAGCTGCTGAGTGGACCACTTGGTGGTGTATGTGTTTCTTCCTGAGTTTGTTAAAGAGTGTGAGTACCTCTGAGACAACCAGAGCAGCCTGGGTAAGTGGATACATGGCTCAACCCTCACAAAAGAAAAACCTGACTATGTTTTAGGGAACTCTGAATTCTTTTTTTTGCACTCTCTTCATTCTTTCGTACTTTTATTTCAGAATGAAAAATAACCCTAAAATTTACTTCCCAAATAAAAGCACGAACATTTCTATTTGAGGTCTACAGCATGATAAGTTCACCCACATTCGTTTTCTATATTGTACATAATATGTAACAGACTAGGAAAATATAATAAGGAATTTATAAATCAAACCGAAAGAATTTCTGTTGTATTATTACTAGAATGCTTGTTTGTGGAAAGTTTAAGAGAAATTATTAACACAAGGTACATTAAGACAAATCAATCCTGAAATATAGTGAAAAAAAATTGTTGAACCAATTGGGTTTACTCTTCTTATGAATCTATGTTTAGTTTAACATTTTGATACCTGTATGGGTTTTTTTCCAGGCAAGTAACTGCAAAGTGAAGGGACTAATTTCACAACTAGATAAAGAATCAGTACTGAGATAGCAAAAGCCAGTGAACTGTTCTCAGAAGAGGAGCCATTCCTGCAAGAAGGGAAATGGGGTGTAGCATTAAATGAGACATCCCAGAGGGACCAGAAGTCAGATATGGTGTATGCTTTTAAATCAGTTCCTATCAACAGGAAAACTAAAAAATATATACAATACCTTTTGTCCTCTCTAATTATCCATGTGCAGCTTTCATGGTCCACAGATGAATAGAGCTTTCCTTCCATCAAAGGAGGCTGGTCTTTCAGTGAAACACATATATTATCAGGGGAAAAATGTATTTTTATGTCATCTTTAGTGATGTCTTGAGGCAGGTGAACTGTTATTGTCACATCATCTTCAGTCTGCTGCCAGTAGTAGAGAGGGGCTACAATTGGAAACATGCAGGAAAATACAAACTAGATTACAAGAATTTCTGGATTCCACAGCACGCAATGCTGGGACATATGGAATTTTGTGAAACAAATGGCGTTTTTGAAAGAGTGGAAATTAACTTTGATCAATTTACACAAAATACATTCTGATCATAAAATGGAGAAATACCTTTTCAGCAATCAAGTTCATTTGTGTCCCTCATTTGGAAAGTAATTTATATTCATGTCTATACTCAAATATATTACTCTTAGGTTTAGTGTAGCATTGTGAAACTGGAACTCAAAATGTATTTAAATACAATGAAACATTAATGATTAATAATTTGGTTGAAGAGACAGCAGGTGACGTATACTGACGAGCTACTGCATGCTAGAAGCATATGCCAAATGAACACTTTTTTCTTAATATATTGTCCCAGAAGCTAAATTGACTACTCAATAGAAATGATTTTACAAGACTAAGTAGTCTTAATCTGCCTCAGCTAAAGGAGATGAAATAAAATTACTTGCCCAGAGGTAGTGATTGGTTTTTTCTACTGTGTCTAGAATCTGTCTAATTATTAAACTGCTAGAAGAAAGGCCTTTTAAGAGAAATGCTTATACAAAAGGAAGGTTATGACAGCATGAGTGGGTAATGCACCGCTGGTCACAGAAAATCCATATACAGATGAATACACTTTCTAAAGAGTAATCTTGTACAAGTTACCTTTCTGTTTTGAGAAAAAGTAAAGTATGGGTTCCCCTTGAAAGCTCTCAAGTTGTCACAACCCAACCCAAGATTCCACTGATCAAAGCTTCACAGCAGCAGCTGTGACTCTGGAAGGACTCTTGTACTATTGCCCTTTGCCACAACTGCCCTGGTTGCAATGGATGGTCACAGGTGCTACAATTATACTTCCCCAGAAACTATCTGAGACATAATAGCCTTCAAAATTAAAAACACTGACACAAACAATATCTGATATTAAAGGTCCATTATGCCTACAATTTTATACAACCATGTAAATAAAATTAGAGCCTACGTTAGGTTTAGCAAAAGGGAACTGCATAGACACTGCATTATGGTGCTCAGTGCACCCAACTCCTTTGCCTCAAGGTTTACGTGTACAGACTATTCTTAATAAAATGACATTTACAACATCACAGTTGTCACAGTGTTTAACATTAACACATTCCAGAAATCTGATCCTTTCATATTGTTTTTCAAATAGGTTTTCACACTATTGACAAAGATTGTGCTAGTATCCTTCAGTTAGGATTTGTTCATTAACCAATACCCCATAGGCAGAAGTGAAAATAAAGCATGAAATAATCCAACATAATTACATAAACATACATATTATGGAGCTCAATGAAACTTAAGAATAAAAAACTCTATTAATATGTTTTTACATACATAGTTTTGTTTTGATTGCAAAGAAAAAAGTATGAATGTCTTTTGCAGAAGTTACTACTTTTTCTGAACTGCTTTCTCACTGGAGAAAAGAGAGTCTTTTACAGGAATCTCATTCTTTAAAAGAAAAACATTTTTTTTAATAATAATTTAAATTTTAGAAAGGAGGAATAAATTACATAACAAAAAGCTTTCTGATGAACAACAATTTGGGGAGGACAGTGCCCCCTCACATCTAGGAAGACTGGCTTCTTAATTTGAGTACTTCAGACAGACACCTAAATTTAGGTGTTAGCAATCCAACTAATATGAAAAACTTATTTTAGGTCTTTTTGCAAAATATCCTTTTCCTTAAGACAACAAAATTCTTTAGGCATCTCCTATCCAAAAAAAGCACCTTATGAAAGGTTTATGCACAATAGAACTTCCAGCAGTCAAGAAAAACAAACAAAAAATCAATCTGTCCAGAACATAGATATTAAAATATTTATTGCTAGAGTTTCCAAACAAATGCTAAACTAACAAGATAGGTTCTAAATCAAAGAAGAGAACAGCCTATCATGACCTTTTCAGACTAAGTCTTACCTTTTTTTTCATTTGATACTTTTGCATCATCATTTTCTTCTAAATTGTCACTTTCATTTTGCATAAATGTGAATGGTTTGTGGGAAACAATCATTAGACCATCCCCACTTGGTTCTATTGCTGCATAATGGGGGACTGATTTTCCTTGCAAAACTCTCCTTTCAATGATTTCATATCTTTGATCACCTATAAAATAAAATTTTAAAGAAGTCGTGATAAATTTCTAAAATACAAATTGTTATCTAAGGAACACATTACATTTAAAAATACTAAGCAATCCTATCTGTTAAATCACAGTACCATAGTTTTCAAACGTGTTATTCTGGATTAATCTAAGATTGCCTTTTATTCTTATGACGTCTTTGCTGATCACAGTTAGTCCAGCACAGTCTCTGTACATATAATTTTTTCTTGTAGAGAAGGTCAGAAGAAAGCTAAGCATGTCACATTTTCTAAATCTCATAAAGCAGCATGGTGGTTCCTCATTTCAAGCTTTTACAGCAAGTATTCCTAAACGTTTGGTTAATGAAAGAAAACCAACTTTGAAAGGGTATACCTTTGTTACAGTCCTCCAAAGTACCACAGAAGATATGAAAAGACCTAACTACTGTCCCCATTCTGACTCATTTTTATACTTCCATTTTTTTGTTCTTTGGTAAGAGAATAGTGGTGGGTGTGATCCCTTTGTCCAGCCTACCAAATAGGGCAGAGATATCACAGTTGTTGGTGTCAAGTGACATAACCATGTTTTAAGGCTTTGCTTTGATGAAGCACAGATTTTGGTAATTTAAGAAATGGCTTGTTGATTAACTACTTACTTTTACTACAGTCTGATTTGATAAACTGCAACCACAGGCAGAGTTTCAAGAAAAGTCAAGCAACAGCAACTGACTACTGATGAAAGAGAATGTAAGGTATTATAATTCCTCAAAACAGCTTTTATCTTTGAGACTGGTTCATACATCAGTCTAAAAAATGAGATGTTTGTTTAAATGAAATCAAAATTTACTTCTCTCCTCATAATTAAAAATTGCTTTCAATTTTGTTATTTACATCTCTACTGACAGTTAATTTCAAAAAATTTCTGTTCCCTGGAAATGCTAGAGAACTGGCAAGACTTTTTGAAAGATTTTTAAATCCACTTTTATGTATTCCAAGAATATTTATCACAAGTTATAAAACCCATAACGTAAAAAAAAAAAATTATGGGAGTTTACAGTATTAAAAAATATAAGAAAATTCTGTGTTGGTGCTCTTCTTAAGTAGCAGTCTTCAGTTCTAGACTGGCAGTGGTACTGATTCAGTTTTTCTTCTAAGTTATAACCAGTAATGTTCAGGGATTTCTTTCTCTTGTTGAGCTAGCCACAAAAGCATAAAGCAGTTGGTGTCATGTGGCTTTCTGAGAAATATTTCCATCATCCAAGGTTTCAACAGCAGAAAATATAACTAAAGCCACTGAGGGCAACACAGCTGGTGAAAGGACTGGAAAGAATGTCCCATCAAGACTAGATGAGGACTTCGGGCTTGTCTAGTTTGAAGAAAATGAGGCTGAGGGGTAACATCACTGCTGTCTACAGTCTTCCTAGGGAGAAGAAGTGGAGAGGGAGATGTTGAGCTCTTCTTCTTGCTATCCAGTGACAGGACGTGGGAATGGTTCAAAACTGTACCAGATGAGGTTCAGACTGGACATTAGGAAGCATTTCATTCCTGAGAAGGTGGTTAAACACTGGAACAGGCTTCCTAGAGAGATGGTCAAAGCCCCATCTGTCAGTGTTTAAGAGGCAATTAGACAATGTGCTGAATATCAGGCTTTAACTGGTCAGGCAGTTGGACTAGATGACTGTTGTAGGTCACTTCCAAATGAACTATTCTATTCTATGCTATCCTATCTATACTATATATGTAGGAGATGGAAGAACATTTGACTAGTAACATCATAGTATGCCTCAACTGCTTTAGTTCAACTAGTTAAAGATCTTGTTTCTATCAGTATCAAATTTCTATTTCTTGGAACATAATGAGCAAGACCATATCACAGTAATTCCAAAATTCCTTCCAAAAAGGTCTATTATTTTAATCTTTAAATCAGACAGTGAAGCATGGGGTCTTCTATCCTTTAGGTAAGTCATGATATTCAATGTACTTATATATGGTCATACTGAATATATAAAGTATCATTTGTCAAACTTTATTAGGATAAAATATTAATCAGTAGGTATTAATATACTAACTAATATGTTTTCAATGTGTTGGTCTAAAATTAACAGAATAACTTCATACTCTTATGGCAGGAAAATTAGAATATGCAGTGTTTACTTTTTATAAAAGTCTTACAGGTCTACAGGTCTTATATTTATCTCATATTAATTCTAATCCCACTACATCATTAATTGGAAGCTAAAAAAAGAAACAACAAAAAACCATAACCAAAGATCCATATCCAGCTGTACAATATTTTAAAAAATACAACAAGATGTAAGTTAGACATAGAATCACACACAGAATCACCAGGTTGGAAGAGACCTTCAAGATCACCGAGTCCAACCCATGCCCTAACACCACCTCAACTAAACCATGGCACTGAGTTCCACATCCAATCTTTTTTTAAACACATCCAGGGATGGTGACTCCACCACCTCCCCGGGCAGACGGTTCCAGTACCTTATTACTTTTCCAGTAAAAAACTTTTTCCTAACATCCAACCTAAATTTCCTTTAGTGCAGCTTAAGACTGTGTCCTCCTATTTTGTCAGCTGTTGCTTGGAAAGAGAGACCAACCCCCACCTGACTACAAACACCTTTCAGGTAGTTGTAGAGAGTGATAAGGTCACCTGTGAGTCTTCTTTTCTCCAGGCTAAACAACCCCAGCCCCCTCAGTGGTTCCTCATGGGGCTTGTGTTCCAAGCCCTTCACCAGCCTTGCTGCCCTTCTTTGGATGTGTTCAAGCATCTCAACATCTTTCATGAATAGTTCTGTATAACCTCAATTTTACAAGACCAAGCTAAACAGAAATTGCACTAAATAACATTCAAGTAAAGTTCTACCTTTTTTTTCTAGTTATCTTAACCACACAAGTGTAAAACTTTACTTCTTCCTGTTTTCCAAATGTCTGTCAGTATTTAGGTCTACAACCAATAACTTGATCTCAAAATGTAAAAAAAAAATCACCTATGTAAAATCTAAGATGAAGTTTTGTGGAAAATAAATATCAGAACCAATGGAAAAGTAACTTCTAAGATAATGAAAAAAAATTATTTTTATTATTTTTAAACATTACACACCAGTAATATAAATGTAAAACACTTACCCTCTTTTCTTTCTGCAATTGTAACCCATTCCAAGGTAACATGAAATCCACTTCCTTTTGTGTCCAGTTCATCTTTTTCTACCCTAAGTAGCAGCACAGCTAGAGAATGTGCATCAGATTTTACAAATGAAACGCTGTGTGCTATAATAAATGGACTTCCTAGTTCTTCATTAAACACAATCTAGAAGACAAAATTAAAATAAAAAGTCAGACAGTTAAAGCTGGAAGCCTTGCTCTTTTGCAGAAAGCAGGGAAGGGTTTCAGTGAACGTCAAATCAGTAATAGCTTGTCTGTCACAAATCCCTCTGCCAATATGAACCCACGAATGTCACACATTTCTGGTTCCTCCTGTGTCTATCAAGCTACTGTACTGAAATGTTTTTACACATTATTGTTTATATTAAACAATCATTGTAAGAGCCCATTAAACTAAGCACAAAGATCCTCAAACCTGTCTGCATTGTGGCTGTTTAGTACTGCAATAAATAGAGGTACAGCAACTGATGAGCATAACAGGGTCCATAAACACTGCCTATCAACTGGGCAAACAGTCTCACACTCAAGATGAAAATGTAGGCATTTCCCCAAGGCCCTCACTAGTTCTCTAGATACTTCAACATTCTGCAAATCTTTGTAGACCTTGACATGTGCAAACAAGAAGACAAAAAGGTCCAAAGCATCAATGCCAGTGTTTAATTTTCAAATGTAAGTGCCATTATTTAGCTTTGCAAAGAGATCCCATTTTCCTCCTCTATGAAGTAAGAAACAAAAAGCTATAATGAAATGAAGGAGAATAATATTCATGTTTAGGAGAAGCTAGGGTTAGAAGTTCTCGAATTTTTATTTATGTACATGGATTGGAAAAGTCCATCCAATACTTGGATGTGACTACGCAGGCAGAATACATAAATATTACTGCCATACTGAAGGTTAATAAGCACCATTGTGAATGTAAAATGTTATTAATTATGAACTTTAAATTATAAATTTCATTAATTAGTGAAAATTATTTATATTATATGAAAATTACTTCATTCACTTCATATAGAAGGACTCCACATCTCATAGCATGAGACCTATAGCTAGTACCTATAGGTACGTATAGCTGGAAGTTTTTAGCATTAAAACCATGTATTCCAGGTTTTTTCAAAAAGTACTCATTCAGCAAAAAGCTCAAGAAGATAAAAACAAAATGAATCCAATATGCGAGCACTTTTTACCGGATTCATCTTTCATAAACAAAGAGGAACTAACCACAGAACATGAGACTCACAGCTTCAGGTAGAAATGTAACTTAATTATTTGTGTCCAGGCAGGATAATGAATACTATTATTAATGCAGTAAGATCACTTTGATAGGGATGCATGTACAACTCCTAAATACGTTATTGCAGGACGTACCTCCCACTTTTCAGACGCACTGCTTCCACGCTTGCCTGATTTAATTAAATACAGTCTTCCTGTACCATCAGAAAGGGTAACCCATGCAGAGGATGAGAAATGCATTGAGGCACAAAGGCGATTATCACACGCGGTCAAGTCCGTGGGTAGCCTGAAAACTTCTCTTGGTTTTTGCAGAGCAGTGTCCTATAAACAAACAGTCATGAACTAAGATTTTATGAAGTATTTAATAATTTCAGTTAATATTACAGGCAAATTAAGAATAATAAGTATCAGTAGCAATTTACTACTTTTGTGTGTCATTGAACATATTTGGAAAAAAGTGGGTAGCAAAAATAATTCCCACATATGTGGAAAAGGTGGTGGAAATTCATCAAATTGGTTTCTATAAGTGTTTTCTAACTGATATGTCAGCACTTTTATTCTTCAATTTTACAGCAGTAATTATATTTTGCATTAGAAAAGGCTTTTATTTTCCCCTAGCATTCCTATATAATAATCATTTACCTCAAATAATTCTAGTCCCAGTAAAAATGTGGAGACTTAAAAAAAGAAAGCCACAGAATTGTACTTGAACCAGTACATAAGACTCACCTGTGCCTATTCTGTTGCATAGCTGGCAAATATAATTTCTCAGCTTTCCTCTCCTGGTCACTTTATTCAGTAAGTTAAGAGAACTAACACCTATGATTAGTCAGCAAAGAAAAGCTATGCTAATTCATACCATAATTTCAAATAACTTTTCCATCACATTCTTATTTCACTACGGAGTTAATCCAGCTGGCAGTCAGTCACTAATGGTGTCCTCCAGGTCTCAGTATTGGGGCCAGTCCTGTCTAATATTTTTATCAACTATCTGGATGAGGGCATTGAGGGTACCCTCAGTCAGTTTGCAGATGACACCAAGCTGGGCAGGAGTGTTGATCTGCTGGAGGGCAGGAAGGCTCTGCAAAGGGATCTGGGCAGGCTGGATCAATGGGCTAAGGTCAATTGTATGAGGTCCAGTAAGGAAACGTGCTGGGCCCTGCACTTGGGTCACAACAACCACATGCAGCACTATAGGCTGGGGGCACAGGGGCTGGAAAGCTGCCCAGTGGAAAAGGACCAGGAGTGCTAGTCAACAGCAGCTGAGTACGAGTCAGCGTGTGCCCAGGTGGCCAAGAAATAGTATCACAAATAGTGTGGCCACCTCCAATAGGGAGGTGATGTCCTCCTGTACTGGGCACTGGTGAGGCTGCACCTCAAATCCTGGGTTTGGGACCCTCACTACTGAGGGTNGTACGAGTCAGAGTGTGCCCAGGTGGCCAAGAAATAGTATTACAAATACACAAATTACACAATTAGTAATAGTATTACAAAATACACAATTACAAATAGTGTGGCCGCCTCCAAGAGGGAGGTGATTGTCCCCCTGTACTGGGCACTGGTGAGGCTGCACCTCAAATCCTGGGTTTGGGACCCTCACTACTGAGGGTCTGAAGTGTGTTGAGAGAAAGGCAATGGAGCTGGGGAAGGGTCTGGAGCACAAGCCCTATGAGGAGCAGAGCAGCTGAGGGAGCTGGGGTTGTTTTGCCTGGAGAAAAGGAGGCTTGGGGGGACCTTATGGTTCTCTACAACTACCTGAAATGAGGTTGTAGCCAGGTGAAGGTTGGTCTCATCTCACTAATAACAAGTGACAGGACAAGAGGAAATGGCCTCAAGTTGGTCCGGGGGAGGTTTAGATGGTATTAGGAAAAATTTCCTCACCAAAAGGAAACAGCCCTGAAACAGGCTGCCCAGGGTAGTTGGTACAGTCACCATCCACTATTTCAAACATGTGGATATGGCTCTTAGAGACAGAGTTTAGTGATGGACTTAGCAGGGCTGGGTGACTGGTTGGACTCAATGATCCTAAAAGGCTTTTTCAACCTAAACAATTTTATGATTCTACTACATGTCAAGATAAGCTTATTTAGCATCCTGTTGCAGTGCCACACTGCAATCTTTTTTATCTAAACTACAGATAGCTTTTGACCAGAATAAACAGAGACACTATGGTGAACAAATTGCACAGATAATGCAGTTCTTCAGTGAACAATCAAGACATGTGGATTTTAAAAAATTATGCATACCACTACATTTTACAGAAAAAAAATCCATCATTTCCTGGTCTGTTAAATTTACACAAATCAGCTTGATTCAATAACAGTGCAAAATGGATGTTAGATTACCAATTTATCTATATTTCCAGTAATTGTTCTCATAAGTCCTGCTTTAGTTCTGTGTTGTGCTCTTAATTTCCTGCTAATTCTAACGGAAAAAACCCTGCTTTCATGCTGAAAATTGGATTTCCAACTGTTTTCATTAACTACAGCAGCATGTCCTCCAGCATATCTTTTAGGGATTATTCTTTATCTTCTGCCTTCACTCTCACATACAGCTTTTTATTTGCTGAATAAGGCTTTGTGACTTTCTGCTCATTACTTGGCACACATAATGTCAGCAATGCTGCTGCCTGCTTAGGACTAAGATTTACCTCAATTTTTTGTGTTGAAGTAATCTCTGAATATCCAAGAGGCTTGTTAGGTAAAAAAAAGTCCTAAAAAAACCTTTATGAGTTGAAAAGAATTTGGCACCAGTTTAAAAAACAGTCAGGACATGCTTTATCAGCAATACACCTTGATCTGCTACTTACGAAAGAGATCATGCAGTATTGAGATGCAGTATTAAGAGCACAAACAAGATATACTCACAGAAAAACATCAGATGCAAACTGGAGATTCAGCAACATCACAGTCACATCTCTATAATCTTTTAAATAACTGAAATGGAACTTAATCATTTGAAGTTTTTCAACTGAACTAAGAAGCTGCTAAATAAAATGGGCTGGCAGTCTGTCACAAGTGGGGTCCCTCAGGGATTGATTCCAAGCCCCACACACTGAACATCTTCATAAGTTACCTGGATGATGGGATTGAAAGCACCCTCACCACTTTTGCTGATGACACTAAACTAAGTGACGAGGTAGATGTGTACCTACAAGGGAAAGCCATCTGGCACAGAGCCTGAAGAGCAGGGCAGCAAGGATGCTGGGAAAATAAGGAAAGACAAGCACAGTCCTGCACCTGGAATGGAATAGCCAGAGAGCTCAGAATAGACCAGGATCCGTGTGGCAGGGAGCACCCCTGCTGAAGAGGACCTGAGGGCAATGGGAACAACAAGCTGACCATGAGTCGGAAGTGCAATGCTACAGCACCAAAGGCAAGTTGGATCCTGTGCTGCATCTGCGGAAGTATCACTAGCAGAGATAAGAGATGTGATCATCCCACTCTATGCAGTGCTTGTCAGGCCCCACCTGGAGTAATGTGTCCACGACTGAAAGAAGACATGGACAGACTGGAAAAGGCGCAAAGGACAGCCATGAACACCATCAAACAGCTGGAGAATCTGCTCTGTGTGAGAAGATTGAAGGAGTTAGGCCTCGTCCCTCTGGAGAAGATTCAGGGTAGACCTCATTGCTGTATTCTGGGGCAGCTATGAAGAGGCCAGGGGCTCTCTCTTCACAAGAAGTCACATAGAGAAGACAAGGGACAAGAGCTAAAAGTTGCATTAGGGGAGGTTTCATCTAGACATGAGACAATTTTTTACAATGAGAACAATGAATGACTGGAACAACCTCCCCAGGGACATGGTAGAATCTTCATCACTGGGAGTTTTCAAGACTCAACTGGACAGAGTGCTAGATAACCTCATGTAGGCTCCTTCTGACATGAAAGTTTGGACTGTATGATCTTTTGAGATACCTTCATCTTGGCTGTGTGCTATGATTCTAAAATAAACAGAGGACATAAAAAATAAAATTTAAAAAATTCACAGACTTGTCCTTCCTACAGATTCATAGACTTCAGGATCTGATTTGCAGTCTTCAAAGAGGTCTTCCAGTAATAACGAAGAAAAGCAACTCCTGTTGTTTCTTTTCTGTATCTTAGAGGAACTTCTCACAGGAAGTTATGGTCCTTTCCCCTAACCTCACAGAGAGTTTTATATATATGTATCATATATGAAATATAATTATATACAATTTGTAGGTATTTTAAAAGCTAGTGTACCTACATGTATTTGAACAAATAAAATAATCTCTGAAAAAAAAAAAAGGTGCCTGACTGACCTTTGGAGATCATCCCTTTTTAAACCAAATCTATCTTCTTAAGCCAACAACAAACCATGTTGAGAACATAAAAAATGGTTATAGAGCCAATTAAACTATTTTTTGTTTTATTTTACTATGCTCATTTCTAGTCAGTTGATCTACAATGATTTTTGACGGTCGACAAATCAGAAACCCCTTGTTTAAAAAGAGGGAAATTCTTCCCTTGTTACTAAAAATCAGCATTAATGTCACTAAAATGAAAATATATTTACAAAGAAATGTATTTATAAAAATAGAAAAACAAATTTTGAAAAATATCACAGGGACAGTTTTGAAGATATTGACAAGCACGTAAAAGGAAGCACAAACAGAAGCATATTTTTGTACTGAAAACCTGGTGGGAAACAAGTAATTACTGATTTAGTGACACACAAAATGTTTCTTAGTCTCTGGCCTATCCTTGAAGTAAGGCATGACACTAAGAAATAGCAGTGAAAACATACCAGATTAAAATTGTGTCTCATTACAGACCCTGAATATTCAGCCACAGATAATTTAAACATTTTCTGTCCCTCTTTTTTCACTCAATCAGTAGCTCGGGGGGAATAATCTACTTTTAGCAAAAGAAACTTACACATTCTACTCTGTGAAATAAGGCAGTCAAAAATGTGCATACAAAGGACTATCTCCAAAAGAGTCCTTTGCACATGGGCATGTGTATGCAAGACAGAAAGAGCACACTGTGCATGCAAAGCATGCAGTGGCCTCATTTATTGAGAATCAGATGTGCATTTAACACATGTTCAAAGGTAAGCAAGAGAAACTGGATTTGGACAAGTACCATTTTAATAAGCAACAGCAAATAAAGACTAGATAACAAACAGGTAGCCTGCATGCCTTTTGGGCCTACTTAAATTCATATTAGAGATTACTGTGTGCTACAAGGTGGTTATGAAACCCGCAACGAAAAACATGCAAATTTGATTTTTAATTATTAGAAGCATTCAGTGTCAGTTTGTAGATTCAGTTGTAGCACTACACCCCTTGGACTATTCTGCTAATTTGTAACACATTCAGAAGGTGCGAATGAAAGAATTAAAAGGGAAAAAGTCCAAATAAACCAAATCCACAACACAAACAAATATTACACAAGCACTAGATACAAGAAATTTTGGCTTCCTCGTATTTTATTTAATTTTTAGATTTCACTGAAAGGCTTTTTTTTTTTCCTACAAAGAAAGTAGAAAAGTTTTCCATTGTAACTAGCAACAACTACTGAGCCTAGGAAAAAAAAGTCAAAATCCTGTGTATCTTACCATGGAAAGAAAAAGCATCATTCCTCTTAACAGTGACTTACAGGGGTATACTATACAACATTACAGAAGACCACACTTTTGTCAGCCTTCAAGGGAATTTTAACAGTAAGCTTCAAAAAGTTTTAGATGCAATTAAAATAAAAAAGTATCAGCTACCTTATCTTCTAAAGTTCACATCAGATTTATCAGCATTGAGCAGGAACTCCAGAACTCAATCTCCCAAAAAAACGAAAAATCTTTATTACAAAGCCTTTGTTTCAACAGGTAAGAAAGGAAATAATCTTATTTACAACCTTTCTGCTCACTAATTTAACTTTAGGCATTTATTAGAAAAGTCTCTAATCTCATTCTGACAATGAAAAGGATAGACTTCCTTGAAGATGAAACAAAACCTGCCCTCAAACCCCTTGTGTCAGATTAGCTCTTTGACTTGCAGTTCCTCTCTTCACCAGGTAGTTAACTGGGGTAGTAGTAACTCCCTGTTTAGAAGTATGAGGGGATGGTGAGAGTCTGTAGTCATGTATTATACCAGCAAGAACTGGCTAAAACAACTCGGCACTGCTCAGGCAGCGATGAGCTGGGCATTGGTCAGTGCTGGTGAGCAACTGTATTGGCCATCACTTGGTTTTCCTTGTTTTATTTCTCTCTCCTTTCACTATCATCATTATTTTTGTTGTTATTATTAATTAATTTTACTTTATATCAATTGTTTAACTGTTCTTATCTCAACCCGTGGGTTTTATCTTTTTCTGGTTCTCCTTCCCATCCTTTTGGGAATGGAGGAGGGGCAGTAAGCAAGCAGCTGCATTGTACTTAGTTGTCAGCTGGGGTTGAACAACAATACTGTACAAACATGAGATATTTTATAAAAGATTTAAAATAAAAATTAATTTTTCAAGGAAGCAACAGGGAATGAGAAAGGAATAAAGGAATAAAAAAGAAAGGAAAAAATAAAAGCTGTCATATGGCTATTCCCACAAAGTAGCAATCACGAATACAAGACTGTTTTTATGAGAAATCAAAATACCTAGGCATTTGACACATCTCTCTAACTGCAAAAAAAGTCCTTACTCAGCATTCTGAATAACAAAGAGACAAGTATTTAAAACCCTAAAACAGAACACTGAAAGGTTTTGTTGTTCTCTGTCTGCTTCCTTATTCTGACTTGTTTCAAATAGAATTCCCACATTGTGTCTGGTGCCACTTAACAGTTGTTCTGAATTGAAGTTAACTGAGTTACAGAAACAGTATTCCATGGATAATTCTTCTTGGAAATTAAAACCATGAAAATATATACACCATTAGGGATTTTCATTAGGCGTGAAAATTTTAGGCGATTTTACATTAGGCGTTCCTATTGCCACAATATTTCAATTAGATTATTTGAGCATAAAAAGAAACAAAGTTGTCTTTGCGAGAAGAGCTTCAGGTCAAGAAACCAAGTCCAACTGCTAAAGGAGAAAACTTTGAATGTTTTCCATCTATATTTGAATACTACAAACACCAAGCAATCAACAAACTTGACTCAGATGCAAAAAATGACCAATTAAAAAACCCTGTCTTGGTAATCCTGTCACTATCCTAGCCACCGGGGGCTTAAAGAAAAGTATTGATTGCTGCTGACATACTGAATGAAAATGTCCAACAGCTGTAATAGGAGAATGTTAAAGCTATTATACAGCATTTACAGCCAAGTTAGAGTAACAATTTCCTCAACCAGGTGTAAAAACCCCAACTGAATACTCATCCATCAATACAGAAGAACTGCTTGTGTTGATCACTTTTCTTTTTTCAATTATGTGTGATTTTGAGCAAGTGGCAAGGTGTTACACGCACTTCTTTTCCTTCACAGATGACATCCTTTTAAACATCTAAATTGCAGGGATAATTCATTATATGGATAACCAACACACTGCCATATCAGAATCAAAGTTGCAACCAAAATAAGAATCAGAACAAGAAATAATGGTGTGTTAGAAAGCCTGTGTTTTTTCACTTTGATTTTAGGATGAACACATTAACCTGTTCCATCTTCTGTTTTAAAGAAGACTGACATTAATTTTAATTGTAAGCTGTACTTGGCTGAAACCAATCTTATTTTTAATATACATTTGACTAATATATGGCCAGGCACATTTGTAATGAGACACTTTGTTGATGTTTCTGAACATGCATTCATTTTATACATATGCAAGCATGTTTCCTTTGTATTTCAGCACGGTATCATGTATTAGGACACAAGATGGTGCTTATTTATTTCACTGTTTAATCAGTTTTATTTCCCACCTCAGGTGGAACTGAAACTTGTGACCAGATATTAATCAAGTGCTATCATCTTGAAATAGGTCCTAAGGAAGAAAATTTCTTATGTCAATTTATGGCCTATTGTAAAATCTTTTATCTGCTAAGAAATAAATTTACACACATAGTGCCCTCCAAATAAGGGAATGTGTTGGGTGTCTGTGTTGTGCAGGCAGAGGGGACCTGCAGGGGTGGCCTCAGTGAGGTGGGGCCAGGGCTGCCCCGTGCACATACAGCCACTTCCAGCCGGCTCCACTGCACTCGCCATGGGAGATAGTTGAGCTTGTCAGCCAGGACAGTGGTGTGGAACAGAGGTTTGCCTGCAGCCCCTGGAGAAAACCATGAAAAAGCAGGCCCCTGAAACCCACAGAGGACAGGCATCCACACTGCTGCCCATGGAAAAGCACACAATGGAGCAAGTTCCTGGTACAAGCTTTGTGTGACCTTCTTTCTTATCATCCTACATTAGTTCTAACTGGCAGTAAATTAAATAACTTTCCAAAAAGTCAAGTCTGTTTTGTCCATAATGGTAATTGGTAAGTGATCTCCCTGGTTTTATCCTCATCCACAAGCTTTTCTCTTATTTCCTCCCCATTTTATTGAATAGGAAGAGTGAGAGTGTCTCTTAATCAGCCTCAGGGATAAAACAAAAAATGAGATTATGACAAGCCACTGTTAACAGAACGCTTTTTTTTAGATGTTTCTACTAGGAATCCAAATGATCTCAAAAGTTTTGGAAGAAGTCCTAGAAGATTATTTTGTCACAGTAAGAGTCTGCCAAAGGCTATAACTGCTATAAACTATGAGAAGTAAAGGAGCTATCTTGCAGCTTCAGTTCTCAGCCTATCATTCTCTGTAAACCTATGTTAAATGAAAATCTAAAACTACAATTCCAGAATTTTTCTTAGTTTAGTCCTGACCTAGTAATTCCTGTCCCCTTGCACAGACTAAGCCACATGCTCTCACAAACTCACACATTGCCCTGCATTTTCACAGGGTTGCAAGTCAAATTCTCTGGTAGCATGACAATGGGTATTTTCCTTTCCACACAGTCTTTTCTTCATTAATGCCCACACACTACAATTGTTTTGTGCTAGAAATATGGTGTCCATAGAGCCATGTTCTTTCCCCTCTGAAAAGAAGTACAGTTTTGTAAAGGAAACTAAAGCATCCATGCACTAAAATGGCTCAAAAGAAATACCAAGTTGGACTACTTAGGACCACCAATATAAAAGCAGAAATTACAGACTTGGCCTGGCTTGCTTACACTATTTCAAGTTTCCTCGGGGCCACCAGCATCTTTCTGCCTCCAACAAATGATGTCTAGATTAAGCATTTCTAATTCTAACGACTGAGTTTTCAAGGTAGCAAACAAACATTAAGAATGTTGGGGAGAAAAAGACAGCAACTACAAAATAAGCATCTTCCCTTTTCTTCAGCTTGTCATCATGTCCATCTTCCCCAGAATAGAAGCAGATGTAACACTATGTAGAAGCCTAAAAGAAAAGGAGCTAATGTGTATGTTTCCAACAGTGACAGCCATAGGTTGTGGACTCAACCAAGCATTGTTGGTAATAACACACTGTGAAAAAGAACAGGATGTGGCTGCAGATGGGGGCCATACAGAGGTAGGACAGCACTTTTCTGGGACAAATGTCCTTGTTCTGGCTCCTAGAGATAAGCACAGCACAGTCCAGCACACATACAGGAGTAATGTGGAGCAGTGGACATGGAGTGCAGCAGGGAGGTCAAAACAAGCAGAGATCTCCTAAGCCCTCCAACTCATTTCCAGAAAGGTCCGGAAGAACAAACTGCACATAATAACTAACTTGCATAGAAAGTGAGTCACCTATTTTCCAAGCAGAGAAACTGACCCATAAACAGGTACTCCCACCAAGCCCAGGCAGCACCTGCAGGTCCCTGGACATCCCATCAGCCCACTGCTGTGTGCTTGTACTAGGCGGTCAGGGACTAACATTCCAACTTCCATGGCAAGTGTGTAACTCACTAAAAAAAAACTCTGTAAGCTTTTGTGAACCCTCTGGCTTTTGTTGGTTCCTTTTGACCACAGGTATCTTCGAGTCCTGGGTGCTCCTGTCCCCTCAAGGGTGGGATGCCACACACTACTGCAACACTAATGCAATATTATTAACATGAAGAAGTCAGAAACCTGACCTGAAATCCTTTCATTCTTCCTGGTGAAACACATTTTTGTTGACCGACCTGTCTTCCTGGCAATAGCTTCCCCCAGTTTTTGCACTTGGATCTTACTGGCAGTATTTTCTATCTCATCTGTCCCCATATTTTCAAATTCAGTGGTTTAAAAAAAAAAAATTATTCTTACCAGAGTCACTGACAGATTCATAACCCTTCCAAACTGATCAACATAGTAGACATTATCCTGGTACCAGGAGTCAAGGTGAAGATAATTATACATGCCAAAAGCACGCATGTGGTCAAGGGTATATTGATCATCACGAAGCTGCACTTCTGCTACAGCTGGAAGGAGAAGAAAAATACTATTTTAAAAATTATTTATTTACAATTTAGTAATTTAAAATTCAAACTAATAATATAAAATAATTCTTCCATTTTCATTCCATAGGTATGCTTTATTTGAAGAAAAACACATTATGTATACATAGTTTAAAATTTCAACACAAACTTGGAAAGCAAATCATCTGCCCTAAAGGCCACTGCAGTCATTTGTTTTGACTATGTCATCACTCTTACCATTTACAGTGGCCTATTGTGGTGGGTTTGCCCTGGCTGAATGCCAGATGCCCACTAAAGCCTCTCTATCACTTCTCACCTCAGCTGGACAGGGGAGAGAAAACATAAGGCTCATGAGGGAAGATGAGCACAGGGAGAAATCGCTCACTGATTACTGTCACAGGAAAAGCAGACTCAGCCTGGGGAAGTTAGTTTAATATACTGCCAATCAGACTAGAGTAACGAGAAATAAAACCAAATCTTAAAACACACTACCCCCCCAACCCTCCCTTCTTCCTGGGCTCGACTTCACTCTCACTGGTCTCTCCCTCCTCCTCCCTCCAGAGGCACAGGAGACAAGGGAATGGAGGTTGAGATCAGTACACCACGCCTCTCTGCTTCTCCTTCCTCCTCAGTCTCTTCCTCGCTCCAGCATGGAGTCTTTTCCACGGGAGACAATCATTCACAAACTTCTCTAAGGTGAGTCCTTCCCATAGTCTGCAGTTCTTCACAAACTGCTCCAGAGTGGCTCCCTTCCACAGGTCACAGTCCTTCAGGAAAGACTGCACCAGGGTGGGTGCCCAAAGAGGTCACAAGTCCTACCAGCACACCTGCCATGGTGTGGACTCCTCTCCCCATGCATTCACAGGACCTACCAGTAGCCTGCTCCAGCATAGGCTTTCCATGCCATCACAGCCTCAGTCAGGTACATCCACCTGCTCTAGCATGGGGTCTTTCCCAGGCTGCAGGTGGATCTCTGCTCCCCCACGGACCTCCATGGGCTGCAGGGGAACAACCTGTCTCACCATGCTCTTCACCACAGGCCGCAGGAGACTATCTGCTCTGGCACCGGGAGCACCTCCTTCCACTCCTTCCTCACTGACTTTGGTGTCTGCAGAGTGATTTCTCTCACACAGTCTCACTCCTCTCTCTGGCTGCAGTTCTGGTGCAGCAACTTTTTATCCTTCTCCAATATATTACCCCAGAGATGCTACCACCATGGCTGATGGGTTTGGCCTTGGCCAGCGTCAGGTCCATCTCAGAGCCAGCTGGGATTGGCTTTGTCAGACACGGAGGAAGCTTCCAGCAGCTTCTCACTGAAGCCACCCGTTTTAGCCCCCTTGCTACCAAAACCTTGCCATGCAAACCCAATACACCTCCATCCTGTCTCTCACCAGCACATGTCGTGGTCCAACATATCAATAACCTTTACAAGACGAAACACACATCTACACACATGCACGACAATGTAAAACCTACTTTGTATTACAGTAAGGGAAAAAAGTCTGCTCTATAGTAACTCTAGGAAAAGAGCAGCCAATATTCCATATAACTACATGGATTTCATAGTCTGAAATTTTGAATTAATCTATCAACTCTTGAAAGGCAAAAGATTAAAACAGGATAAAGCAGAATTAGCTCACAATAATTACAAAAAAAACCCCCAAAAACAAAAGCACAAAATAACAACAACAATCAAAAGCAAACAAACAACAACCCCCTACTATGTTTTTAGTATCCTCACTGAGGCTGAGATTTTCAGAAATGTCCAAGATACCATCAAAATTTTAGACTAAGTTTTTCTAATTGAAAGAGGCTGCAATGAATGGCTGTTCACCAGAATAGTACCTTCTTCAAGGCAAGAAGCATGCTACCTACAGTCATCCACTTGAGCAAGATTTTTCCAAATAGAAAACATCTTTCCAGCTACCAATAATCAGAACTGGATTACCTGTCAAAGACTAACCAGGTTTTTATTTAAATTAGGTGGAGCTTTTTTCTACCTATTTCATATTTATACAGAGATGAAGCAGCTGTAGTCCAAACATGTCAAAATACATTAGCAGAGGTCCTGTCCATCCTTCTGTAAATAGTCTCAGATAGACCAGAACTTCATTTCATTCTCCAATACAGGATTCCTAGCTTTCCTACAGCGAACTTACCTTGAACTTCACACAAGAAAAATCCTTTGGAAAGTTATAAGTAAACACTGTCAGGCCACGATTATTAGCACTCAAGCCCAGAGTATGGGGAAAGCACCTCAAGGGTAATCCTTCTCATAGCAGCAGTTCACAGTTATTTTAGTTCCTAATCATTCACCTTCTACTTTCTTCCCTTTTCTGCTCAGAAACAGAGCAAATCTATTTCCAGTATTTCACTTCCATCCCTCCTCGTAACAGGGGCCATTCAAGCACTCAGATTTCTTACTCTTCTCTAGCATTTACTTACACCCTACTGAAGCAGACGCAGTTCACTGTGTCAGAACACCAGTTCCTGCAAAGAGCAGTTCACTTGGCAGTGCCATCAGTGCCACTGCTCAGCTATCACAAACTCAACAACCAGACAGCCACTACATGGCTCAGAACAGACCCCATTACAGGTGCTGGCCATTAACATAAAAGTGGCTTTGGGAAACTATGCAAGATTATACTGCCTGATTAATAAAAAATCCAGTCATACTACACAAAACACTTGCAAAATGACAGCATAATTAGCAATTAGTCTCCTAATCACTGGTGATATTTGCAAACCAGCAGTTTTAATTCCACCCAGATCAAATCATTATTCATATTCACCACACAGGAGGGATTTCCATACCTCTGCAATTAATAAATTACTGTTCCACAAGATATGGCCCTTCAAAACAAGCTAGAATATCAACAAAGCAGTGAAAAGAAAATACACCGGTGTTAATGGCAAAGACTGCTACCCACTCAGTTCCTACTTTAATTAAATAGAATATTTTACCATATATAACACTGAAACAAATAGAATACATTGTGAAAATGCATTTTAAAGCTATTTTGTGTAACCAAGCTTTATCACAGAGATATTTTTTCCCAACATGAGATGACACGAATATTTTGTAAACAATTAAAGACCAAACCAAATTAATTATCCAGGATAATTATTTTCAGTGAAACCAAGCACATATCATCTACTTCCTGTATAGCTGATCTTATGAAATTAGAATATACATGTAGAAACACGTAAAGATTTTTTAGCACAAAAAATCTAAAATGGTAAGGCTTCCTTTCTCCACTCCTTCCTCCCCACTCCCCTAGTTATGTTGCTCCTGTCAGAACTGTAATTAAACAAACAGTAAAAATACTACAAACTAGATGATTCCAAAAGTAAAGGTATAACTTTTCACGAAAATTCTTGAAAAAATATACTATTGATTAGCTGATTGTAAGGTGACAAACTTTATAAAATCTGGAAGAACATGAATTCTCTATCCTTGATTTTTCTAGACTGTAGTTCTGATAAGTCCTGAATGATATAGGGGGTCAGGAATAGGAGATCCAAATCCCTTGTATTATTGCAATATGTAATAAATTCCATACAAACAGAAGCCAGAAACTATACAATTCACAGGTGATTTTAAACCAGGATATCTAACAAATGTGTGCTGTTTTGTCAAGAAACACACCAAATGAGGTAACCAAAGGTTTTCAGAATGTATATGTATAGTTCTGCCAAGATGAAGTGATTAAAGAACCTATTCCATTCCCCATTAATTGAAACCCATACTGTGATCAAGTGAAATCTGTGCTCAACTGTCATCCGCTATCACATACCATGTGTTTAGATAGTTTATAGAAGATTCTACACTAGGATGAAATTCATTCTTCCTTTCTACAGCCTTCAAGATTCAAGGTTTCTTGATGATCCTTTGAAAAAAAGAGAAAACCAATAGAGCCAAGTGCAAAAAAATAAAGGACAAAAAAGAAAAGAAATGGAAACTTTTAATAAAGTAAATTCAGAGAAAGATAATATAAATGGAGAAGAAGAAATACTTCAATCAGACAATCACCATATTCAGTCTCACAGTTACATAGTTCTATGAGTTTTTATTTGGTTGCTTAGTCAGGATTTTTTTCTGATTTGTTGTTGTTGTTTGGCTTGTGTTTTGGAGTTTTTATTGGGGAGGTTTTGATGGTTTTTTATTCTGTTTATGTGATGTTTAAGAGTAAGACTAATCCACTAGACTCAAGGGGTTCACTAGTCTGTTTGGGTTCAATTAAGAAGCAGCAGTCAATGGCAGCTATTCAACAGAACGATAGATACATGGGTCTTTTTCAAATTTCTGAGAAATACATCTGCATCACGAAAACCCAGAAACATGGATTCATACACTGTCATTCATACCAGAAAAGAAAGCAAATATACAGAATGTATAAATTAAATCTCAGTTTTCAATATTATTTCCCAACAACTCTAGCTAGGTGGGACACTTTGGACTAGTACAAAGAAAACTATACTACTTTTCTAGAATTGTATTTATCTCTACAAGTTCCATGCTTACAAAGAGTAATTTGACTCAGAATAATTTAAACATAATTAAGAAAAGATTTTCACTTGCAACGCTTTACTTAAAAGCAAAAGCACTAAATAAAAAGTAATTAATAAGAACCAACAGAAAAAGCAGCACATCCTTAACCTGTTACAATAAGATCCCTAGCTAGATATTATTATAATTATTACTCTGCACTGCAAAAAAATAAAGAGCACTATCAAGAAACTTATACTTTAAATGAATAGAGAAGTCTTACATCTGCCATCAAACACTATGAAGCAGAACTGGGGTGAAAAAAAAAGAAAAGACAAAGAAAAAAGGGTGAGGAACAACCCCCAAACAGCCCTCCATTTTTAGATGTTTTCCCAAATACTCCAAAGCAACTTTACAAAACTGCAAACTATGCGAAGTAATTATACCAGCACATTCTGTGGCATCAAATATTATATACTTGTATGTCACGCCTTGTTTTGCAATGCCACCCAGTGGAAGCAATTTTGTATCTCAGATACACTGATCTACTAGTGGAAGAAATAATTTATTTTCTAGCATCAGCATTCAAGGATCCTTCTAACCCTGCTTTAATGCTTTTTCTTTTATTTATAAAAAATTAGTTTTTATTTTTAAGGCAGCATCACCTTGTTGTTGTTGAGTTAACATGCCTGAAACTTACACTTTTGTGAACTACAGCTGCAAATGTCTGAAAAAGCTCACAATTTCTTACTATTTCCCATACATTACTTTAAAGACTTTTTTTATATTTAATTTTTTGGATGCAAATGGAAAGTGCAAATGAAAATCTCTGTAGAAGTCTGAGACATACCAGTGCGTTTTGCTCCATAAAGAGTCATAAACATATATTTGTCATGTATCACTCATGGTCAACTTTTCACTGAGGTACAGACCTTCTAAACAAGAAGCATTACCACCATTTTTCAAAAAAAGTGATAAAACTCAAAAATGCATGTGATCAAAGGAATGGATTCTCTGTATATTGTCCTGGCTTGCAACAGCAGCTCTATGTCTGAGTGAATGTTTACTCTGCCTTCCAGCTGTAGCTGTATTGAAAAGCATCCACATGGTCCTGCCAAACAGACAAGATAGAGAGAATAGGGATCAAGGACATCCACATCTGAATAAATTCTCAGCCTTTGGAAAGAAAAAGGAATTAGGAGATATCTGACCCATAAACAGCAAAGGTCTCGTTCCTTTAAAAATGTTGTGTAACTTGGACATGTTCCTTGTTGGAGACAAGGATTTGCCCCACAATCTCTGCTTTGGACTCTCCTGAGATCAGATTAGGGCAGAAGAGATAACCACAAACAAAATGCTCTTTTGTCCCTCCTAAAGGTTCAGTGATTTAAAAAAAAAAAAAAAAAAAAAAGGCATTACAAAGCTCAGTGCAAAGGAACCATTTGAAAATAAGTTATGGAAATAAACTAATAAAAGTAAGGAGAAAGACAAAATTTATGATGAAGAGCTAGGAATTAAAGGTATAATAATGTAAGACTCATTACTAGTTGAAATATATTACCAGGATAAGAGATGAGAAAACAAATGATTGCGAGAGTTTAGCATTAACTAGGACAGAATGGGTTGGAATAAGGAAGAAATCAAAGAACATGCAAATCATAGTATTTAAAGGAGAAGGGAAGGTAACATACTTCCCCCATTCTTCTTCACTGTGACCATACATTTTAAGAAATTTACTAGAACATTACCTTCTATCACAAATCTAATAAATAAATCATTTTAAAAAACTTATTTGTCAGTTGCACATCTGACCACAGCAAATTCCTGCCAACCACAGCTAACCAGTTGAAGGCATAGTATAACTGACCACTAAGTTTTACATGATGGTCAAAAAATGAAGCTCACTGTAGTCCTCAGGAACATGACAACCACTGGTGGAGAGTATGATGGTACCTTCCAAAAGCATCTCCAACAAAAGCCGCTTGTCAGGGCCAGCACACAGGCACACACACTCACTCTGGATGGTTTAAGATGGTCGATGGCAAAGAGGCAGGAAGAGTCTTTGCATGGGGTTCCACGGAGATGTTTACTCCAGCCAAGCACGTGGACAAAAGATGAGCATTAGCAGCGGGTCCAGGTTTAAGTACCGGGGGAGGCAGGGACAGAGAGAGCATCAGGGACCAATCATCAAGGGCACAAGGGCAGCGCACAGGCAGGGTTTGGGAAAGGGGTCCAATAGGGGAACAGGGAGGCAGTGGCCGAGGGACAAGGGCCAAAAGGCCAACCAGGGAAACAGAACTGGGGTACATTAACATTTTCCCAGGGTATCCTGGAAATTGCCTTTCTTTCTCGCCCTGATCTAGGGCGTGTTTCCTCTATTAGGGTCCATCCCTCCAGGGGATCCATGGGGACCCTTCTGTGCCAGGCTCACTGGCTTCCACTAACCACCACATGTTGTCACACAACACCACATGCTGCTACCACCTGCTCCAGTGGCAGAAGACTGCATCAATTGCACGGGGCAATTTTTTTTATCATTTTATTTTATAGCTAGCAGTGAAATTCATAAAAATAGTTAAACATAAAAACAGAGATAAAAATACTGAGACAAGATTTATACTCTTAAGTTCATTATGCAAGTTTGTAATAACAATCCATAAGTACTTCAACTACAGCGGAGTTAAAACTCAGTTCTACTTAAGAATAAGCACCTATTTATTTTTATTGTTATATATTCCAAGTACTCTAAAACTTACATATTTATCTTAAATGCCACCAAATTTGGGATACCACACAGGCAGAACTACAAATCTCAGGTCATTTGAAACAAACACTCATTAAATCTCTTTCTGTAAAACAAAAAATTCAACAGCCTTTTTACATTAATCTTCCAGATTCTACTGATATTTTTCCAAACAGTTGAGAATAAAATCAGAAATAATTATGCTGCCAGTGGTCCTAAACATTTGACATTTTTTTCAGCTATTGCACTCAGTCCCACTTTGAGGAAATCAAATCAAATTCTTCACACAGTGACAAATATTATTTTAATAACCAAATAAACTACCAAGCTCTTCATCATGTTCCAGAGGCTTTGAATTTGCATGCAAGTGTACTGGAAAGCAGAAGTTCTTGACGTTCCTACAAAATATTGGTTTCTTCTCCCATGCAGTAATTTGGAAAAGCCACAGCCTTCACAGCCATCCACAGTCTCTACAACTCAACTCATTATTCCTGTACAACAACAGAAATCAAGTTTTGGAAGGATACCCTAAATCTAACACATATGTAAAGCACTGACACTGGGAAGTACAAAAGTCAGGTACAGAACACCTCTGCACTGTGAGAAAACTGCCTTGAAGGAAGCAAAAGAAAACCAGCAAGGAGAAAGAGGCAGCTATATGGCCTAAGAGCAGGCTGAAAACAAAACATCTGGAACACAGATCTAAGGCCTGATATGTTTCCTGTTATTATTTCCAAAACACAAGAACAACAAAAGCTTTCCACTCTCCAGAGGACTGGTATCTATATTTATATCTGTGCACACAGAACAGAGTAAGTGAGTTAGTATTAGTGACTGTAGGACAGTTGAGTCATTTAGACTGAAATGAGTCAGGGTCTTTGTGCTGTGGGAAGTGGGGAAAGAAAAGAACACAGTCACACATACCAATCCTATATCACACGAGTTACTGTAATTATTATGTAAAATATGTGAATGGACAAGAACTGAGCAGATCCATTTCTCCATTAGCAACATTAGTACTGTTCATGTACTTTAATGAAAATCTGTAGTCCTCACCTACTTAGAACAGGGGCACCACTGACTATCCAAGAACCACAAAGGCTTCTTGACCATAGACAGAACAGGAAGTAAGGGACAAATTAAGGGACTGCACCGATGCTACACTGTTGCCATCTCTGACACAACTGCAGCATTCATAACACACACCCACCCACCTGCATTTGGACTGTCTTTTGAAAGGTGACATCTAAAGCAGTCTTACAGTAAAAATATATACAATTAAAAGGTGTAATTAATAAAGGTTTAATTTTAAATAATAAAGGTTTAATTAAATTAATTTTTTCAGTCCTACCATAGATACACTGACAGTCTAATTCACTTGACCTTCAATACAAAATTTATCTAAAAACTTCCTTCTTACTGTTGACAATTCAGCATGGCAAACACACCTTTCTGATCCACTACAAATACAATGTATTCCACACAAAACTAAAGTAACATATAGTGGGTAACTCTGTAGATAGGTATATCATGCAGTAAATATATGGAGCCAGAGATTACAGAAACTGCGAAATCACAAATTGTGTTTACTGTCTCAGCTTTACAAAAAAAGCCCAAACTAATTCATACACCTTACAAAAAGACCTTACAAAATTTCACAAATTAGTAAACGTAGGGTGCTGAGAGATTTCAGGGCATGGCTAAGATTGTAGGCACATACCCAACAGGACTTTGTGATAATGTACTGCTCAGTGAATTAGCCTGTTAATGGACCAGCGTCTTAAATACTAATGATGCTCGGCAGCGAAAGCAGAGCATGGAATGCATGGCCTGAAGATCCACCTCCGAACTGTGGCCAGAGTAAGAAAGAAAAATAGTTGATTTGCTGAAGTTCGGATAAGATGTTAATTTCATATGCATTTCTCTAAATCGCATGAGCTCCGTTCACACTCTGCTTTGAACTACCTCAGCTGCTCATCTGGCCTCACCTCGCCTGCACAAGCAAGATCACATTTAGAATACAGCTTTCCTTACTCATTTAGGAACTAAGCCCACCAGGGGCAGACAGCTACAAGGCAGAGGTCTGACAAGTCAGAGACTTCTGTCCACCATGAAGCCACGTGGGGGGAGAGAACGACGGACGTCCCCGGCCAACTTCAGCAATCACAATGGGAAAAGCCGAGACGAAGCGCTCGGTCTCTGAAACCCCCTCCGCTCGAGAGGCGCGGGACTCCCGCTGCTGCGGGCCAGGCTGTCCCCAGCTCGGGGCACCCCGCACCGAGGGCCGCTGCCCGGCCGCGGGGGGACGAGCACGGCGAGGGGACGAAGGGAAACGCGGCGGGATCCGTGCCCCCAGCGCTGCCCAAGGGATGCCCGGTGGGATCAGCCCCGCGCCGCGCCCGCTCCTCACCCGCGTCCAGCCCCAGCTGGTAGCAGGCCAGCGGCTCCAGCGACAGCTTGTATCCCTCGAACTTGGGGTCCAGGAGCAGGCGCTTGGCCTGCAGGGAGCAGTGGGCGGCGCCCGCCATCCCGCAGCTCCGGGAAAACTTCGGCAAGCACCCGCAACTCCGCGGGCCCTCGGGGAACGCGCGGCAGCGGCCGCGGGGCACCACGGGAAGGGCGTGCGCGGGCGCCCGGCCGGCGGACTGCATGCTGGGAGCTGTAGTCCGGGCCCGGAGGCAGCCGCGGGCCCGGGGCGCGCCGGGAGCTGTAGTCGCCGAGCCCGGACTACATTTCCCGGCGGGGCCCGCGCCCAGGAGCGGTGGGGCGGGCGGCACGTGGCGCGTCCTGCCGGCGGCTCCGCCTCNCCGGAGGCGCCGGGCGGGAGGGCTGGGCTGCGGAGAGGCCGCGCCCGGCGAGGGTGGGCCGCGCCCGCGCAGGCGGCCCCGTGGAGTGCCGCTGCCCCGGCACTCGAGCAGCCGGGCGGGTGCCGTGCCGAGCTCGTCTCCTGAGCCGGTCACACACTGGTGCTCCGGTCATTGTCCGCGGGAGTGTGTCTGTTTTGGTGACTTTTTTCTGTTGTGTGAATGATACCAGCACTTATCGAAACTCTCCTTTGCTCTGTGTAGGTTTGTGGAAAACCTAGATTTCCAACATGAATAAAGATGCCCAGATGAGAGCAACCATTAACCAAAAGCTGATAGAAACAGGAGAGCGAGAACGGTAAGTTGACTTCCTACTCCATGACGGTGAGAGGCTTTAGATACATCAAACCTGCACTACACCTACAAGTAAACTCAACTCTAAATTCTTTAAGTGCTTGCACATGAAAGTCTTTAGTGTTATATAAAACTATTTTAAAAAATGCATTTTGAACAGTTTTTTTTTAGTTTTACAATGCAAAAGAGATGGTGGGGTGATATAAACGAGGTAGGCCATTTAATATTAATAACAAATAAAGTTTATTCCGCGACCAGAATTTCGGTAACGCGAAACGCCACGATCGAATAAAGACAGCACCGATCCTAGAATTTCGGAGCCGGGTGAACGTATAACACTGACCTCTATCGCATCACTGTTCCCCCGTTCACAATTACCCCAAGAAGGCACCGATTTTTATACAGCCTTCTGCTGAAGTTCCCTCTCCCGTTCCCGTTACATATTCATTTTTTTATTTCCTTTGTCCACCCTGCTTTTACAAAAAGTTTTATGTCTCGTTTCGGACGAGACAAAGATTCTCCCTTCCTTTGATGAATAGTTCGTTAGCAGGTTCGGGAGTCCGTTCCACCTTGATGGATATCTTGATCCTAATTTCGGGAGTCCGGGAACTCGATAATTGCGGCGATTAGTTGTTATCTTCTCACCGTCCGGTCGTTGTCACCCTAGGCGGTGCCGATACTTTTCCTGATGTAATCCCCGTTCCTGGTTCCAACCCATGTCTTCAAATATAAATGAAGCCTTCTCCTTCTGCTGCGGCGAGGTGTTGTGAAATCTTTTCCCGTTCGTGGTTTCTTTTTTATAGTCCTGGATTTTATTATAACTAACTATACAATTTAATATAACATATAGATGAAATTTGGGCATGAATTAATACCTCATTTATAACATGGGGAAATAAAGGATGGAGTGATTGGCTTGTGAACTTAAAAGCTTTCTCTTATGCAGGTATTTCGTGTTAGAATGCCCTAGGTTCATGTAAGAGTCATCATTCCATGCAATTTGTTGCAGTTAAGTCTTGTTATTTCCTGATAAGGAGAATGAAACAAAACTTTGCTTTTTCTTTTAAGTTTTTCTTGTGTTTCTAGTCCTTCTCTTGTTATGTAAAACAATACACAGTAGAATACATAAAAAAGCACTTGTGCAAGTCATTGTAGAGATCCCAATAAAGGCAAACAAGTAAATGTTTTGCACAATGCACAATGTTTTTGGCTTTTCTGTTGTCTCTTCAGTCTGTTTTATTGACATTGTATTTACGTATCATTAGAGTGCTTATGACATTTCCCTCATAATTGTTTCACTGTGCTTGTATCACCATGCTCCAAAAGCTTCATTTTTAAAGGCCTGTATGACATGAATTTTTTTTCCTGGGTCATGGTATAGCCTTGTACCTCGTGTAACCTTTTGTAGCCTGATGTGGTATCTCTGCTCTGCATCTTTTCTGGTTGTGACCATCCCCTGGAGATTGCACAGAGCTTCAGCAAAGCAAGCAATTTCTTGAAATGGTGTTGTGATCTATTTTATCCTAAGTTAAGAGTAGGAAGGGTTTTACCAGGATGTCAAAAGCTGTCTTATAAACAGGCTTTATCAGAGCTATACTATGATCAGAGGCAGAGCACTTGGATTTCTTGAATTGGAGAAATATCTAGAAGCAGCCAATTTCACCTGTATTCTTACTGTGCTTTTTATCATTCATCTGCCCTCTACGGAGTTCACTGAGTAAAAGGGATTGGACCTGCACAGTTCAGCCTCTTGCTGCAGTGTTTTCATTCATTAAAACAGGGTTTTGCTAGAGTTATTTAGGCTAGTACAAGATAAGCAGGCTTGATAGCTAATGGAGAAAATGGTAAAAGATATTAAAGTTATTTATCATATTTTACTTTCATTTTCCCTTCTTCTGTTTTTAGTACTAATTCTCACTTTTTTAGCTAACTTTCAGTATTCTATTTCAATATATGGAGTAGATGCTTCATTGTGGCAGATTGTTATGTCTTCTCCACTAATGCCTGAATCCTTGTTGCTTAAGCTTACGTAGCTAACCATGCTTAGGATGATAAGATATAGAATCCCTTCATTTTCACCTAAAACAAGGTAATGTGTACTGGGAAGATAAACCTACAGTTGAGTAGTGCAGAATTCTTCTTTCTGAAAGATGAGGGAGAAGGTTTTACTTATTTTGAAGACCTGGTATCAGGTGAAATACTCTAACTTTGAAATGAAAGTTTGCATACATCTGCTACCCGAGTAGACTCAGTCAATTTGAGTAATTCAAGGGCTTCTGCCTTTTATTTTTTTTGGTGGCTGCAGCACCGACACTGTCTGAAGCAATTCTGTGAGTTAGCTCCCAAGGCACCAAATCCTCATAGTCCAACATGGTGAACTGAAATTGGAACTCATTTGGGTTTGGATTCACCTGCTGTTCAGCCATTTCTGCTGCTGGTCTGGGTAGTAATTGTAGGTTTAACTTTCATGCTGGAGCATATTTAAGCTTTCAGGAATGTTTGCTGTTCTAACAAATTGTATATTGTCTTAACAGCCTTAAAGAGTTGCTGAGAGCCAAGTTAATTGAATGCGGCTGGAAGGATCAGTTGAAGGCACATTGCAAAGGTAACAGTGATCAAATAATTAATATCCTTTGTAGTCAGCTGAGACTGGCCAAATAAAAGTCCCAGATGAAGGTTTTACTGCCAGTTTAAACAAGACCTGGGCAAGAGGAAAGTATCCCTGGCAACTGGGTTTGCATGCAAGAAAGCATCTTGCTATCTTGGCAAAAAAATCTTTAAAGAACTCTGATCTGAACCTTATTAAGCTTCTCAGACAAGTATAGGAATTGATTCCCTAAGTATTAATGATGATAACAGCTTTCTTTTTTGATAGAGATAACTGTTTCTACAGGAGAAGAAAAAAGATAAAGGGGAATTGAGAAAATACAGTGGTATGCAACTTAGAAACTTTGAACTTGGAAAACTTTGTTATCTGCATATGGGAGAGAAAGAAGTGCATTTGTACTCTTTCTGAATACAATTCTTGAAATTAAGGTCATATCCTTAGAGGAGAGAAAACAAGCAGATGAACGTCTGAATACCCAAATCTTTAGCTTTCAGTTAAGTGTTTGGCATTGCTGGAGTTTAATGACTTATAAATTTTATGAAACTGTTATAAAGAGTACTTAAGCATCCAGGAATATTGCTGCATGATGAAATTTCCTTAAAGCAATTAACAAATCTCTTGAGCTTTTGCTTAAATTCTGCTTTTGTCTATTGTGCCTGGAAACTCAATATTGCACTACGAAGTAGTGTAGGGCTGAGTGTATTAAATTGTTTTCGTAGGTTGATTTGCAAAGAAGCCTGAAAAGATTCATGTTTGCCATTGTCCACCTAATGGCATTGCCGGAGATTACCTGTTTCAGTAGTACAGAAAACAAGAGGGGTGTTTATCTGCCTTCTCAACCACACTTTGTACTCTCCTGTAGTAAAGTTATGGAAAATTATTTGGTTTACATTCATACTTTGGACTGTAACTGCAGCTGCTGAGACTGAAAAAATATAAGTCCATTTATCTGTTAAGAACCTCATAAGGTCCAAAGGAAGGACAGAGACATGCAGCTCCTGAACAGGTCCAGCAGAGGGTGACAAAGATGTGTAAGGAATCAGAGCATCTTTTCTTAGGAGGAAAGGCTGAGGGAGCTGGGCCTGTTCAACCTTGAGAAGAGATGACTGAGGGGGGTCTCATCAATGTCTATGAGTATCTGAAGGGAGGGTGTCAGAGGTTGATGGATCCAGGCTCTTCTGGGTGGTGCCAAGCAATAAGGACAAGAGGCAACAGGCAGAAACTCAGGAAATTTCTCCTGAACATGAGGGAGAACTTCTTTACTGTGCAGTGACCATGAACTAGAACAGATTGCTCAGAGGTTGTGAAGTCTCCCTCACTGGAGATAGTCAAGAACTATCTGGATGCAATCCCATGTCATATGCTCTGGGATGACCCTGCTTGAGCAGGGAGGTTGGACCAGATGACCCTTTGTGGTCCCTTCCAACCTGACCCGTTCTGTGATCTGGGGAGTGGGGATGGGGCTGGGCTTTTTTTTGTTTGTTTGTTTGTTTTTACAAATAGTTCATGTGATGTCAGTTCAGAAAACATATTTAGTGTCTTGGGGACAATCAAACCTACGTACTGACATACAATTAAAAACATTTATGTTTAAACAATATTTTAGGTTCATACTACTGGATTGAGATTACTTCTCAGCTTTGGCTTTGCACTTTCCAGTAGTGTAGAAGGCACTATAAGTGACCAATTGTTTAAATACTGATGTGTATTAATAATAGCCTTTATTTTGCTATAGATGTGTTCCTTTCTTTCTGATAGACTTTTTGACTTAGCTGAAATATGTACAGAAATATTGTTTAAACCAGTTGGAAGAATAGTAAGGATTTACTGTCTGTGCTCTTCCTTTTTATATATTTCAAAGTGTCTTTCCAGTTGCACCTTTCTTAGGACTGTGTATAAATAACGTGTTTTAAGAGAGAAGTGAGCCAACTTGTGAACTGCTCCAAAACTCCAGTAATAGGCACATCTGTTAATGCTCAGATGAGATAAAACATTTTAATGTTTGTTTTTAAAATATGAGCTGATCAAGATGCATCAGCAGTGACAAGTTCCCATCCTTAAACCTATGGCACGAGTGAGAGACTAAAATCCACTGTACAGTGCAGTAGGTACTGAGCTAATAACCTATATTTAGGTCCCATGCTACTTCATATTCTCACATGACTGTGTAGGCAGGTTTTGTCTCTTAATCACCAGCACAGGTGTTGTCATCTTATGAATGGATTAAAAGACTTAAAATATTGGTCTTGGTCTTCCCCAGATGTCATTAAAGAAAAAGGATTAGAGCATGTTACTGTTGATGATTTGGTGGCAGAAATCACTCCCAAAGGCAGAGGTAAGAAAATACAAACGTGGATGTAGTAGTACATCAATAAACATACCTACCTCTATTTCATTAATATTTGGAAAGCATCATCATGAACTTGCCTGTATTAGATTCAAGGAAACATGTTAATAGCTAGATATTAACTACAAATAAAACATGTGAATTTGTATTGTGTAGCAGCCTTCAGAATACTTGTGCAGATTACATTATTTAGTCATGTCTATATTCATTTTTATAATTGACTTGATGGTCCCAAGTTGTGTATGCAACACAGATGTTTTAAAATTCCAAATCTTTTAAGATGGAAAATCAGAACTAAGAGTTTTAATGTAATGGGAATGGGAAGAGTAAAGGATATAGCATACAGATAGAAAAAAATTAGAATCACTTAAGGAAACTGCAGTCCTCTTTATATTGTTCCCCTTGGGCTCTCCAGCAGGCTTTGATGTTAGTGGTAGTAACTTCATTAAGTAAAAATAGGCCTTCAAAATAGCTTGCTGAAGACTGTTACTGAGAGGCCAGGGTTGAGGGGTTTTTTCGGTCTTAAATTTGTGAAGAAAAAAGGTAGGATAATCACACTTCTGGTGATTATATCCTATTTCCTGTTGAATAATCCTTTTCCTCAAATTTTCCAATTTTCTGGACTACGAATTGTTGCATTTGCTGGTTACTGTTGCTGGCCGCAATGTGCAACAAGTGCCAGAGAGCATCTCTGCCCAGCCCCGGTCAGCCCACGTGCTCCAAGCTTTCCTTCTGAAGGCATGGTCACAGGGCTCTCACCGGCCGGGGAGCCTTCAGGCCAGCTCAGGCATCTGTGCTCTCCACAACCACGCAGCGACAAAGGAGATGAGAAGAGGCCTCCACGAGGAGAGCACGGAAGATCTTTATTCACATGCTGCTATCCAGATGTCCAGGGGCAGAGGCAAAGGGAGGCAGAGAGTTTGGGGATTTATCGGGACCCGGGGAGGGGTGGAGTTGGGGTCTGCGAGAGACCAATAGGAGGAGATCAAGGGAGTGGCCAGGGTTTAGCCGGGAAGAGGGAAAAAGTGGGTGGGGGAACACCACAATGAATAGGCAAAAAATCCTACCAGTAACAACATTGTTCTCAATAGATCCCAATTTTAGTCTATTTTAAATGGGAAAAATATAGATGTGCTATATGAAAATCAAGTATTTTCAGTTAATTTAGGCATTAATGGAATTGCAAGAATGAAAGAATAGAAATATCTGTTGTAGAAGCATGGTATTAGCATGCTTTTTGTTTTGTCTTTTTTTGCTTCTTACTTTCTTATTTGTGTTTCAGCTTTGGTACCAGATAGTGTAAAGAAGGAACTCTTGCAAAGAATAAGAACCTTCCTTGCTCAGCATGCCAGTCTTTAACTTTGACATTCATCTGGGATTCAGTGTTTCTGCATTACATCATTCATGTCAGGATTGGAGTGCAGTTTACATACTTAAGGATGGAAAATCATTAATTTTTCATTGCACTGCATCAATTTCCTAAACTTGGTGTTATTTTAATAAAAAAATTTGTGGACTTGCAGTTCTGAGGTGCTTCTGTCTCTCAATGGACTGTAATGTGGTGTCATCTGTTCCAGTTTTTAATAGTCCATAACTTTATACAATTGTGGAACCTTGCAAAGGTTTTCAGAAAAGAAGCACAATTAACAAGTATGTTGACCAGAAATGCAGAAGGGTAAAAAAAGTGGAAAATGCAATATGACATACTGCTGAGCATATCCTCTCTGACTTTCCCAGAGTAAGCAGGAGAAAGTTAAGACTTCGTGAAACTGTTGGTGACATTCCTTTGGTACTTCTTTTCTATAGAATGAGTTGTTTGAAGTCTCTGATGTGGGTTGGAAGTATTTATTAGGCAATTCATAAGAGGTTCAATTCTTCAAGAAAAAGGCAGTTGTATCTTTTCTCAGCAATTCTTTTCACATTTACTTTGAGTTGCTGTTCTAATTCTGAACAGCTACTGTTTTCTAGCTTTGCCCATATTACTGGTAATTTTTTTTTGTGTGGATCTTTGGGGTCTTTTGAAATTGGAATATAATTCAATAATTTGCCACCATAAATCTCTTAAAATAATGCATTTTAAATTCTTGTATCTGAAACTGTAACATCAGCCAGGTCTATAAATACCTGCAAAAATAAATTTCATTTATTTCATTTATTATTTTCATTTATAGAGAGGATCAGGAAAGGGGCTTTGAAGTGAGAATGTTTCATTTTTTCCAGCTTGTATTTGTGGTATTGAATAGGCTATAAAGTGGAGAAGCATAAGCAGAAATTGAATGAGCAATCGGATACTGCTGTAACTCGGTGGCTACTCTGAAAAATTACTGACTCAACATAATATTCATACTCCTAATTAGAAGAATAGTGTAAAAACTATCAGTTAGAAAGTCATTCCTGTGCCAGTGGCTGTGCTGTTCCATCATTGCTACGAGCTCCCAGCTGAGGAGCCGCTCGGGGGCCCCCGCGCCCTGTGCATGGGAAGGGTGGTGGCAGCTCCCGGTCCACCCTCCAGCCCCTCTGCCGCTGCCCGGCCCCTTGTTCCCTCGGGGAGAGTCGCGGTGCTGTGGCGCAGAGCTCCCTGCTCGCTGGGACAGGCTGCTGCGCGGGGCTGGGCGGGACGGCAGCGGCAGTGCCGGGCTGGGAGCGCTCCGGTGTCTGCTCAGGCAGAGGAACAGCTCTGAGAGAAGTCTGGCAACAGCCAAAGGTGAAGTTTGGCTGTAGACAGGAGTTGATATCAACAGGGCCATACTAACATCAACGACACAAGCTGTAACTGGTCATGATCATCTTTTGTCTACAACGACCAAGTTCCTGCTAAGACTGTAACAAGATTGGAGCCAGGATCGTGGATCTGCTGCAGATATTCTGCCTGACGGCCTTGCCTGTGCTGTTTTAAATCTACCTTCATGTCAGTTTGAGCGTATTTGCTGTATGTCACTGCCTCTATCCTGTAAAATAATGGTGGAGGTCGGAAAGGAGAAAATTCTTTCTTTCACTGAAAGATCCATCTTGTTTTTTAAAATGTGTTTTTGCATTCAGTATGTATCATGGATTAAGCCCAGCTGGCAACTCAGCCCCCCACAGCTGCTCGCTCGCTCCCCCCAACATGCATGGGTGGATGGGGAGAATCAGAAGAGTAAAAGCTAGAAAACTCATGGGTTGAAATGAAGACAGTTTAATAGGTACGGCAAAAGCCACGCACACAAGCAAAGAAAACAAGGAATTCATTCACCACTTCTCACTGGCAGGCAGGTATTCAGATACCTCCAGGAAAGCAGGGCTCCATTCTGCCTTAGTTACTGTGGAATACAAATGCAACCACTCCACATATCCCCCTGCTTTCCTTCTCCCCCTGGCTTTATGAGCTGAGCATGTCACCATATGTCCCTATGGTCAGTTGGGGTCAGCTGTTCCTGGGTAGGTCTTCTCCTAATTCCTTGTGCGCCCCCAATTCCCTCACCAGTGGGTTGGGATGGGATGGGATGGGATGAGAAGAAGAAAAGGCCTTGGTGCTGTGTAAGCACCACTCAGCAATAATGAAAACACCCCTATCTTATCACTCTTTTGAGCACAATTTAAAAACATAGCCCCATAATAGCTACTATGAACAATATTAACTTTATCCCAGCCAAAGCAGCACAGTATGTTAAGTCAATGTTTGTTTGTAACTTTATTTGCTGTATGTTCTATTTGAATTGCACGTACATGAGTTCTTCATTCCAGACTTGATTTACCCAATGCTAGTAACTGCTAGTAACTGATGGAATACAGAATGTTTCTTCACACAATCTAGCAGAATATATGCTACCTGAGTGTGTTTTATATATGTCAAAGCTGTAAAATACTGTCTGTAGTTTTACTCTTTTGTTCTTAGAGGTCTTTGCTAATGTTCTTCAATATTTTGCATGACTTTAAAAGTCTTTGCTTAATGAATGGCTGCAGCATGTCGTGGGCACACAATTAACTTGCTCTAGAGCTACCACCTGATTTCCTTCACTGTGGTGGGAGAGGGCCAGGTGTAAGGTATTCATACACTGAACTGTGGAAGACTTGTTGTCCTGTAAACATTTGAAGTTCCGCCTGGAACATGACACGTGAAGTGCAGTTGCTGTAAGTGCAGTGTAGTTCTCTGCAGGCAGCTCATGCTTGGCACAGAATAAAGTCTAAATGCTGTACAAATGTTCAGAAAATTTTGCTGACCAATCTGACTTCAAAGGCTTGACAAGAAGCTCTTTCACATGCTGCCAAAAATAAGCTGTAAAGTTCTGCCCAAACAGGCTTAAAATGCAAGAGCATTCAGAGACCCAGAAGGAAGAGGAGAGTGACTGCATTCCAGAGACACACCAGTGGCTCCAGTCTCAGGGTACCACTGGCTGCTCCTTGATGTAAGCAGCCCAACACCACTTGTTCCCCACATCAGTTCTGTTAATCACACCAGTGCAGCCTCCATTCAGAAGCCAGGCAAAGGCCATGTTGGACAACATGTGCAGATCCAAATAATGCTGGAGTGTCCTGGTCAGAGGTATCTCAATGGATCTTCTAAGAATGAAGTTAGATTTGTAGTGATATCTGCAATGAGAGATGGTTTCTTAGTGGCCTCATATTTTTGTTTTAACTGCAGGTTTATTATCAGATAGCACTGGCTGGCCTGTTTTGCTAACTTCCCTGCACTGACTTAGTTTCTACTCATTTGTTTGAGTATTGAAAACAGTAATATTTAGGATTCAGTCAGAACATTGTCCTGCTGAGGGTTTTTTTCACACACTGAAAAATACAATGATTTGTGTTTTTAAAGGTTCCATACCATATACAGACAGATAGATGCACTAAGTAATTTTTCTTCAAAATTTCTGCATCTTCAGTGTCATAAAATGCACTGATTCCTTACAAAATTTGACAGCACCCAGAACTAAACAGCCAGGAAGTAAGAATTCAAGGACTGATGTGAATTACCTTAACTGTGGGAATATACTTCTTTTAGCTGGCCCAGTGCATATACATTCCATTAGCTGGTTCAGCTCCGTCTTTTTGTAGACAAATCTGCAAAAAATAAAATCGTTTGTAAACAGATATTGAAATAATGGGTTGGATACAGTGAGAATAAATTGGTATAGCTCCGGGTGTGCACTAATCCAAATTCCATGTAACAGCAAATTGAATACTTCTACTGCTGTCAATGAAAGGCCAACAGAAAAAAATTAGCTTAGCTTATCCTTTAGTCAGGCCCTGAGGAGTCTGAAATGCACAATGAGCTGAAATTTGTTTGATAATTAGTCTCCCATTGATATTTCTCTATATTGACATAATCCAGTCAAAAACTGTTACAAACTAGTGACATCACCAAAAACTTCTGCTGGGATGTCAAACTTTTATTCACATCTTAGATAGAAAGATTTTGTGTTCATAGGTTTTTCCAAATTTTTTTGTGTGAGTGTGGGTGCTATTTATCTTCTTTTCTCCCCATTCTTCTTCATTCTTGTTTACTGCCATAATGTTTCAGTATAGACCTTTATCACTTGGAGAACAAGTACATCTGAAGTCTGTTTCAGTTCAGTAAGACTCTATCAGTGCTATTACAAAATATTTGCTGCTTCTCATTTTTCTCTGGAGGTCCTTTGAGGTGACAGCTCTGCACTGTCTCATCCATGCCATCATCTTATGAAATATGTTTAATTGTAGCAATTGTGGCACCTTAGGAGTTTGGCTTTAACTTAGTGATTGAGTTTTCACTGGAGCAATGAAAAATATCCAGTGTTTCTACCTGCTGGGTCTATTTGGCTTTACTTAAATTTCTAAATATTTGCAATTGAAATCAGAGTTGTGTTCTACTTGGACTGTTTTTCTCAGCTATTCATTTTCCAAAAGAAACAGCTGTGGCTGCAGAGCCAAATGTGTAATGACAGGAGCTCAAAATGAGGTAAAACAAATTCCTTTCCTCATAAATAATTTATATTTCACAACCTTAGTGTAATAAATAGGTTAATTGGTATTCTGCTTGGAACAACAAAAGGCCGAATTTCACTTTAGTGTTTTTCACATTTACCATATGCTTTCCATGTGAACAGTATTATTAAAAATGTTTTTATGCTTACCTTATAACTAGTGAAGTGATTTACTAACAGATCATAAAAAATGTCCCTCTAAGAAATCCCTGCTAATTTCTGTATGTTAGAGTCACTAGGAAAAAGGTATCCATTCCTTCAATCACTGATCCTGAGGTAAGATACAAAGTTGCTGCTGATAAAATCTGTGTCTGGCAGCCTGTGGATGAACACTGACGAGGGCAGAGCAACCTGGCCTCTTCTGCTGCCTGGCCCTCATCCACTGTCTGTGTACAAAGTCAGCGTAGTGTTGGGGTTTTGCATCTAGTGTACAGTGCAAAGCAACATAATTCCCTGGAAAGCGATTACACTGGAAATCATAGGGAAAAACTCAGCATCTGTTCCAAGGGTTCTTTGAATACATATGAGCAGAGATGAGCATAACGCTGATCCTAGCTTTATATGTTGCAATGATGAGTCTGATGCTCCACTTGTAGTTTTGAAAGGAAGTAGGAAAAAATGGAGTATTGAAAGAGAAAAGGGAATTTTCGAGGGCTAGCACTGCTAGCTAAGCTTGAAAAATCTCCCAGCGTTATTCTATTGAAAAGAAAGCTGATACAAAATGTGGTTGTGATGTGTCATAATCTTCTCAGGGAGAAAAAAGGAAACAAAGTAAACTTTAACAGAGAAAGGATTAAAGAGTAGATGAAAATAGAAGTCAGATAAATTCAAATTTAGAAGTAAACTGCTGAATCACTAGAACAAACTATGAAGAAGTATGGTGGATCCTTCATTTCTCAATGCTTTCCTGAGTACAACATGTCTTTAAGGAAGAATTGCTTTAGTTCAGAGTTAATCAAGCTTTCTGGAAATAAAGTACTCACCTATGCATGCTCCCTGGAGCTCGCAGCAGTTGCTCAGTTTCTTCCAGAAAGGGCAGCCAGAATAAACACTTTCCACAAAGAGAAATGCTGCTTTAGTTGAACACAAGCATAAGTTGTTAGCCCTAAGCACAGGTGTAGCTGGTTTTAATGCATTATCCTTGGCAACTACAATGGAAGAGGCAGTAAAAGTTGAGCATTACAAAATCTTTTTTTGTAACCTGAATTGAAAAATGCTGTATCTAGCTAATTTGTTAACTTTTTCATGCATATTTCGTTCTGAGGTAAGTTTCTGTCCAAACCATGGATCAATTTGCTAATATTTGAGTTGTTCAGCTTACATTTCAAAATACCTGTTGACATATATTTTGCAGGAGGAGTTTCGTGACAGAGTCAATGGCCAGAAGAGGACTGTTCTTCCTTTGTTGAATAAAGATCAAAAGGAGTGTGATCTAAGCCTGGTTTCGGCCTACTGACTGCTGTAATGATAAATATAACTTAAAATGCTTCCTCACTATCATGAAGTGAACAGGAAAACTTGATAACCACAGAATTACAGGATAAACTGAGTTGGAAGGGATCCACAAGGATTATCGAGTCAAAATCCCAGCCCTGCACAGGACCATCCCCAAGAGTCACACCATGTGCCCGAGAGCATTGTCCAAATGCTGCTTGAACTCTGCCAGGCTGGTGCTGTGACAACTTCCCTGGGGAGCTGTTCCAGTGCCCAGCCACACTCTGGGTGAAGAACCTTTTGGTGATACCCAGCCGAAACCTCTCCTGACACAACTTCAGGTCATTCCCACGTCCTGTCCCTGGTCACCACAGAAAAGTGATCAATATCTGCCCCTCTTCCCCTCATGAGGAAGTTGTATAATGAATGAAAAAATGTATTTATTTTACTTCCTCATACCCCTTCTTTGATTCCTCCCTCCTTTAGACTGTATCTACATGAGCTTACACAGATATATTCAAAATGACCTGTAAGATTTTTCCCCCATCACAACTGGGATCTAGATTTCCCAGTCCAAATTTTTCTGAGACAATAAAGTTTGGCTGAAGCTGGCATTGTTTTTAGACAAATTTTGGGAACTCAACACTTCCAAAAGCCACTTGGCCTTGGCACAGAGGTATTCAGATAAGAACACAAGTTTTGAAGTCTTGGGGAGATAACATATGTCTTTCCTGCTGAATTGATTTGATTTAAAATGGAAAAAGGGAGCATTCATCATTAATTTTTTTCTATTAAGTTCTTTTCTTAACTTCAGAATAATTCTTGAAATTAGATATGTGGCAAAGGGCTTGAATTAAAGGAACTTACATTTTCTAAATTCATAGAAACTACTCTAACAAAAGCTGAAGTGTAAAGTAACTTCATTATTCTCTTCCCTCAAAAACCAACTGACCAACCAACCAACCGAAAACAACCAAAAACAACCCTAAGAAGAAAATCCTTTGCTTTCCTAAATGCTTTTTCCAACAAAATTTCATGACCTTATGTTTCCATTCTATGCCCTCTCTCTCCAGTTTTCCTGCAAATAATACACTTGCAGGCATGCACACACAAATATATCCATGTAGATAAATATTTTTATAAAGCAACATAATACTAGATACTCAAGTATTTAGAAGATTTGAATTCAAATGCTAGCACAGTGCCTAGGATCCAGCTTCTGGAAACTTGAACTTAATGCATTTTCTTTTCCTTACAGGAAAAAAAGACAGCCTGTGTGTGTAAGTCAAGAAAGATTACTTAATGGCTGCATATGACACGATGGAAAGGAAGATTTTGTGTTTAGTAATGAAGTGATAAATTAGCTGTTTAAAAAAGGAGGTCCCATTATTCTCTCCTGAATTTTTAGTTGAGAAATATGAGTAATATTGCAGGGACAATGAAAACTGGATTTTGGTACCCACTCCTACCATCTATTCTGCATATTACCTCATCACATTAAATACAGAAAAACCCTAGGAAGAAGGAGCTGATGCTGTCAGCAGAGAGAAGAACCCAGGATAGTCTTTTCAGGAAATTACTCAGCATTAGGCTAAAATCACACATTCTTTATCACTTCTAAGTTCTTTACAACACTCAAAAAAGCCAGCCAGCCAGTTTCAACCTGAGGTGGGTATTTCTCTGGGCTGACTGGGGGTTCTGCCCCATAAAAGGTCCTGTCAGCTATCCTGTCAGGCTCCAGGGTTAAGGTCAGTGCCTCAGAGAGAGATGCTTAAAGGAGAGAGAACCCTTGAAACATTCTCAGGGGTGCAATGGAACTGCCCAGTCCAGAAGACCAAACCTGTGCAGTTATCTGAGCTCAGGGAGATTCAGGCAGCCACTGCTGCTCTTTGGCCTCTCTTGACCATTGCTTCCGAAAGAGCTACTTGGAGTGTGCTCCATTCCAAAGTTATGGATATTATTTTTTTATATATAATATACTTGCTAAAAGTCAGTTCGTTGAATTTTCCTACAAAGGCCTCTTACCAAGATCACCAGTCTGGAATTTTCCTTTACAAGGTATATCAAGCCTTAGTGGGAATAAGGGAAGGAATTTAAAATATGCTGGCAGAGGCAGAGGATAGTACAGCTTCAGCCAGGAAGACTTTTAGTGAGCAAAGGGGCTTTTGTGACTACTTGGCTACTTACTTGGGTCAGATTTTCACTCAGGCTAAACTTAAGCAAATTCTTTGGACGATACTTAGATATTACTCAAAATAGGTGCTGAGGAATACTACAAAGGAATAGAAAATGTATCTAACAATTGAACTGCCTCTTTTCATCTGGAATTTCAAGATGATTCAGTGATTAAATTTGTAGCAGCAGTACAGAAAATTACTTCCAAAATTTACAGTAGAAATCTGCAATTTTATATGTGCTTAGAACAACGAAAACTCTACTTTGACCAGAATCAAATACTTGTTGAAGGTATAATTTCTTCTGTAAATGTAAAACTCGATTTACTACACAATTCAACAGGACTGTAATTGAGGAAAGGTACTCTTAGTTAAAAAGCTATTTGAATCTTTAATAAACTACTAGAGTGAGAGAAGAAACAAATGGAACACATATCTCGTAGGGGGGAGAATTCATATTGAAAGAGAGACTGTATCGCTTTTACAGACAGAATGAGGTTATTAAGTAGAAACATGAATGTATCAGGATGATGGAACTATCAAACTTTGAAGTGATGGAAATTGCTATAGATGTAAAAGAAGTGACAGCTCACTTGCAATTTGTCAGGTAATGTGATATAATATGTTTAAGTCTTAATATCTGTAAAAGAAAAGCATTCATTTAAAAAAATAAAGTTCTCTAACAAACTTGAATAGTTTACTGTAGCAGTACTGCATTTGATGTGGCAATGAAATATCCAAGATTTCAGATCTCTAGGAAAGTTAACTGAGCCAAGGGAATCCAAGTTAAAACTTCAGAGCTTAGGGTTAATGACATTTTTGAACAAAGAAGTATTTATCCCAGTGAACATTATTTTTAGAAATTAAGATATGTTTAAATTATTACTAATTTTGAAATGGCATAATTATGTTTTTAGAGAAGACAGTTATTTTCCACTAGTGGTCATCCAATTTCCAGCATTTTCTTTATTAATGCAACTGCCACACACAGGTCTGTTGTGCATTTAGAGGGATAGTGTGGGTGAGCCTCTCTGGCAGTTTTTATATTAAGTGTAGGTGTTTACATGCATATATTAAAATGCTTCCTTCTCACTGTGGCATATTTCCTACTGAATATATAGACTATAATGTCAAAACCCAGAGGTGTTCTGAAAAGAAATGTAACTGGCTATCTTCATAACCTGACCTTCCCCAGCGTGTTATGCTTGCAGTATTGCTTTCCTGTGTGAATGCAGATGAAGATTACTTTCCAGTTTCTGCTTCAGATAGAAAGTCATACTGAAAGGTGTACCTCGGCTACACAAATAGTTTTGAAATGGTTTTAAAATTAAAATCAGCATTGCATATGAGATTCTCTTATTGGAGGCAGGTTCTGCAGGCATAAGGGTGTCAACCCCCACCTCAGCAACAGCATAGGCGGGCAGCCCTTAAGCCTGGCCACAACCGTATCCTGACTTGCTATGGATCCGCTGATCTTGGACCAGCGCAGGTGCACGGGCTTGTCCTCAGATCTGCCTCATCAGCAGAAACCAGTCTGGACTCTGAGCTGCCCCAAACCACCCTGCTCGTGTCCTGGCTGGCAGGGTTCTTGCCCCATGGCCAGCTATATCATGTTCGGCTCCTTGTCCCTTTGGGGCCTGCTTCCTGATGAAGAGTTGTGGAAATGCAGTCATGTCAGGACATGGAAAAGGGAAATGAAGGAAATTTATCTGATACCAGTCCCTCCTCCTCACCAGTTCCCCCTATCATCCATCTCCACCTTTTCACTGCCCAACACGCCTATGGAACACAGTAGCCGAGTAAATCCAGCGGCGGTACAGGATGTCTTTATGGGAAGGTATTTAAAGAGCACACAAAGAACCGAGTGCTACAACTTGAGAGTTGAAAAGAGTACTGTATTAGTGCTGCTTTTGAACTCATTAGATTTCCCCGGGAGAAAGGGACAAAACATTCCTTTACTTCACCTACCGAGTGTAACACAACCGGAGGTTTACACAGAGCTCCGGAATGCCTTACATTAACCTCAACGCCACTTAACCAGCCATTAAAACGGACAAGCACTCGGTGAACTAACTGGGGCTGCACGTGTCAGAAGCAACTTCAGCGACGTTTGTTTTTTAATAACATCCAAATGTACAGCTCAGCATGCTGACGACTACAGAGGAACACCTTTACTGCCACGCGTGCAGCAACCCGACACAGCTACAGTACAACGCCGCTTTCTCGCAGCTGCCCGGAGGGACAAAAAGCCGGCTCACACCGCCCCCCCAGCCACTGTGGGCGGGGGAGGGAGG
>VZRF01003380.1:362549-382205 GCA_013396875.1 Vireo altiloquus | reverse complement strand
TGCGGAGCCGTGCCCGCCACCCCCCCGGCCCTCGCCCAGCGGCGGGGCTGCTCCCCGGCCCGGGAGCGCCAGGCCCGCGGCCTCTGCCCGGCTGCTCTGGGCTCCTTCTAGCTGGGGCAAAGAGGAGGGGATCTCATGGGCTGGGAAGAACATGGAGTGGCGTACATGGCAGTAGATAGGCAGCCTTTGAGGGCTTGGCACCCTGTGGCAAAGGGCGAGGGCCCGCGTTCTGTCAGAGCTGGTGATGGGACGGCATTGCTTTGGGGTTACCTACCCCTGACCGACATACTTCATAATACGTGGTGTTAAAAGCACACGTTTAAAGACTTAAGAATCTCCAACAGCTCACAGAAAAATCGAGTGCTACTATCTGGCTTCTGTACTGTCTCTAATAATATTCAAGGCTTTGTTGATCAGTAGAATGGTAGGGCACTTTTTTGGTCATGAATTCGCAGTGTAAGTGCCTGAGTTGCATATGTAATGAAAAATAGCTGTTTTATAGGTCTGTGGAAATACAGATATGCAGAGATTTCTTTAGGCCGTCTTGCAGTGTGCCTTGTCTGTAAATAGCTGATTCTTGTCAAGACAGGCATTGCAAGATGATTTTGTGATAGTAACAGTGAGTGAGTAAATTCGTTGTCTCTGGCATTCCATGTAGTTACAGAAAACTTAGGTCCAGGATGGCAAATAAGGACTGGAACAGAACTGGGGTCTCTTGAACTCCAGTTCTATGCCTGAGAACTTCAGTTTTGTGGAGTAAGTTACATGAATTAGTGCATTATGTAAAAGACCTGTTGCAAAGGTGAATGAAGTTATAGTGTAGTCTCACAAGATTGCATTACTTCAATCTGTGTTCTGTATGCCAATTTTCAGAAGACAGTGGCATATTTAGGTAAGGAATTGTCAAAGAATAACTGATGAATCAGTGGACATAAACTTTCTGTTTTAACTAATACTGCCTTGAAGAGTAGAATTTATTCTAATTCAGAACAGAAAGCTTCAGGAGTTCATGTTAGTATGGCTGGAAATATATTTAGTTTCTTGGAGAGGAAGGGGTGAGATGTGGTGGTATTACTGTAGAAAGTTTATGGCTCTGGGAGCAACATGTTTAAAAAAGAGTTGAAACTCCGTACGTTGTATATCAGAGTGTTTGGTGTCTAGAAATAACTCGGGAATTGACAGCAGTCCCCCAATTTTTGCTACCTTTAGTTGGAGAGACAAACATTCTGTCTTGACTTTTGGTATTTTCTGCAGATTTTGTTAGTATCTCTTTCTGGATTTGAGTGCCTTGGATGACTTTACTCTGCCTGTGATTCATGTGAGTGTGCTGTCTTTTGTCCCAGCTACTTCAACTGCCTAGTTAGGGTATTTGCACTGAAAGTTGGGACATTAGTGTTGAAACTACAGTCAGTACCTTTACAAACATCCCACAGCCATTTACGTACAATTAGATAGAGGAGATGCCCCCTCATCTTCCCTTTTGATTCAGCTTCTCTTCTTAATGCCATAATAGCATTGGTTTAAGGTTCAGTCATGCTGCCACTTAATGTGTTTAATTATCAAACTCAGTGGTCAAGACAGGTAGGATTTTTTTCCCTCCATACACAAGTGTTCCCAATATTATGTTTTTATGTAAAGTAATGAAAAAACCAAGAACCCAAACAAATCAACTAGGAGGAGGGCAGTGGATCCTCTCATTAGGCTACAGAGTCACAGTTGATGTCTTTGAAATGTAGGAGGTGCTGGTTGTGTCTTTCAGTATGTGACTGACAGCTGTTCTTTAATCTTTACATTGCCTTTTTTAAAACACAGAGTGTCTTTATACATCTTGTAACATACATGATTTGGAGGAGGGTTTGTGTGCTTGAAAACAGGTTTTTTGTATGTATCTACTAATCTTCATAAAGTTCCATCTCCCTGTAAGCTTACTTGCTTATCTTTAGGTTGATGTGGCCATTCTACTTACGTAAATCTTCATACAAAATAAACTTTTAAGAAATTCTATCCTTACTTCTGAAACTTTGCTAGGTTTTTATCAGCTGTTTTAGTGACAACATGACAGCACCACTGAACCAGTATGGAGTTTTGGTGCTGACAAATGTAAACACTCAAGGCCATGTTAGTCTTCTGTACTAGGAAATGAACTTCTTGTTTTGCTTTAGGAGAGTGAAGCTTTTTTCGTGTGTCCTTATGTAAATCGGAGGAGAGCCTTTCAGTTTCAGACAAGTTATTTCAGGCATCATCATCTGGTTATCTAGCTGTGTTTAATATGGGCTAAAATCACTGATTCCAAGGTGTGTTCCTTTTTACATTCCAGAGTCACAAGTGAGCTGATGTGAAAGAAAATGTAATCAACTCACAAGACACTGGTAATACAAGGTGGAAATTGCATTTCAAAGATGATGGTATCTAAAGAAAGCTGCACAGTGAAAATCAGTTGGCATTGTAGAGGATCAGAGGAGAGCAGGATAGGTGCTTTATAATGACCATATTACATCTTTTTCACTGACATTAGAAGAGGAGTTCACTAGGAGAAAGTAAGTTTCTCAAATAATTTTAGTGCCCCAAAGTGACTTTATTTTAGAACTGGCTCTGTCTGTCGAAATCCTGTTTGAATGATATTTGTGTATACAGTTAGACATGAAAGAGGAAGTGTTTCAGCAGGTGCCACTGTGCTTATCATACAATGATAAATGATGAGAGTCTTGCTTATTGCACCATAGTTGACTAACCCGTTCATCTGAGGATAGACTACACTGGTTACTGTCAGTGGAGTCAGAGGTGCCAGGAGTTCCCATGAGGCCACTGTTGCAAGCTGTAAGCAATGTAAAAATGTCCAATAAAATTCTGAATTTTCCCTCCATTCTATTTTCTTTATGGGTCCCTAAAATGTTTAAGTTGCCTCATTCTTCTGACTTGGCTCTAAAGTGTTTAACATCTTGTGGCTACTGTCTTTTAGTCCTTTCTGTGCTTGTATTCCATGTGAACACCTGTTGTGACTTTTTACCACTGGAAAACAGTATGAGATGCACAAACTCCAGCTAAATTTGGTGTCACAAAATTGTTGAGTTGACCATGAGTATTCAGTTGATTAGGACTTGTGTCTTGATTTATTTGGTTGTTTATATCTGTTGTAATGGAAGTTCATTTGACACAAAGTCTGATAAATATAATGCATTGGAAGCAATTTCAGTGTTGGGAGAAGGAAATCTCTATCCGGTTTTATAAATGGGAAGCTGAGGCATGAGGTGTGATACACAGAAGGATGTATCAGGTTGGCAGATAACTCTTACCAGATTTTCTGAATTTTAGTCCAGTGTTTCACATTTGCCTCTATCTGTCAAGAAATTTTTTAGGATTCTTGATGTAGCACTGCAACTTTGTATTATGTCTCTGTCATCCTGTGTTATAATTGACTGCTGATTGAGTTGTAGTTTCTTTTGGGATCCTTCTTCTAAGAAAGGCTTAAGAGAAGGAAGGCAGAATGTTGTCGCTTGCCATTTAGCATTACACTGTTCAGTATTTTTTCCCATGAGAAAGAGAAGATACATAGTTGTGCTTCTTTCCAGGGTCTGAGAAAGATGGACAAGAAAAGGATGAACACCTTGTTTCACTTAGCATATTTAGTATAATGGTTTCGTGTCAATTAAGTTTGCAGTGAACTGAGGAAAATTAGGGTTCTGTGTACATCTGTATTCATACAACTACTTCAGAATATAAAATGGTTCACCTTGAGAAATTTAATTAACTTTAAAAAACTCCCAAATGCAAAGGAACTCAACCCCAACAGGCACAGAACAAAACTCAAAACGTTTAGTAAACCTTTAATTTTTCAGGTAGTGCTGTTCTTAGAGCAACGATGCACGTGTTTCAAGTGCTGTTTCAGACAAAGGGGAAAATGCTTGACTTGTTCTTACCTTGAGACAATAATTGGTTCAAGATTGTGTTTTAAACAGCTTTTAGCATATTGCTAAAATTAATACAAATATACTGCTTCATATCATAAATAGCAGTATAAATACCAGGTACACTGAGAAAAGATCTTTTTAAAGGTGAATGGTTGCTAACAGTACTATGGTTGGCTGATAGCATATTGTTAACAAAACTCTAGTTGTGCATCTGGCAGTTTATAGTATATGGAGCTTAATTGGTCAATGCTCAGGGAAGAGGCGGGCAAAACAGTACTTACTGTCTTAAATCATAGAGTCACTAAGGTTGGAAAAGACCTCCAAGATCATCAAGTTCAGCCTTTGAAGGGCCTAGTTCTAGCTCAGCTGAAAGGAAATGCAGCTCTGTCATAAATATGTTAAGTGGCTGTATGTCTTAAGAGTTAAATCTTTGCTTGACGCATGGAAAGTGGAGACGTGCAAGTTATCTGATTGTCATGGGGAATGATGATAGCTGTTGAACTCTGCCAAATGAGCCCATTGGAGATACTGAAAGTGTAGTCACTCATGTATGGGAATGACCTGGCAAATGGATTAACTTCTGGTGGTTAATTCTTGTCAACAGTGGGTTTCACAAGTCCACTGACTCTGCAAACCAGCTTCTTGTGGATTCTGTTTTTTTCAGTTGTTTAACTTTATATTGAAAACTCAATACAGTATACAGTTTGATATATGAAAAAATGGAGATGAGTTGAAAAGTGGGCTCATTTATATGAACACATACAAATATATGTATTTGTAACTGACACACTTGAACATTGTTTTAGCTTTAGTTTTGCACTTAGTAGTCTTCCTTACTCCTTGACTTTAAGCATAAATAACATTAGGTCTGCAAAAGTTTTTGGTGGCTTCCTAAAACAACCTTCTCAGTCAATAGTTAGGAGTTTTTTGAATTTAGGATCTGTCTATACTGTCCAGTAGATAGCAGTAGCAGTTAGATAGCCTGAACAAGGGAAAAGAGCTTTACTCTCGCTAATATTGAGTACTATTCTACTCCTTCCCTTCTGCCCCCCAAGCTGATAAAAGAGTGAGTTCTGGTAGAGTGGAGTGAGCTTCTAAAGAAGCTTCAGAAATGATATATCTTTATAATCATTTTAGCAGGTCATGTGCTCTTCATGCCTCACATCCCACGTAGACAACTTCTAACTGCCTCTCTTAAAAATTACATATTCTTTCACCAATTCAGTGTTACTTTGCAATAATTCCTACCTTTAGTTTTGAGGACTTTCCATCTAATTACTATTCATTCTTCTTTCACTAACATCCATTTTTGAATCATTGAAATTCTTGACTGATGCATTCCTCTGTCATATTGGTCTTGTCAATATTGTTCATTCTTGAAGGTAAGGAAGTGCTTGAGCATAATATGAAATGATGGTCCAGTCTTTTAAACTAAAAGCTAAATGTGTCAGCCAATGTGTGCTCTTGCTTCTTTGTGGGAACTGACTGCTTTCTAATTCTGTTAGATAAAGAGCCAATCCAACCTTGTATAAAGTTCTCTACATTTTTAAGTCTCCCATGAAATGAACTAAGATAACGCAAATGTTGAAGTAGACGTGATATGTGTCCTGTGAGGCCTGTCTCCTGAGCAGAACTCGGTACTGCAGTCTGTAATTTGGTGGTTGCTATTGACTTAAGCCTTCCAGTTTGCAGTAAAAGGGCCTGTTTGTTTAATAGCCTCTATATGACTTTTCAGTAGCAGAAATTCCTGTTCTGGACAATATGTGAAGCAGTATTTCCAGTAGTATATTACTACAGTGTTTAATAGTAGTTACATAATCTAGCAAATGAGCACCAGTAAAAATAAATCTATGCTCTGTGAAGCTCACAAATCCCATTATGTACCTTTTTAATAAAATCCTCAGGACAGTATTGGAGCAGCCTACCTAATGATCCACCTTCCTGACTCTTCCTAACTTAAAGCCTGGAATATAAAAAGTGATTTAAATGCCATAGCATATTTGAAATCAAGCTGTCCTTCCATGGAATACTCATGGCCTGAGGAAAATGTCACAGGGCTGCCTTCTCTTCTCACCAGGAGGTATGTTAAACTTGCAACAGAAAATGTTGTTACAAGTGTAGATGTATATAATAACAAGCTATTTGTGAAGCCTAACCTCTTACTCTTTGCTCTGAAATGTTCACCTGTAGAAGAGAAAAGGAATCCTTGAATTCCAGCAGATTATTATGAGTCAGTCTGTAGCTATTTGAGGTGGTGTGTTAGAATGATGTGATATGATGAGTACAAAGTCTCTAGATTATCAAATTGTCAACTGAAAAAATAGCTACAGGCAGGAGTGGCTTCAGCCAATGATGAATTTTTTCTTGGCTGTGTTTGCTGTCATGATCTAGTCAGGCATAGAAATTTCAATAACTCTGTGGGTTAGCTGGTGCAGTAGTGCACATAGGATGAATAGTCTTTCTTTGATGATGATTTTTCAGTGAGGCTAGTTCTAAAATAAGCAATATTTGTTCTCGTCATACATTTCCATCAAAATGGAAGGTAAATTTAAACAGCCACTTTTGTGGTTTCACTTACTGACTAAATATATAATTCTATATGCAAGACATGCTCAAGCAAACAAGAGCTTCTCTCTGATGTTTATTTTGTTTTGCTCTGCCAGTGTTCAGTGCCACTGGTAGTGTCTGAAACAGATCAGCTGCACAAGCACTGCAAATGGTTGCCTGTGCTTCCCCTTTAAGACTTGTCTTTAACTGTGACTTTACCTGTGATTTTGTGCTGTTTCTTTAAAGGCCATATATATTAGGTATTATTTGCATCAGTGAAATATCCTGATAGTAGGCAGGTAGCATCGTTGCTCCAGGTAACTGCTCTCTTTACTTGCATTAATACAGTTTCATGGAATGCTCCTTGCTTAGCAGCAACTAAGGTAATTGGCTCTAAGTACTGAATAAAGATGTATAATCCTCTGCATCTAACTTTTTTCTTTTACAGGAAAGGTTTCTCACCATGGCCATAACACAGTTTCGACTCTTTAAAGTCTGTACTTGCCTGGCAGCAGTGCTTTCTTTCATTAAAAAGTTAATATGCAGGTAAACATGTCTTATTTAATTTGGTTACCATTTCTTTTTCAATTTTTCAATTACAGATTCTTGTACTTCTTTTCTTCTCCCAGCACCCACCCACCACTTTTACCAGTTCTGATTTTAGTAATTGCAAAACAATCAAGACAGATGAAAACTAAATCAAATTCTTTATTTAATTTGCATATTTGTTCAGAGTTCCAAAATTCTTTGTAGTGTATTTGTGAGTATGTTTTGTTGTATGGTAGCTGGATGAGGTTTTGTAAGTAGCTATGACAGGGTTTTAAAATGGCTTTAAAAACTATAACATATCAAACTTGAAGAAAAGCTGTGCTGCACATTTTCCAAAAGTACTTGGCAAGTGATGCTTTGTGTTTTAAGAGATTCAGTTAATGGGAGCATCTACTCTGTCATTAGTCAGTAGGCTTTCATTATAAATGTAAGCAATTCTATCCTGTTTGTGAAAAAACAGTTGCCTGAGAGTTCAGATTCTTCTGCCTACTGAAGATTCTTTCAAAAGTTAGGAGTACAGTGATTGAAGTTCAAGGGAACTGGTTTGGTTTTTTTAATGATGAATAATGGCTTCTTTTTTTCACTTTTTTTAGTCATATGTGGTGTTCTTTTGAGTTGTTCAGACTCCTGAATGCTGCAGTGTAGTTTAGAAGTCCACAAACCCCCAGGAGTTAATGTTGGGGAGTAAGAGTTCAGTAACACATTAGCAGAGTACCTGAGGCTGATCTTCTTGGCACTGTGCTGTCATATGAACTATGGTGCTTCCTGCCACTTCTGCAGCATGCTGTTTACATAAACAAATAGCAATCTAGAGAAATGTATTCTCCTTTTGTTTATGATGATAACTACTTTGCCAGTGATGTTAAAGCATATGCAGAATATGTGGTAGACACAAAATAACTGTTTCCTCTTCACTTATTCCAAGAATAAGATGAAGCTCTTGACTTGTTGGTAAATTTAATGCTGCATACAGTTATATAGATGTCAGCCTTACTCCTGTGATTTGAATTCCGAATTAAGAATACTTGCTGTTCAAGTTCTGAAAGAAGTCAAAACACTGAGTTGATTTTAACTTCTATATTATGTGGACCCTTCATTTTTTTTAAGTGTAACAGTATTTTTTATAAGCTGATAATTGGTTTGTAAGTGTAGTGACAGTATTTTCATTCTTTTTTCCAACTTCTGAATGAACTGTAATCTTGAAATGAACAACTGAGAAACTGCTTCAGAGTACAAAAAGTAGAAAACCCTTTCTTTGGTGAAGAACAATTAGCTGAAGAAATGAAAATTTTAAATCTTTCACATAAGCAAGTCACGGGATCAAATGAATTCAGACCACTAACTACAGATGTTTTTTCTGTTCACTGTCAGCTGCAAAGTGTAGCTTGATAAATTTTGTTTTCCTGTAGTGCACCCCTGCGTATAACTATGCTTAATAACCAGCAAATGTGATTTAATTAAACATGCATTTTAATTCAATGGATATGAGCTAGTACTTACTTAGATTACAAAGTTTACATTGGGTTTTCATTTGAACCAGTGCCTGTAGAGATAGTGCAACTTTCTAGGCAGCATAGAGGTTACATATAGTACTAGTCCTTTCTTTTTAATAGTTAAATCTTACCTTGATAAACAACAGCCTGCCTGAATTCAGTTTTCAGGAACTAAAAGGTGTAAGTATAAAAGGACATGGCACTTCCTTCTGTTTAAAATCTCTCGTTATCTCTAACTGAGAAATCTGGATGCTGCTTATTAGTAAGGAGAAACAAACCAAAGAATTCTTGAGGCATTTGGCATTCAGAGCAGTGGTTATCTATTGATGGCTGTGGAGCAGCTGTTTGTATAAGCATCTTGTTCCCTTCCTAGAAGAAGTGGAGCTACGTAGCTTTCCTCAGTGTGCTCCAGGTACCACATTTTTTCCGACGTTGTATGACAAAAGCTCTTTCCTTCTACCTTCAGCCTTCTTAGGGTAACCATTTTGACTTGAATGTTTGTAACAAGCCACTGGCTAAAGTCTTCTAGATCATATTAATGGAGAAACTAAGTGCAGAAGAGATGGCTTAGCATAGTATTAAATGTAAATTGTATTAAAGATGTGTATGTTGTACTCGTCTGAAGGAGGATGTTTCCGAGCTTGGGTTTCCTTTAGAGATCTCAAATAAATCTCATCAACCAGAAGCTTCTAATGTGTTTGAGGGAACAGTGTTTTCACCTTCCTTTATCCCTAAATTCTGTTGCTTTTCAACTTAAGGGAACAGTTTGTAAAGGGTTAGAGTTAATTATATTAAACTTGAAAATTTGATGATAGCACCTGACCTTTCCGAAGGAGGAATCTTTTTGGTCTAAAGTAGAAGGAATATTTCTAGTCACTTACCAGCCTACAGCAGAGGTGATATTACAAGCAATTCAACTAGTCAGAGTTGATAGTATGTTCTCTAGTACTAAAACTAAAGGATAGAAACTAGAAATTGAAGTTTCCCAGTTGTATTCTCATCATAGTAAGAAAAAACCTTACATTTTCCAATTGACATGTGGTCAATTACATGACTGCTTTGCTGTAGGACCTTACATTCTGTGGGGAAAACTTAAAGTATGAGCCTGAATTGCATTCTGTTGTGTTGTAAGGTGTTAAAATACAGTGAATGTCAGCTAAGAATATTTTAATTATTGTGATCTTTGAACACTGTCATGAAGTAAATATCTAGGTGGTTTATTTGCAATGCATTAGTGTTATTTTCAATTAAAATTGTTTTATATAGTTGCTGAAATGCATTGAAACAGTATTCTTTAAGTAGAAGCATGACTTGAACAAAAGCTGTTAACTTGTGTAATCTTGTACTACCTCTGTTTAGACTTTGAAGAAAAAGGAGCTTTAGAGGGGCTGTCAAGTCAAGCAGCTCAGAAAACTATTTGTTAGACACAGCTTAAAATTTAAGACAAATAGAAAAATTTCTCATTTTGCAGTAGAAATGGTTCTTTGACAAATGTAGATTGCTAGTGCTTGCTTCATAAGCACTGACAATCTAAAAATTATAACTGAGTGATGCAAATGAGTTAGTCCATTTCCATATTTCTCAGAATTATTTCTCCTCTATTTTGCTGCAATTAGTAAAGTAAATTGCACTTTGAAATTCTTGTGAACACCACTTTAAATTCATGATGAAATTCCTTTGCCTAGCAGACTTTAACTGACAGTAGTTAATACAAAGGTAATTGAAGCACTAAATGTTTTAGCCATGACTATTTTCAATAGTGCTGTTCTCAGACTTCCTTTTTTGTTTTTTTTAAACTTAGTGCTCATGTTTTCAGAGCTTGGAGGAATCCTACATTTTTCTTTCAGGTCAGGAAGAGGGCGAAAGCTAAGTGGAGACCAAATAACTTTGCCAACCACAGTGGATTATTCATCTGTTCCTAAACAGGTAATTGTTAAAGTGGTAGGTGACTTAATCCCTTAACAGGGTGGTTATACAAGTCCTACAATATTGGATTGGTATATATTCAAGAAAGATATTACACTATTATATATGCTATATAGTATTAAGTATATATCTTAGCAAGATACAAAAAGACAAGTTTTTATCTGCAGATAATATTAACTTATACCATATACTTCTGTCCAGCCTGAAGTAGAAGACTGGTCTTCATGGGATGAAGATGCACCTACAAGTGTGAAGATAGAAGGTGGCAATGGTAATGTGGCTGCTCAGCAAAATTCTTTGGAACAAATGGAACCTGATTATTTCAAAGATATGACACCGACTATAAGAAAAACTCAAAAAGTAAGTGTTACACTTTCAACTATCATTATGGTGGATTTGCTTATGGTAAATGACAATAGATGCTGGTGCATAGTTTATCATGTTCAATGTTAAGATCTTTGAGATCTTAACAAATGTGATGCTGTCACATGTTTGCATCTTTAGTCTTCACGTTATTAGAAACTTACGAATAGTTTCATAGTCTAGAAGTTCTGGAAGGTATAATGTGAGAGCCCTCTAGTTACTGGTGCTCATACCCTTATTTGAACAAAGTCTTATTCTGCTGAAGTCTGAAGGAGCAGCCCTGCTGTTTCAGAAAACAATGGTTATTTGTTTCACCAAGTTATATTGGGGAGGCTGGAATTAGGGAACTGGTATTTCAAAATAGCTTGTTCTTCAAATATCCATTTTTACTATGGAGACAAAATGAAAGGATATCTCTACAGGAGCATCAACATTGTAAATAAATGCTGATTAAAATCTGGTGATTGCAGGTTTTGTTTCTATGTGCAGATCTTTCAGCTGGGTACTTACAGGCCTTTGAGTCAATTGGAAAACCTCACAAGTAGTGGAACAGGTTACCAGAGAAATTATGCAGCCTCCATCTCTGGAAGTTTTTTAAGCCCCAGGTGGATAACCTTAAAGTACTTCAGTGAGCCTCAGAGCTGACAGTGCTTTCAGGAGAAGGTTGGATTACAAACCCCTGAGGCCCCTTTCAACCTGAATCTTCCTGTGGTTCTATGAATTGGAGGTGATACTGGTGTCAGTTTTCTGTACTTCAAGATCTGCAGTATATTGCGGACTAAATTATTCTAAGGATTTTTATCTCCCAAAATCTGAGGGACAGAAGAGGACTAGGGAGAGGTAGATTTCTCCTTTATACCTATTGACATTTTTTTTGCCTAACAGAATGAGCTTCAGGTTCAGAACAAAACATGGGAAGAGTCTGTGCTGTTTGAGTACTGTGTGCTGGGTTTAGTTTAAATGTATCTCTAGGGATGGCTGCAGGCACTGTAAAGAACATCCCTGTTAATGGTTAACACCATTCATTATGAATTTGTATTTCCACTGCTCAATATAAACCCTGAGATTTGAGGCAGACTCTACTCGTTTTGCCACTCACCTATACTCATCTATTTGGAAACAGAACCTCAGTCAAATAACAGTCTGTCATTGCTCAGTAAGATTGTCCAGCCCTGTTTCCTTTCTTGCATTGGTGCTAGCATTTGAACAGCCAGTGGAACTGTGGATCTGCCTCATTGGGAAGCAGCAGAGATTCAAAGTAGGCTAAACGAAGTTCGTGACTTGAGGTGAAGAGAAGGGAGGGATACATGATCTTGGCAACTGTTTTGGGAAAAGCACAATTTTTCAGCCAAACCAGCACAGAGCTTTACTAGTTGATGTTGCTAGAGAATTTGCAGCTATTGAAACTGCACAGATACACCACTGGAGTAACTGAGAGAGCTCACATTACAGTGCAGTGGAACTGTGCAGACACTACTGTCCTCAAAAGTAGTACCTTGAAGTGACCTGTCACAGAAGCAGGATTTCTCCAAGGAATGTATAACATAATTGGTAGCTTTTATGAGTAATGGGAGATGTGGCTATTTGATGTGTAATTCTTTGTGCCCATTCTCTCTCTTGATACAGTCACAGGTTTCCATGCGACTAAAGAAAAAGCTAGTGGGGGCAGGAGCAGTTCTTGTCTTTTGCATTTTTCATCTTTCACTTATCAGTTCATTTGGCTGTGCAGCTTTCAGAACCTGACCAGGTTTGAGGCACAGTGAGGTTTTGTGTAGTTGAACCTTTACAGGCACAGAGATACATGATCACTAGGGAATCTGTGCAGTGCTTTGATTTACCACTTTCCTCTTCTGTTTTTTTTGATTGTTTTCAGATAGTCATTAAAAAACGAGAGCCTTTAAATTTTGGGATTCCAGAGGGAAACACAGGATTCTCTAGCAGATTAGCAGCTACACAAGATATTCCTTTTATTCACCAATCTGTAAGTATGCTCTATTGATCTTGTATTTGTCAGTTAAATGATGTTCTGTAGGGGAAGGAATAGTCTGCCTAAGGTCTGCATTGTTGGGAATAGTTGTGGAATAATTTAAATTTTTTTAAAATTGAGTGAAGAGTGAAATAGTCTAATATGTTCTGCTGAGAAACTTGACAAATCACTGATAAAAAGGTAAGAAGCTTCCATGTACTTATGTGCTTGCAAATCTGCTAAAGTAATGAACTATACGTTTTACACAGTAAGTTACTAACAAAAGAGTAGAAGGCTTTTTTGAAAGCCTCTGAGTTACCTTTGCTTCCTTGTCATGGACCCATTTTTAACCTTCTGCTTTTCCCCTTCTTTTCTCTAGGGATTGCAGTTTAACAATCTCCTAAGTTTTGCTCCTTAGCCTTTGAAAAAATTGTCTAGTTACCTAACAGCCTGGCCAGTTGTCAAGAGATGCTCTCCCTCCCTTGCCCTTTGTCTTTTTAACAGTGCTTCACCTTTGATTAACACTGTGCAAAAAAGGGTGCAGGCAGGAAGCAGTACAGAATGGTCCTACCACCTCCTTGTACTGTTCATAATGAAAATAGTTCAGGAAAGGACTTCTAGTGAGTAAAAGTGTCACTCAACTGATACTGGACATAAAAACATGTGGATGTACATGTTGGTTTGTCCATGCTACCTCCAGAAATCTTTTACACTATCTACTGATTTAATCTGCTCAATTTATGTTCCTCTTGCTAAAAATACACTTCACTACTTCCTTCCTGCCTTTGTCCAAAAAATCCTTTGACAACTGAAAAAACTCAGTATTAGAGCAGGGAAAACAGCATAGACAATAAGATGAGAAGCACTACAATAGCTCAAATATTTCTGTAAGTCTGAAGCATTAAAGTTAAAAATAAATAGGTTAAAAATAAATGTTAAGGAAACTTTACTGTCATCCAGGAGCCACTCTGGCAGTCACACACCAGTGTTTTATCTGATTTTTTCCATGTGCTTAGAACTTCTCTTTTGTTTCAGCCTGAATTGGGAGACCTGGATACTTGGCAAGAAAATACTAATGCCTGGGAAGAAGAGGAAGATGCTGCTTGGCAAGCTGAAGAAGTTCTTAGGTAATTGAAATTAATATAACACTATGTAAACATTTTACATGTAAAATAATTGCATTTGTTTATTTGACCCTTTTCTGGTAAGTGCCAAGAATTGTTAAATGCCTCTTAAGACAAATTATTTTTATGCATCTAATCTATGTGTAACTGGTAGTCAGCAGAAGACATTTTGGTTCTAATTAATTTAGTAGATGAGACAGTATGGGAAATCTGAAAATCACTGGAACATTGGAACAACATATTAACACACGCGTGTGGGTGCTAAAAAACCCCACCCCAATAATGCACCACCAATCCCAACAATTTATTGTGTTCAGATCATGTTTCAACTTGATTAAGTGAAATACTTCTTGATGTCCTTATAAAAAGTATCATAATCATGTGCTTAAGGTAAAAGTAGTTCAGGATAGAAGGTGAAGTGGTAAGTATATGTTTGGAATCCCTGTAGGAGCTAAGCCTTTCTAGCTAACTTAACTAAACTATCTGATAAGGCTGAATGTAAAATCAAAGTCTTGCACAAAGTTAGTGTGAATACTTCAGCTGTTCAGTTTGTGTTCTTTTTTTTTCTTTCATTTCCTTTAAGGAGTATGGAGGGTAAAGAGATGCAAATTGAGCTTAAGTTAATCATACACAATGATTTGAACTGGTAGTGACTTAACGGTTTTATCAAACTTTATTGCTTGCACCATCGTCAGGTAACCAGCCTCAGATAGCTTTAGCTTCCTAGGCTGTTCTAATCCTACTCATTAAATCACAAGTACATGGCTTCTGTGGTCCAATAGTGATAATATGAAATAAAGACATGATATATTCAAAAATCATTTCATGGAAAATAGGTAGTTATCCTGATCAATTGTTTATTTTAACGTTTTGAAAAATTTAGTTTTTCAGTCTGTGGAATAAGACAAGAGGGAAGTTACCAGCCATTTTGAATGCACTAACCATAATTAGAATTGATTCAATTTATTATCTCAGTGTTGTGCTCTGCAGCAGCTTAACATGTGAGAATAGGGTTGTAATGCAAATATTTTTGTAAACTTAATCAGGCATCTGTGTTTACATTCTGGTCAATACCTTGTCTTTTCTTTTTTAACTTCATTACTGTTTCAGGTCTTGTACTGAAATACAAGCGTTGTGATATGAATGATGTTCTTTTTGGCTGTTTTTGTTCCAAGGACAGTACTTTTTCCTGTAAAGAATATCAATAGACTCAGTAAGATCTCTAATAGCTAAAGTGCAGTCTGCTGAGACTTAAATGAAAGGCAATGAAAATACTGATTTATTTTTTTTTTAACTGAGAAATGAAACAGCTACTTTTGCTATTTGTAGAGGCTGCATTGTACTTTACTTAATCCTTGCCACATTCCATTACAGATGTTTTTAGGACTATTAAAAGTAGCACTCAAACTTTCTGAAGCAGGGTTGTCGTATACAAATTAGCTGCTAAAAATTATCTGGTATATATATGTGCCAGTTTATTCTTGGAGTGTAAAATTTGTGTAGTGAATATTTCCAGGATGGTCAAACGTATATTGTCTGCCCTCTGTCAGGTTTATGCTCTAGAATGCTTAGGAAGAGAGCTATCTTAGATGGTGATAGCAGTGGGGTTTCCCAAAAGCTTAGTTTTTTAAAGTGTCATGTTATTTGGTTGAACCTATCCTAAATATTTTGGCCTTTTATCTCTACTATTGAAAGGCTTCAACTAAAATGGTTAATTTTTATAGGATTTTTTTTTTGGTCTCAGTAAAAAGTATCAAACTGTAGTTATTATAGAAGGGATGTGTGTCTAAATATTTCCAGTAGATCGAACATGATCAGAACTCCAGCTGTCTCTGTGACTTACCACTTGGCCAGCTATGGCTGGCTACCTCAGTACAGCTGGTCATTGTGTAAGCTCTATCCCAGCTGGGTGAAGTAAAACCTTTGTTCTATTCATGGCACAGAAATGACAGTGTTTATCTGTAAATGAGTGAAGTAGTGGCTGATTTTTAGCAATATTGATAGAAAATACCTTCTATGAATTTAGTTTTGTTTTTCTTGCAGTAGACATCAGTGGTGTATTTAACATGAAATTTAGGTATAGTACTGGACAGGACTGACTCTGTTTTCAACAGTCTGTAGTAAGGAAGTGGTATGGAGTCTCTTCTTGATGCTAGAAGTCTGCATCTTGGTCTGCAAAAGATCCAAAGATCCTTTGGCCTCTCTGGTGACTTAATGGATGAGGGTAACACTTAAAAGAAGTGTGTAAAACATTTCAGACTGCCAAATAGAGGACAGAGTCCCCCTAACATTCCGGAGTGCTAATGCTGACTATACTCCAGTGGTGTTTTTGGAGAATGAAATGAGTGCAGAAAAAGAGCCTGCTGTGTCTGGTACTTGTTGGTGCTCAGTAAGACCAGAATAATTTTTGTGTAGTAATGGAGTGCTGATAAGCCATGCAAAAATGGGCCGTGTCCTGCTAAGTAACAGTGAAGACTCTGTCCTGTGGCCTCTCTGCTGAGTTTATGTGTAAGCATAACAGTTGAAATGAGCACATATAGTAAGTCAAATGCTCCCTGGAATCAAGGCATGCAGAAAGACATTGCTGAGGAGTAGGCTGTCAGAGCCTGAGAAGTTCCTGTAGTCTCTTTTTTCCCCATTCTCCAGCAGCTTCTGGGTGCACTGAAGTTTTCCAGTCAGGGATGAATTGGTGTAGTGGATGATAAACTGGATTTTCAGTTAACTTGAGTTAGTTGGAAGTTAGTTTCTTCTGCGAATTTTAGATACCTATCTGCAACTTCAGACTTTATATTACCAACAAAGTTTTTTTCCCAGTGTAAGCAGTTAAGCTCACATGTTTTTAGTTTATAGCAGCTACTCGTTTGTATTTTTTGTTGGCCAGTTGCTGTGTCTGAGATGAGGTCTGTCTCTGGGCAAAACTGAATGCAGGTTCTTGGCCACAGAGGGTGCGGAACTGCTGCTGTGCACAGGAGCTCAGTGTCCTGCAGATTATCCTGGGGAAAGAAAAATCATGCAGCTGCATGATCCCTCACTTCAGAATTGCACATGAACAGCAACCTTAACACCATGTGGCTTTTTGGAACTCTACTGCCTCTCCATATTGGCTGGTGTGCAGAGCACTTCTTTCCTTTTACATCAGTTCAGATATGTGGGAAATACAAAAATCTGCTATTGTAATGTGGCAAATATTATTACTCTGCACATTGCTAGACTGACAGCTCTGTCAGCTATCAGGTGGAATGTACAATAATGGGTGACAATCTCAAAAAAAAACCCCAAACCAGCAAAAACGCAAAACTTTTGAGCTGCTGCTGAAAGCTTTAGATACATTTTTAGTTTTTGCTCTAGGCCTTATAAATGTCCTATACTCTCACTGATTCACTTACTCTGAATCTTTGAGAAGCTAGTGGCTTTTAAATTGCAAAATAATTGAACAAATATTACTGACTAAAACTGGATTGGATTAGGTTGGATGTTATGAAAAGGTTCTTCACCCGGAGGGTGGTTGATCACTTGAACAGGCTGCCCTGGGGAAGAGGTCATAGCATCAAGCTTGACAGAAGTATTTGAACAACACTCTCAGGCACATGATGTGATTCATGGGGATGGCCCTGTGCAGGCCAGGAGTTGGACTTCGATGATCCTTGTGGGTTTCCACACAGAATATTCTGCAATTCTACATTAATCTGAAAAAAGGACTTCAGCACAGTAAAAGAATGACTGTTCTGAGCCTAATAACAATAGACGAAAGCTCTGTTTTTATTAGTTATAATAACCTATGTATTGATAGAAACTTAAGGTATGACCATGCTGAAAATTGAGTGTGTGTTATTTAGCAATTCATGTTTTCTTTAATTACAGACAACAGAAGATAGCAGAAAGGGAAAAAAGAGCAGCAGAACAACAGCGAAAGAAAATGGAGAAAGAGGCACAAAGGCTAATGAAAAAGGAACAAAACAAAATTGGTGTAAAACTGTCCTAACAGAAACCAGGCAGCAATGGCAGTGCCAGTGAAAAGAGAATTTCAGCTCTACAACATTCGTATTGGTATTGATTTAACTATTTATAGGACTTCAACACACTGCTTGGTTTTCAGTGCATTCTTCAGGTCATCTTGGAAGCCAGGATTTTCCCAAAATACCTTGAACTACTAGTACGTAGTTCTTTAAGGAGAAAAGCCCCACAGAAAATCATGCCTTGATGGAATGTTTCCTGCAATAGTTCTTTCCCAGCACCCTTCTTTGCAGCAAGTGATTGACAAGGATGTTGATTTAAAAACACTCTTAATGAACAGCTCAAGCCTAGAGAAAAGAATGTAAATATTGAGTGGTGGGAAATCTACCTGTATTGTCTGTGCTTACCTGAAACATGTAATTAAACAGTTTTAAAGAAACCTTTGCTTCCTGCCTGATAAAGAATGTCTGCTTTTGCTCTTTTATCAAAGTATTTGTAAACACTTGAGAGTTTTCCATGGGAGATCATATTGACCTTTGTAGAAGAAAATAACTTGGTATGGATGACCTGCAACTCAAAATACGCTCCTGGTAGGTTATGCAATAGTAGAGCACAAGTAACAGCTGAACAGTGAATGTGGATTTCTTGTCACTGTCACTTGCAGCTTCCTGTGCTTCCATTTACATGTGACACTGCAGTGACTACCAGCAGTGGCATTGCTACACAAGAGTGGTGCACCTTTCCTACAAAGGTCGACATTGTGAATGTAAGGGAGCATTTTAATCACTTACTTGTATTGGTAAATTTGTATTGCTAGCAGAAATTCTTAATACTTCCTACAGATAGGAATTCTCACACCTTATACTCGTTGCATAGTTAGTGTCATTGAGAAAAAAAATGGTGTCTTCCTGTTAATAAAGCTAGTGTGAAAAGTGTCAGTTCAGTTACAAGCACTTTTCAAACTTCATTTTTGGTACACTTACTGTATGTATTTACACTGTAATTCCCCATGTGAAGTGTGAATGGTAAATGGGCAGTAGAAGGCAGCAGTGAAGAAGAGAAGTTCAATGTCTGCTGGAAAGAGGTGTATGGGAGGAGGGGTGGGTCTAGGTGCTTCCTATGTCCAGCCCAGTGCTTCAGTGAATGCCTTTTCCAGCTTCTGTTGTGTGGATGATGTTATCCCTGAATTCATGGGTTGCATGGATTTCTTACCTTATGACAGATGAGTGACCTCAGCACATCTTGCACAGGAGACTTGTTCCCTGAGTGTTGACGGGGACAGTACAGGAAGTCTAAGAGAATGGGAAGGGGAGGAAGGGCATGTGACTAGATCTTTCCTGCCTACAAAAATAGAATTTTAAACTGCGTTCTAGTAGGTTCTGGCACAAGCTTTGCTTAGAAGTAATTGAGAAAACACTACAGTAAGAATTACTTTAATGGCTTTAGTCACAGAGAAAAGGTTTTAAAAATGTTTAGTATACTTGTTATATCAGTTCAAATCTTGCACAAGTCAACTGATTTGACAGCAATTTTCAGATGTTAAATTTTAAAATCTATTTTGAAGTCAACACTTCATGTTGAAGTGCCATGCATGTTTTCTGCTCAAGTGTTCTGGCTGGAGTATAATGAATTACTTCAAGTGCAGACTTCAGTGCAGCAGTACGGCAAGGAAATCTGCTCCTACTACACACCTCTGTCAGAGACTGAAATATTATGGTTTTATGAGTTAAACATTTTTCCCTGCTTTTTGGAACTGTGTTACAAAAAGCTGCAGAGAAAAGCACCACACCCTGCAATGGACAGAGGCACCCAACTGCCCGCTGATG
>VZRF01003380.1:313696-361798 GCA_013396875.1 Vireo altiloquus | reverse complement strand
TTTTTTTGGCAACAACATCTAATCTCGTTTGATTTTAGTCTCGTTTGGGAACATTTTAGAATCTTACATGTTACCTCTGGTTTATGCCCAGACTCTTAGCATTCTTGGCTTTTCTGGGTGTAAACCGGATCGTAACAACCTCCAAAGTATCTGACAGGGGATGGGAGATGAGAAAGTTTATGAATAGCTTTAATAACAATCTGTGTTTGTCTTTTTAACAGCACTCAAGAAGCAAGGAGGTACCAGTCAGAATTCTTTCACTATTGCTGACACAAGGCAAGGAAACTGGCTATCTACTGTTTAAGGTGAAATGTGTTGGAAGTTGTCTCATTTTAAAAAAAATAGTGATTACTCTTGCTATATTTGAGACAATATAAATATAAAATAGATGTAAATCAATACTATTTATTAAAAATAACAACAAATGGGCTAATTGCTAAGTTGCAAACAAAGCCCCTGAATACATCATGAAAGCACATTTGATTTTTGAGCCTTCAGCAATTTTAAAAGCCCTTGTGTGCTGCCACCTTCTGCATGGGAGTCCTCCTGCATTACTTTTCCCTCCTGCTGTGTACTGCTTTGCTGTTGTTCCTTCCATCTAACTTGAGCACAGCTGCTCTAGAGATTCCTCCCATCTCTGCCCTGTGTTGACATGGTGCCAGTAGGGAGGACACTGCTCTTGGAGGAAGTCTCTTGAATGGTGATAGCCCATGCATTGTTATCAGTTTCATCTTTTTCCAGTGCTCTCTCTTTCCTCCTTCCTATATCTTGATTTTTATCCTTGACAAATATGAAAACACTTTAGCTAAACTTCCTAAGGGTGCTGCTCTGTTACTATCTTTTCAATTGGTTTGTGTTCCCTGAGGGATCCTGTGTACTCCTGTGTGCCCTTGTTCTCTTTCCTTGCTCTGCCATATGCTCCTCCTTTTCTCTTTCATATTTTGATGTTGGCCATGTGCCTTTTTTTTTTCTTGGCTGAAAGCTGGACTTGATTGCCTTCACTGATATTCTTTTGGAGGATTGACCTGCCAGGATGACTGAAAAATCATCCTTTCCTTGACTGTGCTGTAGTTGTTAATGCTTGCCAGGTCCTGTGTCATTTGTCTGAAGGGATTTCACTTCCAATATAGGACATATGTAAAACAGTACTGAACATGTTTCTGGAGTTTGGGATTTAGGAGAGAGAGTTGATTTGCAGGGAAAGGAAGGAGAAATGTGTAATTAGAAGTTAGGAACAGCCTCGTGAGAAGGACATAAGCAAGGGTGACAAGGGGCAATGGGCAGAAACCAATGCACAAAGTTCCACCTCCACATGAGGAAGAACTTCTTTACTGTGCAGGTGAGTGTGCACTGGAACAGGTTCCCTGGAGAGGTTGTGGAGTCTCCTAGAGATATTCGAGAACTGCCTGGATGCAATCCTGTGCCATCTTCTCTGGGTAGACCCTGCTTGAGCAGGGAGGTTGGACCAGATGACCCCTTGTGGTCTCTTCCAACCTGATGCATTCTGTGAAGGATAGAGATGAATCTCTGGTGGGAAGGGGGTCAGTGCCTGAGCCTCAACACCTTCAGCAGCAGCATGTTGGGTACCTCTTAAGATCGATATTAAAGAAAGGCTTTTTTCTGTTCTGGGTTTAAAAGAAAAATGTGTAATGGGATTATGAACATGCATCCCTTCAGACCGGGAAGGAGCTGACTTGGTTCCTATACTGTAAACTCGAATTCAAGTGTCTGCTATTTTACCCATAGTGTATGAGGTGCAAGTCCTCCTCACCTGCATGTTTTGAGGTAAGACTTTCCAGTGGGGTACGGGTGTGGGTATGAGCATTTTCTAAACTCAGGAAAAAAGGATGGGAGTTTTTATTGAATTGTTTGGAGCCTGATGGTCTTCCCCTAGCTCTGTACAGCACCACTGGGATTCAGGTGAGACAGGAATAAGGCTAAAGTTAACATTAGAGGGAAAAAAACTAAGTTGGTATGTTTGGAGCAGCAACTGGCATATTTTCTTCGGATCGTGGAACAAACACCAAAGTCTGGGACTGATATATTATGGTATTTCAGGTATCTGGTACTTACGGTTCTAACAAAGGACACCTTGAGCTGTCTATGTCCTTGCAGTATGAAGGAGGGAAGGTGGAGGCTTAGAAGTATGCTGATTTTTGGATAGAGATCCCAGCATGGACTTTTATCAGGAACATGATGGGAACGCTGTCGCCTCTTGCTGAGCATAATTAATTGAGAACTGAGCAGACTGAAGTATCTCAAGGGCAGAAAGAAATGTTGACATTATTCTGGTGTTAGCATCTTAAACAGTACACTTAAAAACACTACTGTTAAATAGAGCCTGCCCAAAACATGGTTATGAGATTGTCCTATTGGCATCGTAAAAGCAAATGTAGGTTTTTCCTGCTTTGTTGCCTCTTGCTGCAAAAAATCCCAACGCTGTCACCCGTGAATGTGTCTAGAACTGAAGCTCACTTTTCCTCTAAATTATGGTGCATTTCACCGTCACTCAAAGCAAAGATCACTTAAACAATAGTGACTGTGAAAGAAAAATCCAATGTTGAAATGAAGTTGCAACATCAAGTATAAAATACTGCTGTCTTGGCCCTGCACAGACATATTTTGATGTAGGAATGAAATTTTCTATTATGTGTTTCAGTCCCAAGAAGAGATATTTAGGAATTATGAAATTCCATGGTTGTGTAAAATTTACATTAATAATACCTCCAACTGGTAATTTTGGCCCTAGTGTCCCTATAATTTAAAAGCTTTTGAAAGCGACCTTTGAGTAATATGCATTGCAGCAGTGTCACAAGGCAAGCCAGATGGGTGCAGGCACCCAAGAAGGTGGGAGAGCATAGAAGAAAAAGTTACGGCAAAGCAAGCAAGATGCTCTCGTGTCCATCTCTGTTAGATGGGGACTATATTACTTCAAATTATCTGTTAGAATTCTCTTTCTTAATGTAATGCTTAATGAAACCTCTAGATTCTCTACTGCAAACACAAAATAATTCACCACCCAGTGAAGCATCAGTATTGCCCTTGTGAGTGTTGCAAATGCTCCCCACACATGGCCAGTTATACTCCTCCTTTGTGGATTACTCATACCTTCCTTCCCAAAGGTTGCAGAGCAACACATGGCACGGTCAGGCTTCCCTGGATCCCTTCTGCTCTGGGTCACACAAGAAAGTACAACACTTGTTTTGCTGAAGAAGAAAACAGGAGGCCAGTGAGGTTTAAATGGCCAGAGGCGGTGTTGAAAGCTTGGGTGGAGCCAGACAAACCCCACTGTTTTGCCTGTTGGGTAGCACTGCTGTCCTCTGATCCATCCATAGATCTTAGGTTTTGGACATGGAGAATTCATGTTTTGATGGTCATGGTGTGCATGCACACTGAGACCACATGACTGTCAGGTGGGTTAAACGAGGCCTTCTGGGCCTCTGTTAAATGCCAGAAAGACTGATACTATTCTGAGACTGCAGCACTGAGGAGTTAGAGGTTTCCAGATGATTGCATTGGGTCAAAGATTAGGTCACTTGCATCTGTGAATGCAGTGTGAGGCAGCAGAGTAGGTTGTGTGTGCAACTGCAACCCAGCTGGAGCCTTTAATCAGCTTGGTGAGTGCTTACACTTGGAGCTGTTCGCAGGTTTTCTGAGTCTAATTCTGTTCTCCTGGAACAGTACCCAATACAGTACCTCCCCTAGCTTGGCCTATACCCGACAGCTCAGCTGGGATGAGCTGGGGTTTTTTTGTAACTTTCTATAGTAAAACACTCACGCGTTTGACATTTCTATCATGCTTTACTGAACTTGTGATTATAAAGGTAATTTACAATAAAGCAATTAAATAAACAATAAGTTAAAACACAATACATTTATACAGAGTATTTCAAAGGGCTCAAAAGACTATCGGGTTCCAGTACATTAAAGACTTTAAAACAACATTAAGAGTCAAAGTGTATCCACGCCTATACTTATCATTGTAACAAGTGTTAAGACTCCCAACAATGTACATTTTTGGTTACGGTCCCTGTATACGCACAAGACCAGTGAAATGCTCAAGCAATTGCACGATTGAGAAGAGCACTACACAAGACAGGCACAAACGATGTGCTGGAAGCTGCCTGGGGAATACGGGTTTTACCTCTAAATTGAATTGACACTTGGGACAGCAAATGGAAAGCGCTAGCATGCTTTCTGGAGCACAGGTGTGATACCCTAAGGGAAGGTTAGTGCTGCCTAGAGAAATACCCCACCTTTCTCCAGCCATTGGCTACCTCGTGCATCTTGCACTGCCCTTGAGCCAGTGCAAAGTGCTTGTACATTTGCTCAGTGAACCATCCAGGAGAGAGTGACTGAGCTTAATCCTAGCTCAGCAGTGGAATATGGAAGAGCACTAGGCTCGAATTCCTGATTTCCCTGGTCATGTTCACTGTGCAGATGCACTGACACCAGAAAGTCACCAGCCCAGGGAAGGGAGATGGTGCCTGCAAGCAGGAGGACTATATCTGTAAGCAGCAGTACTGTTAAAAACACCAGTTAAAAACATCTTGTGGAAGTACAAGGTTCAGCTTTTTTTTATTTTGAAACAAGGAACATGTTTTTGAACTGATTTATAGTGCAAATCAAATAATCAAAAGCAAATTATGGACTCTGCCAGAATATACAGTAACCTTTTATAATCTATCTCATCCCTCTTTCTCTCTGCCTCAGCCTTTTGGTGCCCAGGGACAGAGTAGAATTTAGGTTTTGATATTGAAGGGTGTTCGGCGTAAAGAGTGCAGGGCCACCAGGCAGCAACCACGGAGCAATGCTCCAATATTGTAAATAGGATCTGTTCCTCCTCTCTGAGTACTCAAGGCCCACACAATAGTTGGTACAACAGGGGCTGCTACAGCCAGAAGATCCCCGAGGAGACTGCTGCTCCAGTATCTTCTCTTTATTCCTGTACTGACATACTCAAAGACTTCATCATCATGAGTTTCTGTAAAATCAAGTTCTTTCATGAAACGGTTTTCATTAACTCCGTGCTCCACCTTCCTGCATGGAGACTCCATAGGAGACAAAAGGATGGCAGAATTAGGATCACTTGGAGTTAAGTCCACTATGATACCAGAATCACTGAAGCTTCCAAGAGAAAATTCACTCAATTCCTTCACAGAAGAAGGTGGGCTTAGAGGACAGGTGTCTTGAGCTCTGAAGATGTTTTGAATGAGTTGCTCCACATCTAAGCTATATGGCACCACGTCAGTCTGGATGGCCTGTTCTGCTGTCATGTTGTTCCTTTCCTCTTCCTCCTGACAGTAAGTTAGTTTTCCATCCAGAATGATTTCAAGCATCTCTTTATTTACAGCAGCACTGAAGGGAGCTGGATCACTCAACTCAGAGGCTGTGGTGGTCAAACTCTCTCCAGATGAGACAGTCCCGTTAGCTCTGTCCTCACTAAGAAGCAGCTCACTGTCTGCCACCTCCTCCAGACCTTGGTCCTCTGTGATGGGGCTGTCTGGCATGGTGGCACACAGCGCTAACAGCTTCCCCTCTGAGTCGCTCGAGTATTCCAGGCACTGCTCATCCCTCCCAGAGTGGTTCTGAGCCATCTCCATGCTCTGCAGCAAGGATTCCAGTTTCTTGTTTTGAATGTTTATGTCTATGAAGTATTTCTGAATTTTTTTGTCCTTCTCAGCCAAGCTGTTTTTCATACTTTCGATAACCTGCTTGAGTTGTTTAATTTCGCTTCTTGCTTCCTTTAAGGCTAGCTCTGCCTCCACACGATTGCACTCTTCTTCAATCCAGTCTTCTCTCATCCGTCCCAGCTGAGCTTTAAGCTCTTGTATTTCTGTTTCCCTGTAGCAAAATAAAAATGTTGTAACACTTCTGCTGACTGCTTAGTTAAAATCAAGGGGAGGCCCCACCACGCGGTGATGGCTCTGCTGCTGAGATGCTCCAAGAAGGACGCAGATTTCTCCAGGTGCCATTTGTGGCCACCTCTGAGAGAGCCAAGACATGCCAACTGATTGCTAATGGGAGTCACCAACCTCCCACAAAACCAGCAGTCTTGTGGGCTGTGCCACGATCCTGGACAATCTGAGGTACAAGTGGTGACCTTTAAGTCAGGCCTAACCAGTGCAGTGCTTAAAATCTCTCCTACTGCCTCGCCCTGGAGGAAATGGGAAACAGCTGCCCGGATGCATCCCCAGTGCTTGCCAGCAGCTTGTCATGGACAGCCAGAGCCAAGGGTGGCCTCAGGCAGCCGGGGAGCTCAGGTCTGCAGGCACATGACTCAGTGAACTCTTCCCAGCAGGGAGCCAGAGGCTGCTGCAAGCACATGGGGAGCAAGTGGGGAGAGGGGACTCCTGTGTCAGTTCCAGCCCCTGCAGATGCAGAGAGCATGGGACTCCTGAAACTCTGTCTTGGGCTCCATTCAAACAGCCCTTTGTGCCCCCCTGGGTTGTCAGTGCTGGAGAGCCAGCTCTTAAAATGCAGTTTTACTAGAAGAGATGACATCTGTTGCTGTGTAATGCACATTGTCACTTCTTTGCTCAGCATCCATACAAAAGGCTATTGTGAAAAAATCAGTATATAAGCAGCAAAAACAAATGGGCAATTGGGTATGAACTTTTCTTTCATTGCGGAGAAGGGGGATATTTGCAGTCCTACTTCACTGAGAGGTAGAACAGGACATTAAGGTAAAATATGCTGGCAGTTAGAAAGTGTTCTATGCATAAAAGGTCACAATCTAAATCAGACTCCTAAAAAGTTGTCCTTTTAAAGATTCTATTATGAAAGTTCCAAAAAGGAAAAAGAGACAGCTAAATTTAGAAATAAATTCCTTGTTTTGCATCCTCTTAGTAGACTCTCAAACCTGAAATACTGAAAACAACCTAATCAGACTGATCATATTTCAAATTTCTTAATGGAAACTTTACTGATCGAGAAATTAGTAAAAACATTCAGGATTTCCACCCCAAACCTTCCCAAACAAATTTTTCTGACTGATTTCTGAAGAGAAGTTTACCTTTCTTTAAGTTTGCTCTCAGATTCCTTCAGCTTGGTTTTCAAATGCCGTACTGCCACTTCTTTCTGCTGCAGAGGAGTCAAATACTGCTCTGGATTTTGTGGCTTAATGCTGTGATTATCACCACAAGAATTGTATCTCCCTGATCGCCTGAAAAAACCCGAAACAAACCATCAAATAACATCACTGTTACAGTTCTTAAGTCCTGAAATGAATGAAACACATCCCATTGAGAGATAAATGCAAAGCTTGACTCATCCGGGGCTCCTCAGTGTCCACACAAGTTACTCCCCCTAGCAAATCAAAGTACTTGAGGAAACAGCTGATTTGTAGCTATAGTGCAAAACTTATTACTGTACTTGGCTTCAGTGCCATTACATCAAATGAGGCTTTTAACTTTGAAATAATTAGCCATCCTCTCACCCCAAATGGCTGGTGTGCCCAAGAGCAGGCAGGGCAAGGGCACCCATCTACAGACACAGCCAGGTGAGGCAGCGCAAGGACTGAGTTCAGCTCCACACAGGAGTTATAAAGCAGAGCACACTGAAATCTGCACTCATCCTGGCTAGCTTTGAGTGTGTATCTTACATGCTTGGCTCTTAGGCTGTCTGGGAGAGAGGGCAAGAGCAGCAGCATGGTGGCCATTTCTTCTCTGCAACACGCGTCACATGCTCTGGCAGGTATCTGTGCTCTTTCCTGTACAGGAAACTGCACTCCTCAGGGAGGTGCCTAAGGCTAGGCGGGGTCAATTTGCACCCAAGTGTATCATGCTTCCTACACTATCCCACCCACCTCTCTTCAAAATGAAAAGAACCCTGCAACAAACGAAGCAGTAAATCCTCATGAGAATTGATGTCATGAAAATGCATGAAGAAGCCTGCCTTGGAGTGAAAACCACCTGCAAAGGGCTTTGACTTAAAGTAAACTTGAATTTTACAGTGCTGGAACAATAAAGCTTTTACATGGTATGGAGCACCTTGTTGACTGTCAGGCCACCTATACAAGTCATCACAGCTATGGTGAAGAGCAAGATGACCTGCACAGCAACTCCTACAGCTGATCCCACACTACAGTGCAGAGAGGGTATCACTGTACCCAACACCGGGAGGCTGAAACACAGACTTGCCTCATCACTGGACTGCTGTCACTTCCTTTGTATGAGCCTGAGTTGCTGCTGCTGGCTGAAGAAGCCCTGTAACTCTGATGGATGTTAGCAGGACTCAGATGGTTTTTGCACAGTGTTGACAAAGTTTCCTTTCCGTGGGAAGCAGGTGGACTGGCTCCAGACTTGTAGGATAAGGATCCATTATTCCGACCATAAGGGCCACGACTGGAGGAGAACCAAAATGGTGAAAGCATTATTCTCATCACACAACCCATTATGTGTCTTTTTACACACAAAGTTCTCTAACCAGTAAACCAGAGAGATAACTGTGAGTGACTGAAAAGAAATAAAGTTCTGACATGATCAGCCACTGTATGTTATTTCACTGACAGGGGGCTCTCAGTCTGAATTACGGGATCTAAGGAAATCTCAGCCATTTCACATTTCTCCGTGGACAGAACACTTCCCAGTGACTCCATCACATCATCCACGTTCCCTGAATCTTTGACTCTGTTAAGCAATGAGAGGCCTCTGGTCTGGACTACCGCCAAAAGAACCACACTCCAGCTTTCCCTGGCCAGGCCTGCAGAGTGGTGCTTGCGCTTGGAGCGTTGCTGGAAGACTGCTTTCATGCTCCTCAGCAAGCAGCCTGAGGGATCATAGTGTGCAGCAAAAACAGATTTTGTTTGGGTCACTGTTCTTTTCTGCCTTTGGCATACTGGGTGCTTCATCTGTCACGGTTAGCTATTCATTCACTTAGATATAGTTTGAACCTCATGGAGAGCAGGCTGAAATAGTATTAAAAGAGACAAAGGAAAGCACAGCCTTTTTTTTCTTTCAGTTTTTCTCATACGTATCTATCTTTCTTTTCCCTTTTTTTATTAAAGAATCTGTCAACTGTGTGTGCTTGAAAGCAATTGGTATCCTCCCTGACTGACAGCTGCCCAAGGGCTGGAGTACTCTGAGGACAGCTTCCCAGGATGTGTCCCTCTCCTGCTTGCTTGGTTTGTCATCCTGCACTACTGCTCTGCTACCTTCATTCTCCCATGGAAGTTGTTCTTCTAAATGGTAATGAAAGGGCAGGTTAAAAAAAAAAAAAAACAAATCAAAAAAACCAAACATAAATAAACCAGCCAAAAAAAAATCAGAAAAAGACAAACTCAGCCAGCAAAAGAGAAGGCTTGAATATAAAAATTCAAATACCACAGAACTATGAAGCAACATCTTTTCTTTAAATTGTTTCACTTGTTTTTTTCCCTTCTCTGCAAATGGAACAGTTTATAAGGAACAGATGGTTGAGTGGCTGCTGTGAACCTTCATCACACTGCTGCGGTTTGGGTGATTTTATAATAATTTTACAATGAAGTACAGGACTGTGGTTTGTGACAACGCTGAAGTGTTTCACAGCTAGTAAAGTCAAACAGTTAAAAAAGAACATACTGCAAAGGAGAGATCTCTTTCCACTTTATACAGTGTATCATCACTCTGGTGAGTGGCAGAACTCGCACAGACTGTGCTTAACATTAGCAGTGCATCTGAAGGAGCCTTACTACAGAGGACTTCTGTCCAATGAAGTATGTCAGTATGCTCCAGTTTAAAGTTATATTAAAATGCACAGTAGTACATGAAATGATACAGAACCTTACTGAAAGTAAGGTAATTTTAGGGCTTCATATTATACTTAATACCATTTTTTCCCACAGCCAGTAACTTTACTTGTTAAGACATAATCTGAGGGAACTTGAGTAGTGTTTATTTTCCTAACAGTCTCATGGTACAGATAGGAAAGCACCCTCAAAGCCTCCCCCTGACAACCTCCGTATGCTGGGGCACATCACGACCTTCCAGACGCCTGTGTGACTCAAGCACACGAGTATCCTGCTGCCGCTCCCAGCCTGCCTGCCAGCTCTTCCACAAAGGGCAGGAAACCAGCCCTGTCAATTTGAACTCCTTCCTCCTGCTACACAAAATGTAACCAGCAGGGATTGCGTGGGCAGAACACAACATGCTCCATCCCAATGCCCCTGTATTCGCAAGCTGTCTGAATTTGCAATTCCCATTTGACAGGCAGAAATCTTACAGAAATCTTCCATGAAAGGTTCATTTAGACAGATGACAATGATCTGATTTGTAAAAAAAATTTGCATATAGTTGTAGTCATATAAAGATTGGGCAAGGGTATTTCAGAAAAAAAAATCCAACATCAAAGGCAATATTGTCTACTTCTTACAACAAAAAATAAGATCGTGATCTGGAAAGGTGTAAGCCAAGCCAACAATTTATGAGAGAGACAAAACAGTGTAAAGACCAAAAGGTTTAGGTTAACTGGTTAGAAATACTGCTGTTAACTGACATACACCCAGCTCTCTCTCCAGTCCAGCCAATGCCTTTTCTGCCTTACCTGTTTGTATCTCCCATACTTGCCATGAATAAACAAAAAACCCCCAACAGCTGGCTGATCTGGCATACTGACAACTTTTGCACTTTGAATACAGCATTTCTTTTCTTTCTTACGTTGAAGTTCTCACTACTGTGCTACTCAAGAGTCTTGTGTTAACCTGATTGTTTCAAAAGGCAAAACCTTACACAGCAGTCTATATTTGCAGTAGCAATATTCAGGAAAAACTGCTTTGCTTACTTGCGAGTAAAAGAAGATCTCTTACTTCCAGCAGCCGACATATGGACTTCAGGTGCTGAAATACTGCCCGTGCTGCTTGAAGAGCTAAAATCGGCTTCACTGCCTGGAAAGGAAAAGGAAAGAGTGAAAACATGATGGAAATTATAACTCAAAGATTGTTTTCAAAATAACAGTGAATCACAAGTATCCTTCCTTTGTCTGTTCTGGGTGAATTTCAGAAGTTGCATGGATTTTCAAATATCCCTGAGGACAAGAGCTGGCTTTGTTCCAGATTTTCAACATTTCTTCAGAACTGGCACTTCAACAAGAGCAGAAAAAAACATTTGGACACAAAACCTCACAGTACAGAAGCCATTTCAGGTCTCAGACAGGAACACTTGTTGTGACAACCTGTTTGCTTTCTCACAGCCACTGATACATGAATAAGGCTGCTCACGAGGCTCCTTCAGGAACACACCATTGCAACTGGATATTTCTCATTCTTTAAACCATACAGAAACACTGCTTGTTGGTCTGTTTTGTTTTCTTAGATGACATAAAGGTACATGTATATAGGTATAAACCTGTACAGGCTAATGGTATATCTATATATGTATGTACACACATATGCAGGTTTTCATGTGGTGCAGAAGCACAGTGAGGCAGTTCTAATAACCTTAAAATAATCCAATAATCACGTGTAGGTCTCAAGTGCTGCTCAGGTACCAAGTCACCTGTCTGATTACTCATTTTCTATGGATCACAGCTTTTATTTCACAAGCTCTGGCATATACAAGGAAAACTGCTCTCATTTTGCTAAGGTCAGTAGTAGATAGATAGTACTAAGGAAGTCTTATCCTCTGGAAGAAAATCACACCAAAGGTATAACTCTTTACCACTCTGTCACTCCAACAGCAAATGTACTAAGCCATACCCAGGTCTCATGCTGTAGAGCCACAGTAACGAATGGTGACTTTACCTGAGGGGATGAAAATAACTCTCCAGCATCCTTTGAACAGCTGACCAGGGGGAGCATCTCTCACCTGGGAATTTCTGGATGCTGTCTCATGGATAGACAGCCCCAGCCAGCAGCTGCAAACTTGCCATTTTTGCTATCTTTCCCACAGAGGAGATGCAGCTGCAGCTACCATCATCCCCACTGTGGCAGGCAGTGGTCTAGTCTTCTAGTCCTCAATCTCTCTTATATTCTTCACTGAGTTGATGGTGAAGGGTGCATCTTGCACCCTGAATACCTGAGACTGGGAAAAGGCTTTGTCAGAGCCTGGCTTCACAGCCTTAAAGAGGCTGAGACAGCCAGCAACCATTCTTACCATCTGGCAGCACTTAGCAACTGGCCCTGGGATAAGGTGTGATTGGATTTAACCCAATACTTTCCCAACTTCATGATGTCTGAGACCAGTCCCCACTTCTCTGTGCCTCTGCATCAGCCCATCCCAGGATATTCCTCAGCCCAATTTCTAAGTGCTCAGATACAAAGCTTAGCTCTTCAAAAGGGGATCCCCAGGACCCAGCTCTAGCACCTCTAACCCACTCCGTACCCAGTACAATAACCTGATAATCAGACCCAAGCCATCACAGCCATAACCAGATCAGAGATGCATGCAAATTTGCAAGGGAAGGGAAGCAGCAAAGCCACTTGGTTTCACAGAACATTTGTATCATGTTTACAGATGTAAATGTGAGTGACTCTTTCCCTGGAGAAGCAAAATGATCATGGGACATGATGTTCGAAGATGCAACAGTTTTCCTGATAAACAAAACATCCCCATCTACAAGACAAATGTACACTCCAAAAATCTCTTTGTATCACACTATACCCAAAACTACTTTTCTAAACAAGACCCAAACAGGTAAACATGTCACACAGATGTCATACCTCTGGTGTTCGGGTCCTCAAAACATTCCTGCGCTTTCAAGACACCAGCAGCTTTCCCAAGGCAAGTCCTGGCTGTGGCGCAGAGAGCAGGAGCCCTAGCCAATCATCTCTGGGTAAGGAGATCACATCATAATCAGATCTCGCTATCGAAAGCATTGCAGAGTAGCGAGGCTTAACAATCTCCTGTCCCTGACCTGCCTGGCTTGGAGCACCAAGAGCTGCAGAGCTGGGCACTGCTGGTAAGAGCCAGCAGAGCCTGAAAACACAACCACACCATCAGCAGAGCTTTCTGAAAGACTGAACTGCATTTAAAACCAGGAACTGTGTCTGCAAAGCATGAACTAACCTTTCTGGCCCCACTTCTAATAACAGCTACACGCAAGCTTAACACTTAGCACAGGAGACTACTTATGTTTAAAATTAGGCATGTGGCTATTTATAGGATCTTTGTGAGAACATTTTATAAGTTAAAGGGGTCACTGCTAGTAATGGTTCCAAGTGTATAAGTGATGTTCAAGCCTGTTTTGTGTGTAGCAGAGCTTGACAGCAATGTTATTGGGAGACTTTAAAAAATATCTTCTCCAATTTGCTACGCATCTCTCGGCAAAATAACATGGCATCTATCCATAAAATATCCATTGCAACATAATCTCTTGGGTAGGAGTGACTTCTGTCTTACAAATATGTAAACAAAACATGGAACTCCTTGTCTAGCAACAGTACAGGCAGGAGCTGAACACAGATTCTCATTCTCCTAACGCCATTCTCCAGGCTGACAGCTCCCTGAGAACACCTGTTGACTATTTTTGTCACCGTGACTATGTAATGACAAAAGCTCACACATGTAAGCCCCAGAACAGCCCATTAATTTAGCGTTAACTACGAAAGAGACTGACATTTCTCAACCTCGCCTGGCCACACTTGTTTAGCTCCAAGAGAGACTGAGNTTAGCGAGACAGACCTTTTAAAAGGAAAATCTCTGTTGGAGAAGTACCGTCACATTTTCCAGGGCTGCTCCTTGCCGGGAATGGGTATCTGAGAAGCCAGAGTGAAAACCTGCAGAGCGCAGCGCTGTCCCTGCACTCCGGCGCTCGATGGGCTGCGGCACCGAGCCGAGAGCGCTCCGCTCCGCAGGCAGAGGCACACGGGGTGCCTGACCACGGTCCGTACGCGGCACGGCAATCAACCGGGACACTCTTACCAGTGTCTCAAGGGCAGGTTTCCCATCCTGCGTATGATGCAATCACAGGTTTCGGGGCGGGACTGAGGAGCGGCAGAAGCAGCTGCCGTACGCCCGCAGCTGGCACTGCTGCCTGTCTGTGCCACCGGCGCCGGGAGCCACCACGCCCGTGGGGACAAGGCACACCTTCAGCTCTCCCCTCGGCACACTGCGAGGACAGCAGCGGCACAGCGAGCGGGTCACACACGCTGCACTCACACCTCTTACATATCAGGTACACTGGGCCTACCAGGGCACTGTGCAAGCACAGAAATACCGTGTCACACATGTATTTATACTGACACCGAGACAGTATTACCTTGCTTACATAAGGTCACACAATAACCCTACACCCACTCCTGCAGCATGGCATCCCAGCCTGCGATTTCCAGCCATTAGAAATCGGTGGATTCCTCGCTGTACGATCTTCTAGTCTTAGTCTTGAAATTTTGCTTCCACTTTGGCATTTAAATTTTTTTCCTTCTGTAAGAATAAAGCCCAGACTTTCTTGTTTGCCTTTTATTGCCCATTTGCTACTAAAGTAATAAGATTAAAATAAGGCAAAAAGGAAAAAGTTCAAGCAATATCCTGTGACACTGATAGCTCAGCAGCAGAATTGGATTCCCAAAACTCAGGATTTATGTGGCTTATTAAAATTTAGTCTTTTTGTGTACATCTTTCCTATTTCAAACTTCACCACTGCTTCATAGCTGCCAAAGTATATAAACTACAGAGCTTAGCTATCTTCTGGGTCCATAAACATGACCTCTTTATATGTATATCAGTCTTGAAGTAGGTTTTGCATATAGCCAGTGAAACAGAGCTGTAAATAAAACAGTGCTGACAGAAACAGCTTGTCCTCAAAATGCAAAGCACTTAAATTGCTGAGCTTTCTTGCCTTCACAAGCTCTGTTATACAGCAAAGAGACCAAAATATGCATCCATATTAACCACTTTGGTGCAGTTACTAGAGGAATAAGTGGCATGCTGTCTCTCTAGATAGCTTGATTTAGAGACCCCAGGGGTAGAGCTTGGGCCTGACTGTGCGAAAAAACACCCAGCAAAGTCATTAGAAGCAGCTGAAAAAGTAGGGAGAATTCAGTTGTAATGCCCAGTAATGAAAGGACCTATATTTTTAAGAGATTTGGTCCAATTTATCTTGAGAGCTTTAACTTGGCTACATCTCTAGTTCAAATATTTAACAGCATAAGCAGTATATGTCCAGGAAGAAGTAATGCTGCTTTTATTTTTTTCTTCCTGCAAGATAGATTTTGTACACCACATACAACCTAGGAAAGAAAACTACACTGCTCGCATGCACTGACAAATGTTAAAATAAGGAGTTGCAAAGAAGCGATGAAATCTTGCTTTAGCATTTCAGGCTTTTCTTCAGATAATACCCTTAAAAATGACCCATTTTGAAGGCAAAGTCTCCTTGTGGGAAATGTACTGAAATCACAGTGTCAAGACCATAGATGACAGTGGGTTTTGGTTCCAGTCCCTGGCCTCTGACTTATTACTTATTTGACTTAGGATTATTGTATGGGAGACTCTTATTTTGGACTTAACTATCACACTGAACAGTAAGTGCGTAAAAGCAGATGTAACCCTGAGAGTAAGGAACAGGTCACAGCTCTCCTCCATGTAAACTGCTGTAATCTTTGGGTGACAGAAGCTGCTCCCACATGCTCTGCCTGTGTCTCACTCCCTCCACTATAATGAGGTCTAACATCAGGGGAGGAAGCTGAGGATGCCCAGTAGGTTGTAATGGTTCAAGAACTCTTAGNACGCATCTTTTGCAGGAAGGGGTTAGCGAGACAGACCTTTTAAAAGGAAAATCTCTGTTGGAGAAGTACCGTCACATTTTCCAGGGCTGCTCCTTGCCGGGAATGGGTATCTGAGAAGCCAGAGTGAAAACCTGCAGAGCGCAGCGCTGTCCCTGCACTCCGGCGCTCGATGGGCTGCGGCACCGAGCCGAGAGCGCTCCGCTCCGCAGGCAGAGGCACACGGGGTGCCTGACCACGGTCCGTACGCGGCACGGCAATCAACCGGGACACTCTTACCAGTGTCTCAAGGGCAGGTTTCCCATCCTGCGTATGATGCAATCACAGGTTTCGGGGCGGGACTGAGGAGCGGCAGAAGCAGCTGCCGTACGCCCGCAGCTGGCACTGCTGCCTGTCTGTGCCACCGGCGCCGGGAGCCACCACGCCCGTGGGGACAAGGCACACCTTCAGCTCTCCCCTCGGCACACTGCGAGGACAGCAGCGGCACAGCGAGCGGGTCACACACGCTGCACTCACACCTCTTACATATCAGGTACACTGGGCCTACCAGGGCACTGTGCAAGCACAGAAATACCGTGTCACACATGTATTTATACTGACACCGAGACAGTATTACCTTGCTTACATAAGGTCACACAATAACCCTACACCCACTCCTGCAGCATGGCATCCCAGCCTGCGATTTCCAGCCATTAGAAATCGGTGGATTCTTCGCTGTACGATCTTCTAGTCTTAGTCTTGAGATTTTGCTTCCACTTTAGCATTTAAATTTTTTTCCTTCTGTAAGAATAAAGCCCAGACTTTCTTGTTTGCCTTTTATTGCCCATTTGCTACTAAAGTAATAAGATTAAAATAAGGCAAAAAGGAAAAAGTTCAAGCAGTATCTGTGACAGGTACATTGATAGCTCAGCAGCAGAACTGGACTCCCAAAACTCAGGATTTATGTGGCTTATTAAAATTTTGTCTTTTTGTGTACATCTTTCCTATTTCAAACTTCACCACTGCTTCATAGCTGCCAAAGTATATAAACTACAGAGCTTAGCTATCTTCTGGGTTCATAAACATGACCTCTTTATATGTATATCAGTCTTGAAGTAGGTTTTGCATATAGCCAGTGAAACAGAGCTGTAAATAAAACAGTGCTGACAGAAACAGCTTGTCCTCAAAATGCAAAGCACTTAAATTGCTGAGCTTTCTTGCCTTCACAAGCACTGTTATACAGCAAAGAGACCAAAATATGCATCCATATTAACCACTTTGGTGCAGCTACTAGAGGAGTAAGTGGCATACTGTCTCTCTAGATAGCTTGATTTAGAGACCCCAGGGGTAGAGCTTGGGCCTGACTGTGTGAAAAAATACCCAGCAAAGTCATTAGAAGCAACTGAAAAAGTAGGGAGAATTCAGTTGTAATGCCCAGTAATGAAAGGACCTATATTTTTAAGAGATTTGGTCCAATTTATCTTGAGAGCTTTAACTTGGCTACATCTCTAGTTCAAATATTTAACAGCATAAGCAGTATATGTCCAGGAAGAAGTAATGCTGCTTTTATTTTTTTCTTCCTGCAAGATAGATTTTGTACACCACAAACAACCTAGGAAAGAAAACTACACTGCACTGATAAATGTTAAAAAAAGGAGTTGCAAAGAAGCGATGAAATCTTGCTTTAGCATTTCAGGCTTTTCTTCAGATAATACCCTTAAAAATGACCCATTTTGAAGGCAAAGTCTCCTTGTGGGAAATGTACTGAAATCACAGTGTCAAGACCATAGATGACAGTGGATTTTGGTTCCAGTCCCTGGCCTCTGACTTATTACTTATTTGACTTAGGATTATTGTATGGGAGACTCTTATTTTGGACTTAACTATTTTATTTCAGACTGAACAGTAAGTGGGTAAAAGCAGATGCAACCCTGAGAGTAAGGAACAGGTCACAGCTCTCCTCCATNAGGAAAGAAAACTACACTGCACTGATAAATGTTAAAAAAAGGAGTTGCAAAGAAGCGATGAAATCTTGCTTTAGCATTTCAGGCTTTTCTTCAGATAATACCCTTAAAAATGACCCATTTTGAAGGCAAAGTCTCCTAGTGGGAAATGTACTGAAATCACAGTGTCAAGACCATAGATGACAGTGGGTTTTGGTTCCAGTCCCTGGCCTCTGACTTATTACTTATTTGACTTAGGATTATTGTATGGGAGACTCTTATTTTGGACTTAACTATCACACTGAACAGTAAGTGCGTAAAAGCAGATGTAACCCTGAGAGTAAGGAACAGGTCACAGCTCTCCTCCATGTAAACTGCTGTAATCTTTGGGTGACAGAAGCTGCTCCCACATGCTCTGCCTGTGTCTCACTCCCTCCACTATAATGAGGTCTAACATCAGGGGAGGAAGCTGAGGATGCCCAGTAGGTTGTATTGGTTCAGGAACTCTTAGGAGAAGTGTAGATTTGAGCTCCTTTGGTCTAAAGAGGGCACTGGACTCAGACCTCTTCCTCAAGCTCTTAACTACTCAGCTGTGACACAGCACAGAGTGGTAGCACAAGCACTGGCTGCATTTCAGAGGAATGAAACCTGCTGGATGCCTGCACTCACAGAGGTAGTCTGGCTCTGGTATGGAGGTTCACAGTGAATTCAGGACATGCATGTGGGCACACTCAGGACTACAGGCAGGTGACTAACTCTGGGAGATGGGCACTTCTCTCTGGCATCTCCTGTGGGTGTGCCTGGCATACTCTGTGCTGTAAATCTTGGATTTTAGTACCTAAATTATATTAGGTACTTAATACCTAAATTTAATATCTAAATTTCTTAGTACCTCACCACCCCTCTGGTTTTATATGAGGTATAGTCATCGAGATCAGGTTTGTGAGTTGTGCTCCACAAAAAATGGCAAGAAGCTGGGTACAGCAAGGTCTGGCACTGTCAATCCTAAGGGTACCAAGAGGCATCCCTTCCCTATCCCACTGCACTGGCCTGTGAATGAATCCATCACTCCCCAGTCTTGGGTGGATGTCCACCCAACTGCTCAACAGTGCTCCCTCACCAGACAGGTCTGTGGCCACCTTTCAGCTGGCTGCATGGCCCAAACCAGCTGGGAACTTGGGCAGCTGGCAGAGACGCAGTCAGAGGGGATGTGGAGCAAATTTTTGGGTGTGGGTCTCCATAAATTGTTCAAACATGTTGGGCAAGAAGATTCTAGCTCAAAACCAGACAGACTTTTGGGAAGGACTGCAACACAGATCCTGCTTCCCTGTGTTTGGATCTAAATGTGATTTTACAAATGATTATTTATCTTGATTTTTGCTCATTTTTCTCACTTATTCTTTTAACTTTGAAAGAAGGATTGTTATCAAATAATTAATCTCATTATGCAGTTTTCTGATCTAAGTACTATAGTTTTAGCAGTAATCTGAACTGCCCTAATGCAAATTATAAGCACTGCAGATCTCAACATGAATACATAATGTGACTGTGAAACCACACTCAATCAAGCTCTTCTCTCAAAACACAGTCACTACAAACTAATTACTGACATTGGCTGAGAGCCATCATGCATATTCTGTATATCGCTACGATCTGGGCTTGTGTTTTTCTTAATTGTTTCTAATTCACTGATTTGTAGAGAAGCCAAAAGCAGATGTTGGAACAGACAAAGAGCATTACAAGTTGGAGCTTTTTTCTGCTTTATGTATTTTAAAGGAAAGTTTTCATACAGAAATCAGCCTGACCTAATTATTTTTTTGCGCTTCTATATGCAGCTTGAGCCATTCTAACAACACCTTAAAAATGACTCCCATAAATTCACTCTTCTCAGCCTGAAGTGACCTTTGTCAGGGGGAACATATGCTCACGGAGCAGAAGGAAACAGTCTGGGGAACTTATCTTCATGTTCAAACAAAAAGGCTCTTTGTTATCAGAGACAGAAGGATGCTGCTTTCCTACACCAACCTCAATACAAACATTGAGACTGGAGGTTCAAACAATACACTGGAAGTTGTATAACACTTGCAATTGACAGACAGTTTTATAAATTGTATGTGTAAATCCACCTATGGACAAGTATTTTTTATAAGCAGCCACGCAGTATCACTTCAGGGGATTTTTTTATGTACCGGGCAGTACTATTTGGTCTGTTTGAAGGGAAATGGATAGGCTGGTCAAGAGTATTTTTAGGAACTGGAAAATGTCATCTTTGGCAGGGATAACTTAGCAGTACACAGAGAGGCAGCAAACTTCATCACAGACTGGGAAAAGATCCCAGCCCTCCCGTCACGTTAGTGGCAGAAGTTTAACAAAGGCCTTTCAGAGGCCCCTTCAACACATCTCCTAAATCTGGTTCCCGTGTGCAAGGAGCAGAGAAGCTGTCTGGGGCACAGCAAGCAACTGCACAGGCCCACGTGCAGAGTGTATCTGCAAGTGCTTGAAATTGCATGCAAAACCTGATTCAAGTGAAAGCTTTTGCATAGTCACCCTTAATATAAGACATATGGTTTTCATTATGATGTGCATAAAACATTTTAAATCAGTTTGACATGTTTTCAACAGGCAAGGGAAAAACATTGGAAGGAGAAACATATCTGGGAGGTAACTGACGAAACAGCCCTGCAATCCCAGGATAAAAAGCAAAATTTGTTGTAAGCTAATCAAATATTTACTGTAACACACATGCTGAAATGATTACAAGAAACTAATAAAGTTCAAGTGCCATCTATTGAAAAGAACAGTAAAACCTTACCCAGTATACTATATAAATTGGTTGCATAAACTATATTTTTCACAGTAACAAATCCAAGGTNAAGCTGGGTACAGCAAGGTCTGGCACTGTCAATCCTAAGGGTACCAAGAGGCATCCCTTCCCTATCCCACTGCACTGGCCTGTGAATGAATCCATCACTCCCCAGTCTTGGGTGGATGTCCACCCAACTGCTCAACAGTGCTCCCTCACCAGACAGGTCTGTGGCCACCTTTCAGCTGGCTGCATGGCCCAAAACAGCTGGGAACTTGGGCAGCTGGCAGAGACGCAGTCAGAGGGGATGTGGAGCAAATTTTTGGGTGTGGGTCTCCATAAATTGTTCAAACATGTTGGGCAAGAAGATTCTAGCTCAAAACCAGACAGACTTTTGGGAAGGACTGCAACACAGATCCTGCTTCCCTGTGTTTGGATCTAAATGTGATTTTACAAATGATTATTTATCTTGATTTTTGCTCATTTTTCTCACTTATTCTTTTAACTTTGAAAGAAGGATTGTTATCAAATAATTAATCTCATTATGCAGTTTTCTGATCTAAGTACTATAGTTTTAGCAGTAATCTGAACTGCCCTAATGCAAATTATAAGCACTGCAGATCTCAACATGAATACATAATGTGACTTATGTATTCTGTGAAACCACACTCAATCAAGCTCTTCTCTCAAAACACAGTCACTACAAACTAATTACTGACATTGGCTGAGAGCCATCATGCATATTCTGTATATCGCTACGATCTGGGCTTGTGTTTTTCTTAATTGTTTCTAATTCACTGATTTGTAGAGAAGCCAAAAGCAGATGTTGGAACAGACAAAGAGCATTACAAGTTGGAGCTTTTTTCTGCTTTATGTATTTTAAAGGAAAGTTTTCATACAGAAATCAGCCTGACCTAATTATTTTTTTGCGCTTCTATATGCAGCTTGAGCCATTCTAACAACACCTTAAAAATGACTCCCATAAATTCACTCTTCTCAGCCTGAAGTGACCTTTGTCAGGGGGAACATATGCTCACGGAGCAGAAGGAAACAGTCTGGGGAACTTATCTTCATGTTCAAACAAAAAGGCTCTTTGTTATCAGAGACAGAAGGATGCTGCTTTCCTACACCAACCTCAATACAAACATTGAGACTGGAGGTTCAAACAATACACTGGAAGTTGTATAACACTTGCAATTGACAGACAGTTTTATAAATTGTATGTGTAAATCCACCTATGGACAAGTATTTTTTATAAGCAGCCACGCAGTATCACTTCAGGGGATTTTTTTATGTACCGGGCAGTACTATTTGGTCTGTTTGAAGGGAAATGGATAGGCTGGTCAAGAGTATTTTTAGGAACTGGAAAATGTCATCTTTGGCAGGGATAACTTAGCAGTACACAGAGAGGCAGCAAACTTCATCACAGACTGGGAAAAGATCCCAGCCCTCCCGTCACGTTAGTGGCAGAAGTTTAACAAAGGCCTTTCAGAGGCCCCTTCAACACATCTCCTAAATCTGGTTCCCGTGTGCAAGGAGCAGAGAAGCTGTCTGGGGCACAGCAAGCAACTGCACAGGCCCACGTGCAGAGTGTATCTGCAAGTGCTTGAAATTGCATGCAAAACCTGATTCAAGTGAAAGCTTTTGCATAGTCACCCTTAATATAAGACATATGGTTTTCATTATGATGTGCATAAAACATTTTAAATCAGTTTGACATGTTTTCAACAGGCAAGGGAAAAACATTGGAAGGAGAAACATATCTGGGAGGTAACTGACGAAACAGCCCTGCAATCCCAGGATAAAAAGCAAAATTTGTTGTAAGCTAATCAAATATTTACTGTAACACACATGCTGAAATGATTACAAGAAACTAATAAAGTTCAAGTGCCATCTATTGAAAAGAACAGTAAAACCTTACCCAGTATACTATATAAATTGGTTGCATAAACTATATTTTTCACAGTAACAAATCCAAGGTAGGTCTGAGGCCAATGCATTTCAAGTTATGACTGCCATAATTTGCTGCTTTTTTCACTCTTACTGTTAAGAAGCACAAATGACAGACAAGAAGCTTGTGCTTTTTCAGCTTATAAATCCTTGCAGGTTTGTGGTCGAGCTGTATTCCACCAACTCTAGCAAACAGACATAGCCTGCCCAGATTTCAAAAGCCAACAGCTTTCTATTGTTTACAGAATCTAAGAAAGGTGGAACACAGACCTGTAATGAAGTGCCTCAGCATGGAAGCAAGACAATGTGATACTAATAAAATATGAAACAACCTGGCAGAATTTTCATTTCTCTTAAATAGATTTTATGTAATGGTGTATATAAAATACATTATTATGAAGCAGGTTTGCTATTTTTTCATGCCACATTAAAGGCAGTACATTTCAGGCTCCTTGGGGAAGCGATGTCCACCTTGCAGTGGCTGGAGGCTGAATGTACAAAAGGAGGCTGGGTCTCCAGCTCCTCGGGGCAGTTAAGGGAACTTTGGAACTGGTGTTTTCCCTAGCTGTCATCTCAATTGGGAAACACCTCCCACCAGTCTCACTCAGCAAAGCTGCTCAGCTATGCCAAACTCTTGTTTCTGGGCATGCCTAGAAGCAGGTCAGCTTAAAAAGTGATAAACCATTTGATGCCTCTTTTGAAAGACCAGGGTGGGTGTTCCACACAAAACAAGCCCAAAGACAGCTCTTTTATGGTCTCTGCTTTACTGGGGAAAGAAAGGCTCCACCTGGGATTCTTAGGGTTCGCTTAAGGTTTAGCTTTGAACTGGGAGGAGGCCGCACATCATCCCCCCATCACACCTCCAGGAACATGGCATCCAGCAATAAGAACTTGATAAAGTGATTTCACCTGCTACATGGGTGAAATCCAAACAGGCCTGAATTTCCCACAGCTCCCACCTCCATCAGGAGACTCCACCCTGCTCACAACACAACTGAGAGAACTCTGCAATCTGAAGTTTTGCCTAAGTTGGGCAACTTCTCTCTAGTTGTTCTGGCTGCTGGATTTTATTTTATGAGTATTAATTGTGGTTTCTTCACTGGAACAGGGGCTGGACAGGCATTCTCCCTTTCTCCTAGGCTCTTCCCAAGCTCAGAATTGTTAACGTGAAGTGAGAACCAAAATAGAGTGAAGACATCTAAAGCACAGCTTCATGAGGATTTAGATATCCAGGCACATAAAAGCAAGTAAAATACTACTGCTTAAATAGGCCAGATTTTCAAAATGACACCACTATCTGCAAAGACCTGGTAAGTTGTTTCTGCTTGACCTTCCAGTGCTGAGCTCAGTCACCACCCACTCACTGATGTCTTTATACCACAGTGAAATCAAGTAAGTGAGATGTGCATGACTGAAATAAAGACATTACCATAGCTTTCCATTCCTATGCATAAATACAGATATAGAAACACAAGGAAAATATACACCTATCCACTCAATACTGCTCAAATAGTATTTGAAGTAATGACTCTGAGGGAAACAAATATTTTAGGTCATAACTTCGGTCACCAAAAAAAAAAACCAGATCAGAGAACACTAAAAATATTTATGATTTGAAGTCAAATATGGCCAGAAAAATAGAAAATCAGATTTTTCTACTTTCTGTTTGAAATGATGCTTTAATTATGAAAACTAACAAATGTCTTTCTTCTTTTAAAAATGGGGTGAAAACATAAAAAAAAATCCCAAAACATTCGAAATATTTTAGATTGAATATGGCCTTTGTTCAGTCTGAAACAAAGATTTTCTTTAATGTTTTGATTTGGCAGCAATCCCCAAATCAATTGTTTGCATAGCTCTGCTTTGAACATAGTAAGATGTCAGACAAAAAAGCAATAGGGGGATGAGAAGAAAAATAGAAAAGGAAATAATCTATCAATTCCTGAGTAAACACTGCTCAGAAAACACTTCAAATCCCACGATTCTCATTAAAAAGGCATTAATAACCTGGAGAAATTCCAAAAAAGGTCAACAATAATGATAACAGCATTACAGGGCACTGTTTATTAAGGGAGATTAAGGGAATGCAATTTGTGTATTCCAAGATAAAAATGCACTCTGACAACAGTTTATCATGGGAGGAGGAATACAGCTGGAAAACTGTAAAGAAAACTATGTAACAGTAACACAGGGCTGTGATGCATGTTATTTCATGAAAAATTACTTGAAATAAAAACTCATGGTGAGTGGGAGTTGTGCATAGTAAAATGTATCTGGAGTAGGTTCAGAATACTTTAACCAGGGAATCAGGAAGCTATTTTAAACATTGGCATAAATCATACAGATTGTAATTTAAAAGCAAAGGACAAAAAATAATTCCTAAGGGAAGATTCATAATGGGCTCTTTCGTATGCACAGTATTTCGTTCGGTGAAGATGAAACCCAGAGAAAGCAACCAGAAGGCACAGAAAATTCACTGCAGTAAATACACAAATTGCAAGGCACGTTCTATGTTAACCTTACACACATCTTAAGACAAATACTTAAGAGTGTGCAGTGTGTATAGCATCGGTTTCTCCTTTCTGGCTCAAATTCCGGTCTGTATTAGCAGAGGAGAAAAAACCCAAACAAACCTGCTTGAATATACAAAAAGAATTTTATTGTTTTTACTAAAGATCACAGCTATTGCCATCTTCAATACCTACCTCTAAACCCCAGGGCCCTTCCTATGCCAGGTCCCCAGCTGTCTTTTCCTAATGCAGGAGCACGTCCCGACAAGCCCCAGAAGACCTTCATTTCTATCAAAAGGCATTTTGAGATGTATTGTGTGGCAGGGATCTCATCCTGTGCAGCATCCCAGGCACTCCCTGCAGAAGCCCCACGTCCATGTCCCCTACTCAGAGCAGTGGCTGTCTCATGGTAAGGGTAAGCTCGAGGCCGCAGGCATCCTCAGGTCACAACCTCCCTGTAACAGTGGCTGTCCCATTTTCTGTGTGGCTGGAGCAGCATCAGTACAATTAATGGGCCAGGGAGAGAGCGTTACTGTGCGCCTGCTGGGAACTCAGCTTCGAACCCCCAGAAAAAGAGTAACTAAATAAAGTGGAACAGCTTCCCTGGGAGCAGACACCCTGCATCCCCTCAGCCCGCCTGGCCGCTCTGTATTGGAGCACTCCTTTGTGCTTAAGTCTGTCCCCCAAAAGACACTCAGAGAGATCTAAATCTAAGTTTCTTTTTCCTTTACTAAACTAAGCAACAAGGACATTGTTTTATTTATTTCTTTTATTTTTTATAAAGAAGGAGGTCTGTAACTGCAGATTTTTGCCCAAGGCCCTGAATTGCAGGTGGCCTGTGCCACCAGCCCAGAGCCGGGCAGCTCACTATGTAGGGCAGGTGGGACTCAGGCTTTCAGCTTTCACCTGACGATTTCTTGTTCAGAACTTGCTAGCTTCCTTTTTGGATCCTCTATTTTTGCTGTGACATTTGGGCACTTGCTGCAGCCTAAGAGTCTTCTGAACAAATCTCTTGAGACGCCACAGCCCACCCACTAATTGCCTATGTCTCTACTATGCAACATCTAAAATAATATTTTAGAAGGGGTTGGATTATAAAATTTGTGACACAGAATTAAAAGATTGTTTTTTTACGCCACTTTAACAGTAGTTGGAAGATTTGTGTAAAATACTATGAAACGCTTCAAAGTTGAAGCACTACTTGTAGCTTCTATTTTGTTTATTCATGTTTATAAGAAATATTTGGCTATTTGAACATGTTTTCCACATCAATTCAAGCAAATTTGTTTAAAGTAAAAGTTTAAATCTAAAACATATATAAATCTAAACTAAAAAAATATTTCTATGCTGGTAATTTTTACCTACCTTTCTAACCATCTTTTGCTTAAAATATTTATATTCTGTTTATATTCCAGTATTATTTTTCAGAGGTTACAGAGCACTTATTTCACTCCAAATCTAAACTAGTTAGCTTTAGGACTTCAGTTAGTCCTAAAAATATTTAATTTCTGTGAATCCATAGCGCAAAATGGAATTCAGAATCTCCCTGTGCAATGCTAGGCAGCTTGGGCAGCAGTCCTCACAAAAAGGACAAATGGAAGAGTGCCTAAGCTTATCAGGGATGAACAGATGCTTTAGGACTTCAGAATTAGAGGATCGAAGGATGATGAGAGGACTTGAAGGTCGATGTGTGCTCTTCACGCACAAACTTTTTTCCCACAATTGAATGTCTAAGAATGACTTCCCTTTCCATGAAAAAAACAAGGAAAAAAGGAGAAAGAAAAGCCACAGAGACTGAGGTTGCCTTCAGTAAGAGCCAACAGCAGAAGTGCCAGAGGCCTGATGAGGACACAGGAGATGTGGGAGGATTCACCTGACTAAACGTGGAAGTCTCCCGTGTCTGAGCTAACCTCAGTCCCATTCTCAATCGACATAACCAGTGAATCCTAATGTTAATGCTTTAATATTTGGTCAGACAGATCACACACCAGATCCACCAGATACATTCGTTCTACCTCCTTTAAAACAAAATAGGACTTTAGTGCACTCATGCAGGCAGAGATAATTAATCGTTACACTACAAATTGGGAATTGAGGTCAGATAAATTAGAGGCCATCTCTGCTGTATTCAGCTTGGATGAAGACCATGAATTCACATGTCCCTCACCTCCAAAACAGCTCCTGTAGCCCCTTGAAGGGAAATGGCAGGTTCACCTGTTAAAGCTGTTCCATATCCTTTGAGCAATGGGACCAGTCACTCAGACCACAGAGAGTCAGACCCCGTCTGCAAACCACAGCTACTGAAGGTTCTCTAAGGAGACAATTAGATTCAAATTTCACACCTTCTGAATCACAAAAGGTGAGGGGTTTATGCCAGACAGAGGAGCTCCAACCAGCAGGATCTACTGGCTGTGCTGGGTCTGTTGACCCAACCAGAAGGAAATACTCAAAGCAGCCTTAAGAATGCGGATATCCCAGAGTACGTGGGGGAGGCTGGGCTTTGGAAATGCCAGACCCTCAGCAGTACCACCCCCACCATCATTCCCCAAACCTCAAAGGCTGGCCATCTTGCAGACCTTACTGACTGCTACAAGCACCAAACCTCTGCAGGGTGATGCCCCTCTGGACTCAGCTCCAGGACACAAGCTCTGAGGATGGCATGGGCAGGAACCCAGAAACAGTGTCCTTGCTCCTGGAGGGTGAGATGTGCACGTGCATCCCCCCCAGAGCACACCCTGCTCCTCTGGGACCGCAGAACTGAGGCCTTAATAACTCCCTGTGCTGGCAGGTCAGGCAACCAAATCTATACAGCTCCATAGCAACAGACACGACATGAAAACAGTAAAATATGCAGGAGGACTCAGTGCATACAGAATTATTATCCAGAAACATTTTTTATTTAGAAAATCAGCAGCAGCTATTTTGTGTGGGTGCAAAATGAAAGGTGAAGAGAAAGAAGAAAAGCAAAAGGAACTGAGGAAAAGAAACAGGGTCAAAAACTGCCACAACTGTATTTGTTAGATTCTGTATTAGAGAAGATGTCAGAAACTTTAGTGTCACAAATGAAATTATGAAATACACATATAAGAAAGGGAGAAGAGCGTGATTGAAACTGTATAGGAAACAAATGTTGCATACAGTTGGATTTGAATGTCAGGATGGTTCTACTAGCTGCTATCAGATGTGGGATAGAAATGAAGCATTCAAAGCATGTGCTTACATCTGACAAAGATGCATCCTCCCTTTTTACTGACAAGGTGATGTTTGAAAAAAAAGATTAAAAGTTTTCCAGAAGCACAAGTAATTGACCACTGTGTATCTGCTCTTTGCCAAATATCGTGTGGCTTAAGGATCTAATGCTCAAGTTAAATCCCTCCTCATCTGGTTTAAGTTACTTAGTTAAAGTTACTGGGCTTTTGCTCTTCCTCTTTTCAGTTTCAAGCTCCTCTGCACCTGTCAAAGAATCTATGCTCTACACTTATCAATAAACATGGTTAGATCAAGAGATTCCTTGTTATTAATTCAAGTAATTTAAGGGGAGAACTAATGGTCAGTCATAGACAAGATGTTCCAGCATTTGGTATCAACTCAATTCACTTGCTCCATCTTCAGAACCCTTTTTTTTTGTTCTATGATCAATTATTTAAAGTATACTGAACATAGTGTAGCTCATTTCCTAATTTCAGCATTTTTATGCATGTAACACCAACCACATATCTAAGTAATTGAATTTTCCTAGGAATGGAAGCATGAATTTCCCAACTTCACCTCTCAAGTATGGTTATCACTGGTTGCAAGATGGGAACATAGTGTTTACTGATTAAATACTGCATTTGTAACCGGGTTAAATGTTCTGTGACACAACCTTGTTCTTAATTATCCCTCCCCCAAGAAAAGGGGCAGTCTTGGAATGTGGGTCATGAAGTCCTGTTAAATAAGTTACAGCAAAAAGACAGACACCAGTCTTCTTAGGGTAAAACATGTCTTTCTAATGTTTTATCAAACTTTCTAAGATTAAGTCAAAGTCCTATCATTACAAAATGATGCAATCAGAAATAAGTTCTTGGCTGTGAAATAAATTTCCAGAATTACCTCTAAGACAATCCTCTCACAGAACTTACACACCAACTCATGTTTTTCAAGTAAAGCACATACCCACACATACATCACAGTCAGATACTGTTATTCCCACACTGTCATACTGAAATGAGGGAGTGAGTTGACAAAAGACCTGTAAAATAATACAGCTGGATGTCAGGAATATAACATAAATCAGAGCCTTATGTTTTGTTTTTAAAATAACCAGAGTGACTGCCTTTAGAATACAGACACATATGGAAGTAAAGCAGCAATATGGATTAATTTATCTGCTAATTTTATACTAATGGATTAACTAGTCTCTACTCGTTGCTTTCACAGGGGACTCCCAGAAGGAAATTCCTGGATATTTAGTGTCCTGGGAATCTAATCCTCGCACACCAGACAATTAAAAAAAGAATAAAAAAACCCCAAACTTCAGGAAGGGTATTATGTTGTAACAACTAGACATTTTTAACAGATAAAACATATTTTGCAGCTAAAACTTGGATTTCTTCTCTGATCTGTTTGGCTTATTAAGCTCTAATCTTAGTATTTCCAATTGTCTAGGGTAATTTCCCTTGCCTCCCTTTTGATCACTATCAGCTCCAACACTGACTAAAAAAGCACCTGCACATATGGAATACTCACAACCAAGTAAGGGCAATACATTCTGCTCCACCTGTCTCTCCTGAAACTCCTTATAGTCCTAAAGCCTTCAAGGATTAATCTGTTCAGACTGGGACACCCTACCCCAAGGCTCATTTATCATGATTTAATAAATTCACCAGGAAAAAGTAAGGAACACATGTTGAGTACAAGATTACTTACTTTGCCTTGAAGTTAAATGACATTTTTAGTTAAATAGTGATTGTTAAAAGACTTATTTTTTTAATATACTTTTATTTTTATGAACTTAAGTGGTCAAGAAAGGGCAGGAAAAACACAACTTGTGCCTAGCAACTACTTAACTACAGATCAGGCCAATGCACTGTTTAAAGGAAAAAAAAGTCCAGCAACACAGGATTACAGAATCACTGGGAGGTAGAAGAGACCTTTGGAGACACCCTAGGTCCAATTCCCCTCTCAAGCAAGTCTAGCTGGAACAGGCTGCCCAGGACCGTATCCATTTGAGTTTTGATTACATCCCTGGATGGAGATTCCACAACTTCACCAGGCAACATGTACCAGTGTCTGACCACTGTCTGACAAAAAAACCTGTTTTCTTGTCTCCAGATGGAATTTAATGTTTTCAATTTGTGCTCATTGCCTACTGTCCAACAAATGTAGGTATTCTGTGTGGTGAAAGCCTCTGAGGTCTTCCCATTAATCTGAGCAGAAAAAAGTTTTAATGTCCAAACTCCCAGTGATGATCCTTCTTGAAACATAATCCACAGCAGTTCAATTACACTGAAATCCAAAATATTGCTATTTTAGCCAGATTCAGTAATAAATGGCCAGGTGTTTTATTAGCAATGAAAAAAAAAGAAAAACAAACAAATCACTTTTCTGCATAGTCTTCTGCTACCTGGAATGTTTTTTACTGTACCAAGATGTGAATGACAGCCAGCCAGTCCTTACAAGGTTTGGGAGCTGACCCTAATTGGAGCTCACCTAGGGCTCCTTTTGTGCAGTGGTGTTTACACCTCTACTCTGCAGGATCCTGAAGGTGCTAAAAGGGCTGGGACAGCCTTAATGTTTATTCTTAGGTCTTAATAATTTCATGTGAAAGTTCAGCAATTCCATGGGCTCTAAGAAACAGCTCCAACAGCAAACATTCAGCACACTATCCCAAGTGTGCCTATAACACCAAAAGCAAGAAGACCAGAACTTTATAGAAATGCTGAACAGAACTGACCAGATGCCCTTCTCAAATTCTGATGCTCACAGAGATTTAAATATGTCTGTGTTAGTTTAAACATGCAAGACTTTTAAAAGTTATTGACCAGAACTTCTGCTAAAGATTCTCTTCTTTATTCATGTCTTTGAAAGTTTATCAGTCCTTTGCAGCTTGCAGAGGCAGATTTTGAGTCCTTTCAGTAAGCATTCTAATGGAAGTCAAAAAAGAAGATGACACAATTCTCAAAGGAAGCAAAAAATTCCCACGGTTCTCAACAGGATGTGGACATGAACTCCAGGAATTCAGCGGGGATTCTTCTAGGAGGACTATGCAAGAATGTGAACATGTAGAAGTGGTTATGGTCTTGCTTATTCAATTACAAAAACTGAAGGATTCAGCATAGCATCTTGATACAAAACTAAGACCAACGTTAATTAAGTCCTTTTGTGCCTTTTTTTGAGGGCATTTTCTGCAACACATTTTGTATTGCTTTAAATTTTGTATAAATGAATCACATCTAAAAGAAGGACCAACTTCTAAAATCCAGAAATTAAAAGGCTTGTAACTATCTCTGAGAGTGGATGTTCTATTATCTTCCTTAATGTTCCTGCCCTCTTCATCCTTCCCTGGGAAAGCAGGCACAGGCTTTAAGCCAAATTCACTTCTACACTGCTGTGATTCAGATTTAATGCACAATAAAAACCATTTTCATCTCTCTCAAATGAATAATTTCTCCATGGTTATAAATATTTCAGAGGTTTAGCAAGAGCATTCCAGGATTATGTATGGTTCTCTATGCAAACTACACAAAATATGAATGATAGCCAAATCTATTTCGTTAATACTTCAAGAGGTGAAGATGGCTTAGACTCATATAACAAGGCCTTAGGCTGCTAGAGAAAAAAAAAGAGCTATGTGCATTTTGTCTTTTTAAGTAAGTACAGAAAAGAAAGATGAAGTGATGTTACTAGAGAAGTAGAAAAGTATCAGAGCTTGGGAACAGCCTAAAAACATCTCAGGGTTCATTCTCAGTGCTATCCCTTTCTGACATTTCCTGAATTATCTAAATATTTGTTTAAGTGTTTCTTCTGAGATTCAGCATGTTCCAAGAAAATAATTCTGGAAACAGATTTTCAGCAAAATGACAGGAATTTTGAAGGTGCATAGTGATTCATGTACTTGTGTAAAAAAATGTAGTGCAGGACATGGTAAAAAGTTGTGGTAGGTTGGTTTTTTGTCTCTCATATCTGACTCCTGCTATTGTGGTCATTTTCACAAGCCATTTCAGATAAATACTGAGTAGATATAATCTCTATAAATCAGGAAGGGCTTTTGGTAAAGAGAAAATTACATGCAATCTCTTTTATGTATGACAAGGACATATTGCTGTTATTCTGCGCCATATCCCACTTCCCTTCTTTTCATCCCCTATTACTCCTTGTGTGTTTTGCTACATGGTGATGCCTCCTCTTTGCACAATGGCTACATCTTCTCAACTGAGTCACCAGAAATTCATGTGCAAGTAGGTCATGGGGAAGAGACTGGGTCCACCTGAAGCCAAGGAACGAGGTAGCAAAGGAAGAAAACCACATTAAACCTGTGGCCAACACTGAGGAAAATAAACCCCAGCTGTCCCGTGGCGTCCATGTCTGAAATGTCCCTCATTTGTGTCAGCTCTCACACTGCCTATGATGTCATTTTCAACAGCTTTCCACTGAAAAGGCATGAGATATTTGGCAGAAGGAACTTAGAAGTACTGTGCAAAACAGACCCAGTTTCCGATTACTGCAAAAGGCTAATAACTTCATATTATAAGGCAATTTAAGTGTAAAATTGAAAACACTGAAGTAATTTATTGAAAAAGGTGCATAACTCTTCTCCATGAGTACAGGACTCTTCATTAGAAAAAACCTTTTGCATTCATTATTCATATTTTGCTAAGGACCATTCATATTCACAAACAAAATGGTTGTGATAGCCACAGCTGCAGATTTGACTGTCATATACCACATTCACTGCAAACCTTGTAAAAAATACTACCTATCACCCACTATGCACAGCAGTGGGAGACTGGGAACACTCAAGTAACATGGTGCTATGAAATGAGCCAGAGAACTTGCAGGGATAGTGGTAAGTCAGACTTAATGAGCCCTTCCAATGATCAAGCCAGTGAAGAGATTTTTGCAACTGATTCTCTACTGTTTCTGGATTAAGCACAGTGATGGCAAATCTGAGCTGGCTTTTCATGAAAGTATCTAAATTGCTTCCAGAGGTAAAATAACTCTGGAAACAATATAGACAGGAGGTACCTGAGCTCATAAACCTTGTCAGTTCTGCAGCTGGCTCTGTACAGGGCCAATTCTTTCTCCATGATTAATTAAATAGCAGCACAAATACCCTGACCATCTGTAATCGAGAGCTGCCTGTACACGAATCAAATGATATAAAGTATTTTATATCTACTCACTAAAATTACAGGAACCAATGGCACACCTGGGTATTTACTCTTGGATGTGCAACAGGTAGGTGCTGATTTAGCTAGTGGTCTGGGATGGCCCAGAGACTCTGGAGACACACTCTTGATCCAGCCACTGCAGTACAGCCCCAAACTGCCCAAGTCCCACACACAGGCTGCCTGTCCTCTTGCCTTGGTCTGACATCTTGTATCCCCAGAGTTATCAGAGCCTGGCAGCACAAACTTTAGGCAGGATCCAACAGGAAATCTAAGGACATCACAAGACTTTCTTCTCATATTAAGAGTCATTTATCTTTGGGCAGTGAAATATGAGTGCAATTACTATGAAACAGAAAAAAATCCATTTCAGTTATTTGACATCACCATCAAGCCTCATAAAAGGAAGTGAAGGTGTCAGTTAATTCTATTTCCATGAAAAAGACATTAACAATAGTGTTTTCGTATCTTTCAGGAGGCTCCACAGAAAGAAGCCAACTATTTTATTAACTATCACCATTAGTGGTATCACAGGTGGCACAACACGGTGTGTGGACGCCTGTAAATATACCAGTCAATTAGAAAGTGTAATTAAGGAAATGAAAGGAATTCTACTCACCAGGCTTTACAAGGCTTGTCTTTGTCTCCTTCTTATATCGAGCCAGCTGTGTATTCCCTTCACTCATTGACCCCGGACTGAATTTCTTCCTGGAGAAGTCTCCATCGCTACCAGTGCAAAAACTGATTGGACTGTTTCCAGCATCAGGAGTCTTAACTGGAGATACTGACTGGCTACTAGGACAGCCAGTGTCATCTGAAGAGAAAAGGGAAAACATCAACATTTCTAACCAATAATCATATGAAGTTAGCAGAACAAAAGTGTTTGATCTACAACTCTTTACAGTAAGTGATATGTACTACCTTGGCTCTGAAACCTGCTAAGAAGCTATTTGTTTCACCCATTTTGCAAAGAATTCTTGAATACCATATGGCAGGCTAAAAGGGCAAGTACTTGTTTTGCTCAGTCTGACAAAATACAAAATCTGGGGCTATATAATGAAAATTCCTGTCTAAGATGAATTCCTTTAGCAAGGTTAAGGAATACTGCAGCATGAAGATACAGGAGAGACAGAAATGTTGTGTAGTGCACACTGGCCGCAGAGCGAGCATGGGCCACATGCTCTCCTTCAAGAAATGTTCACATTCTGAACAACAAGAGAACCTACAGCCCACATGCACATACTCAGGAATTTAATTTATCTGGAATTAATACAGGTTCCTCAAAATTGTCTCTTCTTTAAAAGCAACCATGATCATAGAACTCTTCCATTCTTGACAAGTGGCTGTGAGGTACCTGGCTCTGAAGAGAGCAGGTTATACACAAAATGCTTTTGTTTTAAGCTGAATTCCTCTGAGGGCACACCAGCTACTCCAGGGCATCAATAGCCACCTTGGGAACACTTGAGGCTCCCTACCTCCAGGGATACAAACACTCTAGCTCTTAACATGAATGCAAAGTAAGAAGTCTGATTTTAAATAAAATCCACATATCAAACCCCCACTTCATCTAATCACGTCCCATGTAATCTGGAGTAATTGCAGCTCCCCTAAAAGTATTGGTGGTTTAATTGATACACAACAAAACCAAACACACTACTCTGACTCTCCTGGAGAAATCTAATTGTTCTTTCCCAGGACATAATGATGCCATCTAAAAGATGCAATTGCACTCTTCTCATGATGCATTATCTTTACCTAACATGAAACCCAAAGAAATAGCTGCAACTGAGCCAAATAATTTGCATGACCGTTTTGCACTTACCTCTTCCACCCTGTTCATAATGTAGGTCAAGTCTCATTTTGCACTGAGCTTTGCATGGGCATATTTATTTAAAAGTCAGTGTATGACTGTGCATTTATGAGGCAGAAGGGACACTCCATATCTATCTAACACCTTTCTGCCTGCCTCCCCTCTGCAGGAAAGAACAGCTTTTGCTTTTCTTAGCTATTGCTCCCTCAATACAGTGGAATGCTCCCTTCATCCTTTCATGTGATCCAGCTTTCCTTCATGCCTGGCCAGTTCTGCTTTCACTCACCTATTCCAATATGTTGCTTCTCATTTCTCCATGGCCTGCCTTCAGTCCTGAGCAAGGTACCCACAGATGCTGACTGTCCAGAGCAAGCTGTATGCATCAGGCTGTAGGAGCAGCCAGCAGCCTGAGGTGTTGCATCCCAGGCCTCTGCCAAGTGCCAGGCACGATGCCAAGCCAAGGGGCAACCCAGCTGCTGCCAGGAACACCTCCCAGGGCACCAAGGCCAGTAACAGTGCAAAGCACCTAAGGCAGCTTAATCATATTTAATTCTTTCAAGTCATCCCAATTAAGCCAAAAAGCATCTTTTTTTGCCATCTTGCTGCTACCTTCTGCAACTCAGAATTAGTCCCTAGCAAAATCCCAGAAAAGACGAAACTGCCAATAAGCTTTTCAGCCTGTCCGCACATTCATCCTGACTAAAGCAGGATTGCTGCCCACATGACTTCAGTTTACTTTTTATCTTTTCCATTCCTGTCTACATCACAATATAACTCAACACAAAGAAGAGAGAAGGTGGCCATTTCCTCCCAGATCAGCATCCATTTCCCTCTCTCCGACATTTAGAGTCTCTTCTGCAGGCTGCGTGAAAGTTACCTGCAGGACAGTCGATCAGCACCTCTGAGAGAGCTTCGGAACTGCATTTAAACAGCTCCTTTAGCCATGTCCAAAGCATGTCCTCTCTTTAGGAGCACACAAACATTTATAATCAAATATATTAAGAAATAAGTGACAGCTTGTGCAGTTTGTTTCTAATTACAACTTTTCCACTTAGATGTTTCTCTATGTGGCATTAGTCTCCAAACTTTATGTTAGAACAAAACCAATAAAAAATCCCCAAACAAAAAGCCCCTCAAAACAAAAAACCAAAACCAAGCAAACCCATCTTCCAAAACCTCCCCACCAAATCCACAAGAAACTATTTACCTCATCTCTCCACCAATAAAGTTACTGCAGTACCTCCACAGGTTCTGCAGACCTCACAGATCTGTTTTATAGGGAAGACTTAATCTAGAAGTAGCTCCCAAAGCTATAGAGATGCAGCCTGGAAGAACCACAGGGGCTGATAAAACTTTAAACAATGAAAGAACTACAGTGTTAAAAATTGGGACATTAAAAGCCACAAATGTGTAAAACCAACTGCAGTTAGGAAATAAGGTAGCTAAGGAATGCATACTAAAAGAACATAAAAAATGTTTTATTTTCCAGCTCCCCAACACTGCTTGTGACACCACACTGGTGACACGGTACCATCAGATTATGTAATATCTACATATCCTTGTTTTACTGTTAAGAACTTTAGCTTTCATTGCAATAGGGCATTTTTTAAAAGAACAAATGAGCCTGGCACAAAGAATAGCTCTTCTCTACTCATACCCCTTGTAGCCATTAGATACACCAATAACCAGGTGAGCACTCTCACTCCAGCTGCAGTAAATGAATGATTTTATTGTACTCCCTCTTCTCTGTTCATGTGTTATTTTTTATGTAATGTACAACTTCTAATCCTTCTACTACTATTATCCAGAAACATGAACAAAATTATAAATTTTCCAGAACTAGGGCAAGCTGTAGAGAAAGATTTTTCTGTGTCAGCCCTTTGAATAATCAAAATGTTTACTACCACAGAATGAAGAGCTGCCAATGAAACACTGGTGCTCACCACCAAAGCAAACAAAGCTGTGCTGTACACTGGGGGGATGCACCTGATCCACAGCTCACCCTCTTGGCACAATGAAAAGTCCTGGTGAAGAGTGAGGTGCTCTCCAGCTGCTTAGTGCCAGCCAAATTGCCTGCACCTACCTGCATCTTTCCTGCTGTTGAAACCGTAACGGGCTATTTATTTGTATTTAATACTGTAGGTTAACTCCCCAGAGGAGAGCAGCCAACTTCCCTGTGGACCCTGACATGGAGCTGATTCCCCCTCCATCTCCAGACAGCCTGACCACCCTCGCTGCTCACTGCTGCAGCGACTGCTCTGCTCCTCACCTGCAAGCAGAACGATGTGACTGCAGCATGGTGCGTTCACTATTTCCCCCAGACCTGTGCCTCCTCCTAAACGCTGCTGGCAACTCTGATGGAAGGAAGTGAAGACCTCCACCTGTCTAGAAGTGGGCCAGGATAAGGAATCTCTCTCAAAAAAGTGGGTAACAGGAGCAGATGAACCCACAGTGCAATTCACTGTCTGCTGAAGATACGATGTGCATATAGTTTTCAGCAAGGTCAGTTAAGGATTCAACCCTGTAACTTGACAGGAGTTTTGCCCCTGTAAAGACTTCAGGTCCAGACTTCTCAGGAATACAGGCAGACCTCATTTACCTTCTCAGGCACATCAGCATCAGGAAGACAAAAAAGAGGAAGCTGGCTTTGAAAGCCTGTACTTCTGATCTTGCCTGAATTTACTTGCACAAGAGGGAAAATCACATGAATTTGTAACACACGCCTTCCACTGCTGTCTTTCGTAGTGTCTTTTTTTTCACAGGGGCCTCCTAGGAGCATTCTGGGAATAGGCCTTTCCTTTGAACATCAGCTGGATTTCATCATTTGAAATTCTGTGTCCAAGCCCTCTCCCAGATCAGACATGCCTGCCAAGTTTCAAAACCAAGCATGGGATAGTGTCTCCTCAAACAAACCATCAGGAAAGCTGCTCAGAGCATTCTGACATTTGCATGCCCTGACTAACTTTTAAATAGTAAAGTCAAAATATAAACAACAGTGTGTAAGATAATAATATTCTTAACAATTGACAAAAATACTTGTTCTTGTATACTTTTAGGCTGTTGTTGAGATGTGATGATTTTCTCAGAACAGATACTTTAGAAGGTTCATTAGAATATGTCTTAAAACCTTCTTTAAAAAAATACTGCTTTTTCCTAAAGGCTTCAAAAAACATTGAATATACAACCTCCTTATATAACACATATAAATAATTAATTATGCTCTTGCTGAGGAAGCAGTGACTTCTTTTTATTTTCACTCCTAGCTGCCAAATTGAGTTAGGCACTCCTGTGACACTGAACTGTCCAGCTCCTGCCTGATCCCCATTTCACTGTCCAACATTCATCTCCTCCTAAGGTTTCCTTGACCAGTGTTCAGGCTGTACATACTCTGAATTTCCACCAAGAAATGTGGATTCTTGAATTAAACACTGGCTCTAAGGAAATTTTAAACGTTCCGTGTACCATGACAAAACAATTTCCCGGTTTTTACCCAATGGTTACGTTTCCATTCATCCCAAGATCTGTTAGTCTAGGTAGCCACAGCTCAGCCAGGATGGTGCACTGCAAGCTGGCTATTGGCAGTGAGGGTACCACAAAGGGTGTCTCAGAATTTTTCGGGGTAATCTCCCAGTCTGCTTGTCTGCCTCACCTTTTTTGAACCCCAGTTTTTTAACTGTTTTGGTCTTCTTTTTATGCCTAGCCTTGTAGCACAGGGGTGCCTATGCAATTATGAAAGTTGCTGACAGACACCAAAGGGAATATAACACCTACCTTCCACCTGGAAGGCTCTTTCTGTATTAAACTCAGAGAAAGAGGCTCCTCTGGAGGGTGAGTCGGAGTAACAGCCCCATTCAGGCTAAATCATCCCAGTGCTCTGAGTCACTGCCTGGAGGATCTCAGCTCTCTCCATGGTCTAACACAACCACTGCTCTGACCTGGGCACCTGAACCAGTGAGGTGTAAGGGCTCAGTGCCCAGGCAGAAAAAACTGGTAATGGGAGATTCTCAGTGTCATTCTGGAACAACTGGGAAACACAGTAAAAGCAGCAGACAAAACATAATAGTATAAAATTAGTAATACACATAGAAAGGCAGAGGTAGGAGCACTTCACATCCACACCATGAGGGTCTCAACTGACATAAATCCTACCTCATGCCTCTGGAGGCACCCTCACCTTCCCAGCAACCACTGAGGAAGCACAGCCTAAGGTAAGAAGTGTGAATATTCTCCTCAGCTCCTGAGTGTGCTAAAACTTTTCATTTTTACCAAGGCCATTCCAGTAGGTGATTGTATGTACCCTGTAAGTTTAATAATTTGCTAGTAACAATGTGTCGCTTACAAAATCACACAGATTGTGGAAAAAAATATTTATTAACTTCACTAAAAGTAAAATCCTAAATATGTTACTAGTTTTGGTCCTTCTGATCAATTTGAAACTCATTTCTTAACTGTTTTTATGACCTGTTTGGCTAGCTTTTAAGAAAATTTCTCAGGATATCATGTCCTTGTGAAGCAAGTGTCTTACCAAAAGTCAAACCTAGTAAAGCAGAGCCAAAGCACAAGGAAAACTACAGCAGGGTCAGGAAAAGAGAGGAGGCCTACTTATGCAGAATCCTCCTATGCAAATAATTTCCACATTTAATCTCTGTGTCTCTGCAGGCAGAACTTGAATTAACTATGCTCCATTTTGCTTGTGAACAAAGGCTGGCTAGCAGCTCCATCACTCCCTGAGGTCACCTGCAGAGGCTGTGCAAACTCCTGTCCTTGAAGGGTTTCTAGACTCCCACAGACAAATACATGGCTCCTGGGATGTGCTGGGAACAGTCCACCTTCAAAAAGGAGGCTGGATGCAATGACCTCCACAGATCCCTACAACCTAAATGCTTTTCCTTTTGTTAGACATTCCACAGCTGGAAAACACCCTGCTATTCACAGTCCATCTTTCAAGCTGGAGCTTTTGACTCCATGTTCTAGTCTTATGTTCTTGACTTTATGTTCGAGTCATAAAATCTAACCCAGTTAAATCGAGACTAAACATCTTAGACTGGCTGCTGATGATCATTAATGTACAGGCAACTTTTACAGCTGTTGCTCACCAGCCCCTTTGACCTCGCCTCTGTCACACCCACAGGCTGACCACTAATGGCCACTGCTGAAAATTTGTATGAGAGCTGCTCGCTGACTTTGATAAGAGGCCCTCTCTACTCAGTCACAGCATGGCAGGACTGCTGACAGGCTGAGATTATATAGCAGAGGGCAGAGGAAGGCAAAAAAAGATGGACTGACCTGCTCCTAAGCTTGGGCATCTTTTGCAATGCAGGATTTCACATAAACATGTCTTTAAAGGTATCTGCTCTTGATGTCTGACTGTACAATTGCTAAGTCATACTGAAGTAGCTAATTTTAATTGATTTTGGCAGCAAATCTACTCTTTCTACTTGAACATTTCACTAATAGGACAGACAGGAGCTCTGTCAAAACATCTGAAAAAAGAGGACTATGTAATTGTGGCTTACTGGCTTTGTCATTACATTTATAGCCCCGCTAATGGTGTATTACAGAAGAGAAGCGTAAGGGCTTACTAGTAAAAATATCAGTAAAAATAGTACTGTTACTAGGAGAGTACTGTGGTCAGGAATAACACAGCTCCCTGAGTTCATTATCACATCACAGAAAACATCTGGGCAAGCCATTTAAGATGATAAAGGACTGAAAAATCTATTTGAAAATTTTATAGAAAAGTTTTAAAAGTAAGGACAGGAAAGAGTTTAAAAAAGAGACTAAGAAGAGTCTTTTCTCTTTGATATGGGTTTAAGCACTTTAGTAGATCTCATTAATCTTTTCTGGACAACAGGTGGAAGTGGAACCACTGCTGCTAGCTCTGGTGGGAAAGCACTGACTACATCCAGTATAAGAAATATTATCTGCTTAACATTAACATTAAGGGAAATGTATGTGTATATATAGATGGGTTTCTTTGTGGTTTTATGTGGTTTATTCCATTATGCAGCAAAGAAAGAAATCAAGAATTATTTTTTCCAGTTTTGAAGGTACCATTTTTGGCAATAAAAATCTTCAACAGACCACAAAGAAATTTGTACCTATTCCTCAAATGGTACAACACATACTTGTTTGGTCGCATACAGGAGCTCTGCCTCCCTGGCTAACAGGAAATAACTGTGACCCTCACAGCTTCAACATCATCTCATAAGGTTGCACTGCTCACCTTCCCATGGAAGGAAATTACATATATTCCATCCATTCTTGTTTTATGCATATTTTTCTTCTCTCTTTTCTTTTAACTTCTCTCAAGCCCGGAGGGGCTCTTAGCAGTACCACAGAATCTAGTCACATACACATCAAAACACTGTTCCAAAATTTCATGGATATATACTAATCCTATAAATGTAGGGCTAAAATATGTAATGTTGAATTTCTCTTAAAACATCAAGATCCTCTTTTAACACAAAGTAAATCCAAGACATCTGATTTAAGTTTCATTACTGCTACAAGTTGTGATTTTCTTCAGCGTGCACGACGATATTCAACTCAATAGAAAGTTCCATGAAAAGCACTGTAAAAAAAAGTATTGGATTATGCACTTGTGGTGAAGAAAATACATGATGTTATTTAAAATTCAGCCCATAGTACACAAGAAGCTACAATTAAAACAGCAGTAGGAAGGCTGAGGTGTAGTAGAAAGGGTGGCTATTACCAGGACACCATGCAAAATGTTCCAGAGAGAAAAATGAGCAAACTGTCCTACTGACCCCAGGAGGCTCTGATCAGGTTTTAAAGGTTCACAGTACTGACAGATACATAAAAAGGTGATAAAAAACACCCAAAAGGGCAAATATTTTGGCTTCCAGATGTTGTTGTGTGGTAAGAAGAACAAAAGGTTTGTTACTCAGTCAGGGGGAATAAATACTGAAGTTGAAAGGGAAGCAGGGAAAGGCCAAAAACTGGGGAATGAGCAGGCTTTGCTCTTTAGTACCTAGGCACTTTCCTCATTTCCATGTTTAGAACAGATCTCTGTGACACAGAAACTGAACTGTGGCTCACAATATGAAGCAATAATAAATTAATGCATGTAAGCTGGTCCAGCAGGAAATTCTCTAGGGAAGCAGCAGTGAGAAAAGGAAGCATGTCACCAGTGTCACCCTCATGCAAAAAGGCCATATGCGTGTTTTTGAAAGCAGATTTTGTTTCAGTGTTTTTGTAAATTAATATCACAGTCATCACTGAACTGCCTTACAAAGTACTGCAAACAGAAGTCCTAGAAAAGACCTCCAGAAGTCTGAAAAAAGGGCAAAACGATTGTGGAAAAGCATAGCATAAAGGACTGCAGGAAAGAGAATCTAACTTTCAGTACCGCATATTTGAGAACTTTTAAGCATGTTTTTTTGAATCAGTAACTCAGAGGAAAAATCAAACACATAAACCAGTAAGGAACTATTTAAACAAAATATTTTTTCTTATAACCAGAAACAAGAAGAATGAGAGAGCTCACTGTTTCCATAGTAATACATACATATATACAAATAATAGAAGCAATTACTTTTAGTAATTTAAACTAACTGTCTGGTCTCAGTCTATTGACTTGTTAAAATACAAAAAATTTAGCTTTCTGTATCTCTTTCTATGCAGGAACATATATTTCAGTACACATACTTATTAAGTGTAGCCTCCAAGCCTAGCTGGTTTATAATGCAACCTGCTTCAATGCTCTAACAGAGAATTTACTGGAGTGCAAGTAAGGGACAGCTTTTTTCTTCACTAACAGTTGTACAATCTCTTCTTCTTGCCTGTGGCGAGCAAAATGGGTTGTACATTCACATGGACCTAATAAGTCTGCTGAAAGACTACATGCTTTTTCTGACACACACCATGAACTCAGCCCCACCTATAGCTGGGCCAAAGGGCAAATAATGTCTGAGTTCAAGGGGAGTGTGCTCAGGAGCAAGTGAGCAAGGAATGGCAACACTGAGATTCCTGCTGCAGCACTCACAGCCCAGGCTTGCAGTGCAGCCACTGTACACGAGCACATTTATTGTGCCACACATGCAAAGGACAAGATTTAAATAAAATCTTTACCCCAGAAAAGATCAAGTTATGAAATAAGGATTGAACTTGAGTTGAAATAAGGATTGAACTTGAATAAGCGTTGAACCAGATCTTGAAATTTTAAAGAAAAGGCAAAAGTGAAGCTTCAGCTCCTGTTTTTGAAGACTGCGTTGGAGTGAGTCACCATCATTCATGAACAGAAATGCTACTGGTTTTCAATAGCTCATAGGACTATTCAATCTCACTAAAAAGGTGGTTACAGGTAAGCCCAAGAAAAGAGGAACTGTTTGCTATGGGTATAAACCAAGTCCTCTGGCTCAAAAATTCTTTTGCTGAATCAATTATTAAATGTACAAGTGCTTCCTGCAAAGCTGCGTCTCGGTTACCAAAGCTTCACTGCATTCCCTGCTGAAATTCCAGCAGCTGGCATCCTAGAAAAGGCTGAAAGAGACCTTGAGCATTATTGTAAGGGTACCATGTAAAAATTCATCTTCATATAGAAAAATTTAAAAGCTGAGCTATTCAGAAACCGAAAGGAGACAAGAAACTATATCCCAGACCAAATTCCTTTTTAAAAGAAAAAATGTCAGAGAAAGAGGAAATCAAGTCAGTGACTGTTGTCATACCTGCATCACAGTGAAAAATCCATCAAACCTAGCAACAACTGAACCAGTTTAAAAGAAAAGCTAAATACACTTACAGAGCTTAGCACAGGCTGCTTTCAAACCAAGGACATGTACACGAAAACCAAGGATAATACTCCGCCCAAAGAAATCCTATTTCTTACAAGGTACACACTGTAACTGAAATGACCAAAGGCCCAGCAGCTACTCTGCCATGGATCCACCAGCAGGTGCTTGTTTGAGATGCTCTGGGTTGTGTTCTCTGCCCGACTGACAAGGTAAGTTCAACTTAGGAGAAAAACACGCATGACAAGGGCAAATGCTCAGTAGCTGAGCCAGAGAAGGCTGCTGCGAGGGTGTTTTTTCATCATTTGACATCGTATGAGTTCTGTGGCTGACATCCAAGCCGAAGGAGAGAAGTGCTCCCATATCAAATGACAACTAGGACCCCAGATGCTCTAAGGTTTTAAGAAAGGGTTGTGCATGGTGAATGCAGATACAAAGGCTCAGCTTGCCTACACAACACCCAGACAGCATCCATGTTCACTTGGCAGAAACAAAGAATATTAAAAACACATTTTGTCAGGAATATCACAGATATGACTAACACTCTCACTGTTTCATACAGACTTACAAAGCAAAACTGACATAAAGTCAACTGCAAATAATTGACCAACATGATCAAGTGAGGCTCTGATTCACTCAAACAAGACAAAGAGGGAGCTGATCATGCAAATTTAAAACCTATCACAGCCAGAACTAACAACTTCTTCAAAATAAACTAAGCATTACAAAAACTGTCTCTTTTCTGTTGCCAAGAGATTTTTTTCGCTGTTACAACTGATGCCTTAAATGGCTACCTAAAAACAGAGACTAGACAGGAATAAGGGAATAAAGGTAGGTATTTATTTGAAAGGCCTTCAAAGGTTACATAACCCCTGGGGTCTGGAGGCTCCTGCTTTAGTGGATCCTAAGATGGACAACAGGTCACGAGTTCTTCACCATTTTATAGGTTTGGTTCATTTGCATATCATCATAAATTCTCCAATTAAAACTTTAGCTAATGATGTCATTTCCCCTCTTGCTTGCCTCTCCTTCCCCAAGATGAAGGTTTACACATTTTGGGCCTAGGACAGTCTGGGTGTCCTTGGAGAGCGAGCTGGAGAGGCTTTGTTATGTCTATCTTAGCATAAGAGAGTGGTAGCTAACGAGCTACAGGAAACTTCAGTTATACTAGGCAGTACAAGATTTGAAAAAATGTAAGTTAAAACCTAAGGCATCACCACCATGCTTGTAGCACTGCCATGGTTCCCAAAACCAACATTAGCAATACCTACAAGATCTACCCTCATTTAGAGAGAAGGAACTCCAAGCCTTCACTTATGCACTGACACCAGTGTAAGCACACAGGAAAAAATGGACAACATCAAAAGTTCTAGGGAATCAAACAAAAAATACATATTTAATGGATGAGGGGAAAAAATAATTTCTATTGAGGTAAAAAGAAATCTACAGATCATACCTACTTGGTGTCAATAATAATGAAAGAAAGGTAGAGAATAACTTGACAAGAGAAGAGTGAAGAGGAAAGTAATTATTCCAGGGATCAATTTATACTATCTGCTGCTTATCAATAACATTTTGGGGTTTAATGCTCAAAAGAAATTACAAAAAGACATTTATCCAAATGCTCATGAGCTTTTTCATACTGCTACATTATTTTTCCCATCTGCTCCTGTCTTCCAAATGTACTCCTTGCTAATTTTAAATACCTTTTTTGCACATGCTACTTCTCAATTAAGAAGAAACACCAGGAGAGGCAGGTTAGAGGGTGTGGCCCTTCCACTCACGTCTCCACACATCTGCTCACCCTTCCCTCCCCAGAAACAGGAACTAGCAGCCACCTGCTGCTCCTGGGGAATTTCACTCTAAATTAGACAAACTATGATAAAGAAGGATCATAAGTGGAAGACAAGGATGAGATGTCAAAGAATAAGGAAATCAAGTCAGCGACTGTTTTCATACCTGCACCATAGTGAAAAATCCATCAAACCTAGCAACAACTGAACCAGGTTCTGGGATGGAGGACAGTGCCTTGGCTGATCCTATGGCGTAAGGTGTGAAGACTCAGAGCAGCAAACCAGGGAGTGTGTACCTGTATGGGTGCTGCAGGCAGCTTTAGAAACACAAAACTCCCACATGGGGGGAAGAAAAATCAAACTAAATCAATGCAGCATTCATGAAATAATAAAAAATGAATAAAATAAATAAAAGAGATGAGCAGTTGTGCTTAAGATGCAGGTTAAAAAGACCGGTATTGCACACTGAAATACCTCTGTGAAAGGTGCCTTAAAACTGTCAAGCCATGAGATCAGACACACCCAGGATAAATACACTGTGCTTCTGGGACTCAAGGCAGCCTATGCAGTGCAGTGGGACAGCAAGGGTACATGACAGTGGCAGCTACATGTTGAGTAGATCTGAAGAACAGGGTACAAACCCAAAAGATGAAAAAAATGTCAGTGATCAAGATGAAAGGCTTGTCAACACAGAAGGGAAAAAATTAGGATGAAAAGCAGCCATTTGGGAGAGATCATGAAAATAATATATTTCTAGAAAGCTTCAAAAGATTTTATTTCTTTGGAACAGGCAAACTCAAGCAGGTAAGGTGCAGGGATTAAAAAGGCATGGGAAAAAAACTCCAGCATTCTTACAATCCTGTGATGTTTGTTCAACGTTCTGCATTGTTCATTAAACAATAACCAAATCGATCACTCCACTGAGCCTGCATTTCAAAATCTGGCAAAGCTAGACTCAAACATGGATATTGTGTTCCTCATCTAGGAAAACTTGTACACTGTGTTCAATACACTGTTTTTCATGAAAGAAATTAAAAAAGTAATAATAATTATTTGATCTAATGTAGTGAAGACCAAGATAAATATGAGCATTTCTGTCTATTCCCAGGAACACCTTTGGTAATTCAAAATAATTTATGAACTAAGAAAAGGAAGCTTAAGAAGTTGCTCTGATACTAACTATTGCAAAAAAACCTGTTATAATTCAGATTTTTAGATACAGAATCACAGAATCATAGAAGCATTTAGGTTGTAAAGACAGCTGAGGTCACTGAGTCCAGCCATTCACCCAGCACTTCCAATTCCACCACTGAAAATGTTATGCTTCCCAAAAACCTGACTATTGAAAAAAAATTTCTCCACACCAAAAATACCTGTTAAATTACCACAGGCAGATAAAGTCCAAGGTGTGATGTGACCCTCAATTTTGTTATGCATGTGCATTAATGTCGTTTACAGTGAAAAGTTTCACTAAATTAAAAAATTACTCACCACTAGTAGGCATCTGAGTCTTTCACTGCTAGTTGAGGCTAGCTAAATTGTGCTAAACTCTACATAGGGCAAATATTTAAAATAAAAAAATCTGTTCTCAAGTTGTCCCTCATGTAATATTTTGAAGAGCAAATGACATTTTTTGGTCGACAGTTGGAGAGTAGTAATTTACATCTGATCAATCACCCATCCATTGCCCTCTCTGTAGAGAAGCCATGATGCCCAGCTCATGTCTGGCGACACACTCATCGGGAGAAGCCTGAATTCTGAAATAAACAAAACTTATTTCAACATGACAGTGAAAACTTCACCTGCATATTCTGTTCCAATTCATGGAGATCACTGCCACAAAACCACAAGGATTTGCAGTCTGATACCCTTAAAAGCAGCTCCCCTGTTTTACCGAGTTTTGATTTAAGGGCTTTTCAAAATGCCTCAAAATACCACGCTGCAGTTGTTAAGGAAAATCTCTCTCTTTAAAGCAACGCTTCTGCCGCAATAAAACCGCCAACTTTTTTAGCAGTGGATAGCACAGCTCGAAATGGAAACATCTGGTGTCGCTTACGGACACACATTAAAAGAACAGATACTAGATTTCCGTGGAAAAATCAATGGTTGCCCTTCTTCATGGTCAGAAGGGATTGCTCAGGCGGGCTCGATGGGAGCGCGGCGCAGAGCTGCTGCGGCGGGATGGCAGCGCAGCCCCCTCAGGGGTGGCCGTGTGGGGCACACCGCGCTCCCAGGGACACCGGGGCCGGGCGGGGGTCTGCTCCCTACCTGAGCAGAAGCTGTTGCTGCTGATAGTCCTGCCGGAGCCCGCGGAGGAACTGGGCGGGTTGAATTCCCGGCCTTCCTCTTCCGAAAAGGGCGATTCGGAGGCGGGAGATACCTTCTGCTGCGGCCGCAGGACCAGGCGGGGGATGCGGCTGCGGGACACCTCCTTTTCCAGCTGCGTCCTCTGCTCCTGCTCGGGAAGGGACACCCCGTCAGGAACCTCTCGGATGTGCCCTCCTCCTTCCATCATCGAGGCAGGGGCAGGCAAATCCCGGCCCCTCCGCCCCCCC